>LR990626.1:23198283-23575108 GCA_905147815.2 Phalera bucephala | reverse complement strand
CTTCCTCCACTCTCATAGTTCGTCTCATACATGCTCGCCGGTTACTAGTCTCTTGACTCGTCATTCAGATAAGATACGGCGTATTTGGTCATGGTAAGATAGTCTAGGTCTTCCCCGGCACCTACAATCTTCCACTGTCGCATTGTATATTCGAAAGATTCTCAGGCCGAAATTTTCTTCGTTTGACTTATGACAGTATTTGAGCGAAAGTGTGATATGTCAAACCTGTTACAGTAAAATGCCCGACATCGACACCTTAATGGAAGAATGGCCGGAATCAATGGAAGAGACGTTAAACGAAGTGGGTTTCCCGCCCTCGACCTTGGACTGCAGCCTGTCCAACTACGTGGACCTGGTCTGCGGGATCTTCGACATTCCCATAGCTGGAGACAGTCTAAACGATAGGATACAAGCGTTGCACCTGCTGTTCAGTTTATACTCAGCTGTTAAGAACTCGCAGTTGTACGCAGAGAGGCAGAAAGAAAATGATAATGTTTAAGAGTTAATAAATAATTGTTTGGCATGTTTTGTTTCATTTCTGTGTTTAAATATTAGACCAGGTTGTTCGTCTAGAGGGATTAGATAAATTGTCTTATTTTTGATGTTAATGCTGACATGTGTTAACGCCCGCGTCAAATGCGGTTCAAAGGAGGCGCTTAAATATATCACACTGCAGCATCTGAACTCTACATACATACATACCTCTGGCCTCCTCCACTCGCATCTTAACTAATACATTAGTAATTGACTACATCAGCTGTTATGACTATGTTATCGTGTTAAATAACCGTTACGACGCAGGTGGAGCCAGAGCATAATGGAAAAATTGGTAAAATTTTACGGAAATTACATTTTACAACAAAGTCATGATCGTTTCCATACATTTTTACGTTTTTTATCAGTGTTAATAACAGGAAACCTTTGTACAAGCCCCGATGCTATTTTGCGAATTTATTTATATACTTTGGGGCTATTACGCCTTGGTCAGTGGTTTGAGTCTACCAAAAAGTTAGTAGCAGTCCGGACTCACTACACGTTTCTCACCCTCACTTGAGGAATGTTTATTTAGTTATTTATTCTATAAAAAGCATTTATGTGCCTAGACAAAAGTGTAAAATTAACTTTTCAATCTTCTTGGGGTCTTGTCTGAGCTACAATCGCAAACTAGACAAATAAAACAATATCATTACTTTGGCAATGCTTAAGTTTATTCAATTTTAATACCTAGATAAAAATATACATTCTCTTTACACAACGTACATTGCTTTCATCGCAATATTATTTAGTAGCCTCTTGGTGCGTGCCATGTTACATAATCACATTAAGGCTGCCCTCCCACGTTCGCCAATTGGTGACCGACGTTTAGTCGTAGAAAAATTATAAAGGATAGATGAAAAATGAAATGTACAGGTCTTAGTAAAAGACGATCCAAAGAGGTGATGAAAAGTTGAGCCGATTCGGACCACCAAAAGTGTAGCGTGGGAGGGCAGCCTAATTTAGAATCTTCCGTACAATGAGTTTAGTTCACGCCTCTCCATACAATTAATGTGCTTTCGTGCACCAAGCAAACACAAACAAGAAATGGCATAATCGAAGTTTCCTAGCCTCGTGGATTTCGTGTATAGATTTTGTTTAACCCTCGAAAACTCGCGTATCGTACTTTTGACGGCATCCAAATTTTGAGTAAATAATTTAAAGCAATCAAAAGTTGTTTCACACACAGTCGTGTATTGCGTCCATTCTAGTTTTTGAAATTAGTATATCTATCACATATATAACCCATACTTCACAATTATTTTATGGAAAATGGATTTACTATCACACAAACGAACAAAAATAATTGATTTATTGAAGTAGTAAACTATTTAATCACAATTTTTGATTTCTTGATTGGAATAGAATGTCTGTTGTTAATTTTAATTTATAATCCTGTTATTGTCTTAAAAGGAACTGAAATATTTCTATTGATAGCCTGCCCAGGATAGCTCGTTTCTCGCTCAAAAGATTATTTTGTCTATATTTAGCGAGGAAACGCAGATATAATTCTGGCCATCATCCCACGCGGATATGGTAAAAAGGCGAACATATTAATTTAAATAATTCATAATTGAAATAACGATAATTTTCGACTTAAGCCAGCTAATATTTGTATGTAATTATGATATTCTGATAATAGGAGAATATGCAAATCAAAAATGAGTATACCCTTAGATCAAAACGCAAAATGTTACAAAATTCAATTATCCTTTGTTTAAATATCCAACCTATGAAAGGATTACAGATGATGACATACCTTATAATTTGAGACGCACTGTATTAAGGTGAGAAATCTAGTTATAAAAACCTTAAACAATAAAATATGATTGACATCAGTTACATATGAATTTGGACGGTAGGATGTTCACAATTTTATTTCTAGTCTTTCTACAGTTGACATTTTAGACGTTAACGCTTAAAAAAACGGAAAAAGTACAGGAATGACATTTTACAAGTAATAGTCACGTGGTCAACAAAAACAAAAGTCAGTTACCATATTTTGAAAGCGGTCAGACATATAAAATATCTATTTAATTGATTGCCGTAAAGCTATTTTGAATCATTATATAATCCATTATTATTTTCGTCTAATATTTATTTAATTTATTATTTACAAATTTTCTGATAATTTTTATAGTTTCATAATATGAGATCTACATAAGATACCACGCGCCGACTGGAAGACAACCTAAAACGAAAATTTCTCAGACCGTTCAATCCATGAAAACGTTTTATTAAAAGCTTTTACACTTGCTTGACATACCTTTGTAATTTGGTTATAATGCAACAATATGATAGTCTGTCTAATGAATACTGAGTGAAAAATGGCGGCACATTTAAATATCGTGTAAATAAAAATAAGATCATTATTTTAAGGAACACATATACACATAGGAAAGTGGAGGAATGTGGGAGGAGAAGGAGAAGGGAGAGAGTTACATAGAAATAATAGCATTCTAACATATTACATTGTCTTTTTAACGGTCTATAACTTCTTGGTTTTTTGCTATGGGAACCTGATATTTATCGACTTTCAGTTATTAAATATGTTTCTTTGTAAGCCTTCTAATTTTTTAATTAATATACGGATTGTCTGACGACTCAAAGTATAATTTATAAATCCAACAATACAGCACATATATTCCCCAAGCGGGTTTGGGAGACTGACCTACTTTTTGCTGACGATGTCAGGACCCATGCTATAGGGGGCGAGATCAATGCAATGCAACGAAAATAAAAAAGGTTTCACATTTAGAAGTGTTAAATTTAAATCATGTAGAGTTTTATGGAATGATAATATAACATTAAATAAATCTAGCAAGTATCAAAACCAGTTCGTCTGTGTCTATGGTGCACTAGAACAATAGGTGATGTGATCAGCTTATGGAAACGATAAAAAATTCTCAACTTTCATAAGACAGATTCTAACATAAAGTAAGTCCGAGTCACTCGGAAGATGGCCATAGGAATTCAACTTAACAACATAACCCCTTCGTTTGGGCTCGTTGGATAGTACTAAACATTTAGGATTTAAGGGATGTTTGTACTTTTAAGATTCTAAATAAACGCGTGTTCTTAAAAAGATTTTTATTCCTAATCGCTTACAGTACATATTAATGTTCTGATTTATTTTTGTACTAACGATACACCTTTAAAACGTGTGTAACGATAGAACTAACACATTAGCAGACACATTACACATTTATAAGCGTTTAGGAAAAAGATGGGAAGCGCCTTTTTAAATTAAGATACACTCATGGGTTTCATAGAAATATATTTAAGTCTAACATTGTTAGGCCAGTTCGGGGGGCGTTACATTACTTTGCCGAGAGATGTACAGCACACATAGAGGCGCAGCAAGCCATAAATAATGGAGTGATTGTCTCAACACTGTTATATAACAGAGAGTTGAATATGCAAGAAAGAGAATGAAAGCAGGATAATAAAAATAAACGAGCAAGCCTTATAGTAGTCGCATATGATGTGTAACATCTGACATGTTATCCTACTATGAAATTGAGATGAATTATAGCGCGCGCTTCCCCGGTTCCACCGCGCGCGCTCATTGGTCAAATCAAATAGCGCGGGCTTCTCCGGTTTCCTGTAACACATTTCCGTTCCTTTTCCAAAAGTATTTCCACAAAAAATATCCAGCAACCGAGAGGAAAGATATTACACATCAAAAATTAACAAAAAAAAGGTAAATGTGGTCAAAATGGGGAGCTTTGCGAAAGATGTGCCGAGTCATGCTGACCGACCGTGTTCGCAACAGCGTACTAAAAAAAACCGTGTGGGTATGTAAGAAAGTATTGGTGTAAAAATGAGAAACGGTATCATCCGTGGTTGGGTGGAAGAGATAGGAAGAGTGCCGGAAAAAAGAAGTAAGTACAAATTCTCCTTTCAATAGAACAATTCCCAGTATCAGTCCGAAGTCTGGCAGTGTGTGTGTATAATGAAAATAGGTTCGCCAAACCTCTCAAGAGTTGCTCAGCGAGCTATGGAAAGAGCTATGCTCAGCGTTTTTCTACGTGATCGAATCAGGAATGAGGAGATTCGTAGGAGAACCAAGGTCACCGACATAGCCCATAGGATTAGCAAGCTGAAGTGGCAATTGGCGGGCTACATAGCACGAAGGATCGGACGGGCGTTGGGGCAGAAAGATTCTAGAGTGGAAACCACGTATTAGCAAGCGCAGCGTGGGACGGCCGCCTACCAGATCGACCGACGATCTTGGGAAGATCGCAGGAAGTCGTTGGATGCACGTGGCATCGGACCGGCAGCGCTGGAGAGCGATTGGAGAGGCCTATGTTCAGCAATGGACAAGTGGATGAAACCTCTCACATTGTCTGCGAAAAGTGGGTGTACACCTCTGCCACCGCCGCCTAGAGAATATAGGCGTGACGGTGTCTATTTTTATAGCAGAACACAAAAAACGAGAATATTCAATCGAAAAAAATCGACTTAACGTTCCAACTACTGTTGGAACTCTGTACTCTCTGTCTACCCCGCAAGGAAACTGGCGTGATGATATAGTATAAAAATTCGACCGGAGAGAATGGATGCGTAGGAGCACAAAGATGGTCATCGTGGCGATCTTTGTCCTGCGGCGGACTTTCGGGTGAAGATGGTGATGATTTTTCTATACCTCCATGTCTTAGTTGGATACCAAGGCTTAGCATTTATTAAGTCGATCGAGAGGAGTTAATTTTTAAATCATCGCTTATCCATCAACTGAATTATAGCCTGACTGAATATAAGTCGTCGATATAATTATTATTCGTACTAGTGGAAATCGGTAGAAATTAGATTTTAATTATGAATAACCTCAGATTTTATTATGCCACCATGCTATTTAGGAAACTGCAGCCATTCAACGCGTCCTTACGTTGGCTAGGGTTGGATCGAACGAATTCGAAATAAGACCACACAATACAAGGTGTAACATATATACTAAAAGACCTCGGACACCGGAATTAGATTATTGCTTTACGAATTCAATAGAGCACCACGCGGTGACACCTATTATACGCCTTCCCCCATAGCGACTGCCCAAGCCGAGGCCGTTCCTCCTTAAGGCACCTTTGAGCTAGTTGCCCTCTTGCCCTTGCTTCTGGCTCGAGCGTAGTGGTTGCACGCTCGCCCTCTTGTCCGGTGAAGCTGTAAAGGCCCCGCGGCCAACAGCGTAGATCATACACGCACACGCGCGCCCACACACACACACACATATATGTGTGCATATTGAGGTATATGTATTAGAATTGCATTTGAAATAGCCATATTGTTTTGAATCAATCAGCATCAGCCGAAAGACGTCCACTGCAGTACCATGGCCTCCCCCAAAGATCGCCACAACGACAAGCCGGTCGTTGTCGTGTTTTTTATAATAATAAAATTTTGTTAAATACAGCGGACTGAACGAGCAACAGCAATTTTTGATAATTAATAGAAAATAACATACTTTAAAAATAGTTGGATACGATTCAGTTGCCGAGTTAGAACAACGACTTTCAGGTGTTGCGTTATTTATATTACACGTTGTATACTTGCGCTCTTATTTTTTGAGTCGCTTACCGGACTGCCACTTTTAATTAGATACAAATAATATATTGACGATGAAAACTTAATTTTTTAAGTTTTCTGTTGTATTTGATCCAATGAATAACTTTTATCAGATGATTGAAAAATCACTCCAAATTTAAATATTTATTTAAACTATATTAATTTAACATTTAAGTTATTTTTATTATACATACATTATTTAGTATTTTCTCGTCCAAAAGTCGTCTCAACGATCAATATCTATAGGGCACACTTTACTAGGGCCCTTATTCGCTATCACCAAACGTGACGCGTTACGATAACTTCGTGAAATTGTGTTCTGTACTGTTTTCTAACAAGGTCTAACATCGTATCTATAAATATGTCGAAGAAGTTAATTTTACTCAAGTAATTACTTAGCCACCATTTTTCTATAGTTGAGAAACTGTAGAAACTGTAAAAAGTAAGAAATGTCAAAAGTTATTTTTTTAGCCAAGTATAGAATTGAACACATGACATTACTCGGCTAAGTAAATTCTTAAGACTAAGTAATTGAATGACTATAGATACGGTTGTTTGTCAGGGTGAATTTGTAATAGGGCGAATTCAATTTTAAACGAAACTGAATTCGAATGAAGATTAAGGAAAATAACTTCACGACTGTTATATGGGGTTCATCAGACATATTTCAAACAAGATAATTTTAATATTTACACATATCAGCGTATTCACAAAGCTATATTATCACAGTATACCATATGCGCCCATACTTACATCGTACACAAAAATTCACAGCTTTTAACATTTGTCTTTTGAATCATCACTCTTTTTACGAAAAATATTTTATATTATTTTTTTGTTATCACTAGTAGATTTTTTTATTGTTTCAGGAATAGATCACACTGTTTTGTCGTCAAATTGTCTTAAAACGTTGGATCAACGTTTTGTCAATGTGTTCTCCAACAGCTAGTATCTGCATCTTGTCGAGTTGTTCTCCACCTGTAAGTAAGATTAATATTATTAAAACAGACGCAAAGAGTAAGTCAAGAGTTTCCGTAACCGGCGAGCGTGTATGAGACGAACTATGAGAGTGGAGGGAGCCAGAGAAGTCTGTAAGGAAAGAACCTGTTGAAACTCTCTGCCTACCCCGCAAGTGATCTGTCGTGATCATATAGATAAATAGAGTAACAGAAGCTGCAACTAATCACTGTTTTATCGAAATAATTGATTAGAATATAATATTAGGTACATCTTAGGTTGGACAAATGCAGTTTTTCTAACGAAAACTTCCCAAGAGCGTGCTCGTCGCGACCCCTGCCAGTCATTATGGCTGCAATCTTGGACCGAAGACGTACCGCAGTGCGGGCTAGGGCGTCCCCCCGAGGCGACGCGTACCGGCCCGCCCCCGTCGGTACGAATATAGGTGAAAGCGGCGATGGGGGCCGCCACCCATTACGCCGGGCCCGAACTGGCGAGTCGTGGGGTGCAGAGTGCCGAATAGGCACTTGGAATGTAAGAGGTGGTATGGAAGATAAGATGCATGAGGTGATTGATGTGATGAAAGAGAGACGCCTGGATGCTCTGTGTGTAACAGACTAAGCGGAGGGGCAGTGAAACCTGTGATCTTCCTGATGGACCGATGGCTCTGTGGTCTGGGGTACCGCAGAGCGATCGTGCCAGCATGGGGGTGGGTATCTTGCTGTCCCGTCACCTGGCCTCTGGAGTGAGAGATTATGGCCTGTGCGATGCGAGACTTCTCTGGGTCCGTTTAAAACTGGGTGTCACTAGAGTGTTTTTGGTCGCAGCATATGCTCCCGTAAGCTCGTCGACACCCCAGGACCTTGAGAAGTTTTGGGATAATGTCAGGGAAGTTCTGGATCTGGCTGAGGCTAACGAAAAGGTGATTTTGTGTGGCGATCTGAACGGATGGGTAGGAACCAGGCGGAAAACTTGCGACGCTGCTCTGGGTCCTTATGGTGATAAGAGAGTGAACGATGCAGGTAAGCTCATTGTAGATGTTTGTTTGGAAAGGGGTCTCCTTGTGTCTAATACGATATTCCAGCACAAGGACATACATATGTATACGTGGAGAAGGAATGAACAAAAAAGCATGATAGATCTGATCCTGGTTGATAACCGTCTCCGAAGCAAACTACAAGATACGCGTGCGTATAGAGGCCCCACTCTGGAATCAGACCACTATCTCGTAGTTGCGCGGTTTAGTGGTCTGTTCAGGAAGTGGAGGCACTGGCGAGAGCGTATCCCCTTCGGAGACCTTGAAAGATTAAAGGTTGAAAAGTTGCAAGATGAGAGCATGAGGAGAATGTATGAAGACAGAGTCCGGGATAAGCTTTTGACAGCAGGCTCTTCGGACTCAAATGTAGATGAATGCTGGAATAGCCTGAAAGAGAGTTTGGTGGAATCCGCGAAAGAAGTATGTGGTTGCTCAAAGAAGCATATTACAGCAAAAGGTGATGCATGGTGGGATGCGGAGTTGCAAAGCTCCGTAGAAAGTAAGAAGAAAGCGTGGCAGGACTATGTATCTTCTTTGAACCTGAATGTCAGTATGACAGAGATGAGGAAAGAAATATACCGGCAATGCAAGAATGCCACTAAAACTTCAGTCAAAGAAAAGCGTGAAAGAGCCAGTATGATTGAGGAGGAGAGGCTGGCGTAGAACTTCGAGAACAACACCAAACTCTTTTGGAGCAAGGTGAGAAAGGCTCGAGGTGATTCGTCAGGCTCCAGAATGGAAAGGATAAAATCTAAAGATGGTGACATTCTTGCAGACACACAAGCTGTGCTAAACCGGTGGAGTGTATATTTTGGAGAAATGTACGGAGATGACCCGGATGCTGATGCCGCAGACGTGCCCAAAGGCGAGATTGCGGCACCAGAATCAACGGAGGACATCACTATTGTCGGCGACAGGACCGAATAGATTCTTTTATGACTTACGTATATAACTTGACGTGTCCGCGATGTTACCATAGGAATTGAATCATGATTATGTAATTGCGATAGGATTAGTTTATATGTATAATAGGTGATAAGAATCCGCCCCGTAGCGTATAAGATTTAGGAATAAGTTACAATTATCGAGTGGAAATTGGGCACCGTGGTAATGTTTTTCGCACTGATTTGGCGATCATACAAAATATGTGTCTAGAGTTATTTATATTTTTATGTTTTTTATACAAAGAATGTCACCGTGAATATAGATATGTAAAGTTTACCCGAGATTATACCCTGACTGACTGGGAATCGGAAATAATGTCGCGCAGTCGTAGTAAAAATTGTGTGCTCCCAAAGGACCGAGTGCGCGGCTCTCTGCTCGGTATAGTCTCGGGGTAGCTAAGTAAGCCGGCGATTTGATGAAATTTGTAGTCGAGTTGCGGAATCAAGACTTGTATTGTGCTGAGGGAAATAAAAGAGTATAGAAGTGAACGTGTCTCTTCTTTTCACCCACGCAGGGTCGACGAAGTTGGGTCGGCAACAGCGGGATACTGTCCCGGGCCTTTGAAGAAAGTGAAAGGCCAATTCAAGTGGTCCTTCGGCAGACGGATTGGTAAAGGAAGAGTTCGCGAGTGAGAAGGATGCCAGTAACGCGATCAAATAAGGGGGCGCCTCAACGGGCTACGAACAGTGCCAATAAAGAATCGTCGGTTAGCGCCACCGCTTCGACCGCGCCTACGATGAGTACTGAAGCATCTGAAACGACATCGGCTACCGAGACGACGGAGGCTACGACCACAAGCACGGCTGCACCAAAAGTGAGCAAACACGAGCAGGAAAAAGCCGTAAAGCAGGATGATGGGTCGCAGCGAAAGACTGGAGCAGGATGGGGTTCCAATATGACGATTGTGCCCCTGGGACCTCCACGCGCGCCTTCTGTGAGATCTACACGGTCGAAGAAGAGAGAGCTTGAGGCGAAGGAGCGTCTTGCGCGATTGGAATACGAACAAGCCAAGGCAGCAGCATCACTCGCAAGGGCACGATTGGAACGCCTCCAGGCAGACGAAGCCACAAGATCCGATGAGGATCCAGAACCAGAAGGCCGTGCCACTCATGTCCAAGACTGGGTTCAGACTACGGTGCGAGAGGAAGTGATATTGGAAACGGAAGCCAATAAGAAATCAGGAGAAGATTCCAATAAGAAAAATGATATTGCGGTGTTCGCTCAAGAAAGGGTCAGAGCATTGAATGCACAGCATCAACCGCAAATACATGCATGAGCTTCCCTGCTTTGATGGAAATACGTCGGAATGGATGGCATTTAAAACCGTATACGAAGACACTGCAGCTATGTTTAACAGAGTGCAAAACATAGCCAGAATAAGGAGGGCAGTGAAGGGAGCGGCGCGGGAAGCCATTAAGAGCCTGCTGTATTCAGACTGTTCTTCTAGTGAAGTCATGGACGCCCTCAGGCGACGCTTCGGTCGACCGGACTCTTTGGTACTATGTGAGTTAGAGAGGATTAGAAATTTACCGAAGTTATCGGACAGTGCAAGGGAAGTGTGCGTGTTCGCGAACCAAATCAACAATAGCGTCGCCGCGATTAAAGGACTTGGAAAACCACAATATTTGTATTGAGATAGTGAAGCTTGTGGTAGACAAGTTACCATCGGTGATTAGATACCGGTGGTACGATTACGCCGCCGAAATGGATGGATCATCGCCTGAAATAGTAAGCATATCCAACTTTCTTAACCAAGAAGCGGACAGATGCGGCGCCTTCGCCATCCCGGAAAGCGGCAGAAGGATGACTGGCAGGCACTCTGCACACACTGTCAGAGAAGAATTCAAGAAATTTACACCCAGAGAGGAAAGAATCGTCTGTCCGGAGTGCGAGGGAAAACATTACCTGAATGACTGCAGCAAGTTTTTAAAAGCCTCTGTGGAAGAGCGGTGGAATTTGGCGAAGAAGAATCGTGTTTGTTTCAAGTGTCTGCGATATAAGCATCGCAAAGAGACGTGCAGAAGAAGCGGCTGTGGAGTTTGCAAACGATGGCATCATAGGCTACTCCATGCAGACGCGCCGAAGGCTGACGTACAATCACAGCCCGAGGTGATTTGGTGATTGAGGTGAGCCATTAAGATACTCGCGCTATTAGACGAAGGTTCGACGGTGTCCTTATTAGACGACAAAGTCGCGGAACAGATAGGAGCCGACGGTCCGGAAGATACATTGGCCATCGAAATGGTCGGAGGAAAGACACTAGTGAATTCAAGGTCTAAGCAAGTGCAATTAAATATAAAAGGACTTCACCACCCAAAGCGCATGAGAATCAAGGAAATTAGGACGGTGGAGGACTTTTACTTGGCGCCGCAGCGAGTGAGCGAGGTATGTGTAGCTAAATACCCACATCTCGCCGACATAGCTCATCAGTTGTGCTACGAGGAAGAATCTCCGAAGCTACTCATAGGCCAAGACAATTGGGAACTGATTATCACCAGGTCCATAAAGCAAGGGAAAGCGGGACAGTCGGTGGCTTCGTTAACATCGCTCGGCTGGGTGTTGCACGGTTGCGGAGTGAGACCAGTCAACTTCGTCGGTCAATGCCTGCACATTACCAGACAACAAACAGAAGAACAAGAGAACCTGGACCGGATGATTAGAGATCATTTCACCATAGAATCCCTTGGAGTAGCACCGAAGCGTTCCAGCACAGACGTTGACGAGAAGGCCCTTCAAATCCTTGCGGTGACCAGCAAGCGCTTAGGAAGCGGCAGATTTGAAGTTGGTTTATTATGGAAGGATAAGGCAGAGCGGATGCCTGATAGCCTCCAGACGGCAGAGAGACGATTGATCACGTTGGAAAAGAAGCTGGAAAGGAATGCCGACCTGAAGAAGGAGTATTCGCTTCAAATCTCCAACTTGCTAGCGAGTGGATACGCAGAAGAGGTACCAGAGAACGTAGGCCCAAGGAAATGGTACTTACCACATTTTTGTGTCGTGCATCCACAAAAGAAAAAACTTCGCGTAGTCTTCGACGCCGCGGCTAAAACGGACGGCAAAAGCCTGAACAATATGCTGTTGCCAGGTCCAGATCTTCTTCAATCGCTATTCGGAGTCATGCTTCGTTTTCGCGAGGGACCAGTGGCTATAGCGGCGGATATAAAAGAGATGTTCCTACAGATCAGAATAATAAAAGAAGACAGAGATTGCCTTCGGTTCTTATGGCGGGAACGCAGAACGGAGGAGTACAAGGAGTATCGAATGACATCAGTAACGTTCGGTGCCACGTCTTCCCCGTGTACGGTCATATACATAAAAAACAAGAACGCCGAGGACATGCAAAATGAATATCCAGAAGCCGTCAAAGCTGTCGTTCGCAATCATTATATGGACGACTACCTTCAGAGCTTCAGGGATGAAGAGGAGGCCAAAAGGGTTGCGACACAAGTCGACATGATACATAGGAGAGCAGGATTTGAATTACGAGGATGGTCATCCAACGAACCATTCATTCTGAGAAGTCTCGATCCTGAAGCCACCGTTAAGAGAGATGAAGTCGCCATCGTGAAAAAGGAGGACAAAACTCTGGGCATGAAGTGGTTGACTAATGAGGAAGCATTAGGCTTTAACAGTGAGTTGAGGAACACGCCGGAAGAGGTTAGAGCTGGTTACGCAACGCCAACAAAGAGGCAAATAACGAGCGCAGTGATGTCAACCTTTGATCCTATGGGATTGATATCACCGGTTCTTATACAAGGAAAGAAGTTACTACAGAATATATGGAGGAGCGGCGTTGGATGGGACGACGAGATTGCTCCGGCTGAAGAACAGGAGTGGCGAGTATACATGAACTCGTTGCGAGTCCTGAAAGAAATACGAATACCGAGATGCATAGCCCCTTACAACACCGAGGGGGAGCTACACGTGTTCTCGGACGCCAGCGAATCTGCCTATTCAGCCGTCGCGTACTGAAGATCCACGAACAAAACAGGAGATGTCAGCGTCATGATAATCGCCGGGAGAGCCAGAGTCGCGCCTTTAAAGCTTTTGTCCATCCCACGACTAGAGCTTCAGGCGGCGTTGCTTGCCGCTAGATTAGCGCACACCATCAAGCAAGAGATGGACCTCGAAGTGAAGGCAACTACGTACTGGACAGATTCGACTACACTGCTGGCATGGATTAAAACTGATCCAAGGACGTTTAAAGCATTCGTGGCTCACCGCATAGCCGAAATTGAGGATAGAACGAGGCCCCAGCAGTGGCGATGGGTTCCGACCTCTGAGAACCCAGGGGACGACGCCACGAGAGGAATTCCAAGTCACGCCGAGCCCGGAGAACCATTCCAGCTGGGTGAGACTGCTGCGAGCAACAGCGAGGGTGTTGCAATTCGTGGAGCTGTGCAAGCCCAAAGAGAGGGTTAACGCGTATAACAGGAGTCTAGACCCAGACTGGCGTAAGACCACAAAAAGACAGCCTAATATTCGTGAGAAGAAACCATGTAAGCAAGTAACCTGCAAGCGTTACCTCCCACTAGAGAAGCATTTATTGGAACGGGCAGAGAAATTGTTAGTCCTACGCAGCCAAAGGGAATCTTTCGCGGAAGAGTTGCGGAGATTGCGTAAGAAAGAGCCACTGCAAAAGAGCAGTGCGTTAAGGAAGCTAGACGTGACAATTGAAGAGGATATCTTGAAAGTCCGAGGAAGGATAGATGCTGCGCAGGGAGTGAATGATGGCTTTAAAAGACCAACAGTATTGTCTGGCCGTCATCGAATAGGAAGACTGCTCATTGAACATTTTCATCGACGCTACAATCATGGAAATCACGCGACTGTCATCAATGAAATCAGGCAAAAGTACTGTATGCTAGGACTACGCGCTGTATTACGATCTATAGCCAGCAAGTGCCAGTGGTGCCGAGTATACCGATCCAAACCAAAGACGCACCGCCTGGTAACCTGCCCATTGAACGTCTACGACATGGAGCGCCACCATTCGACTGCACAGCGGTGGATTACTTTGGACCCATGACAGTGACAGTTGGACGACGCCATGAGAAAAGATGGGGAGCCCTATTTACATGTTTGACAATAAGGGCAGTCCATATAGAGCTGGTGCCCTCATTATCTACCGATTCAATGATCCTGGCCCTGCGAAGATTCATCGCCAGACGAGGCACACCACGCACTATGTTTAGCGATAACGGGACTAACTTTGTCGGAACCAATAAGGAACTGAAAGAGGCCGTAGAAGAAATGAGAGCTAATATGGAAACCGTAACCGATCAAATGAACATGCGATGGAAGTTTATTCCACCCGGCGCACCCAACATGGGTGGAGCCTGGGAGCGCCTGGTGAGATCTATTAAGACGGCGCTCGAAGTAACTCTACGGGAGACGTATCCGAGAGAAGAGGTGCTTCATACACTATTGCTGGAAGCGGAGCATGTAGTGAATTCCCGGCCGTTGACCGACGTAGAATGCGTCGACGACGAAGCCCTTACCCCCAACCATTTTCTGATTGGAAGATCGAGCGGCACCACCAGTATTGGAATCCTTTCGGACAGAGATTTGGTAGGCCCGCACACATGGAAGACGGCTCAGCGCCTGGCCGACCATTTCTGGAATAGATGGGTACGGGAGTACCTGCCTTCGCTGCTGCCGCGCCGTCTGCAAGGAATAAAGGAAGCTCGGAAGCTGCGCGTTAGCGACGTGGTCATAATTGGAGACCACACATTACCCCGCGGCAGCTGGCCGCGCGGCATTGTCAAGCGGATATATCCTGGTCCAGACGGTCATGTCCGGGTGGCGGACGTGGAAACTGCCGGAGGAGTAATGCGCCGGCCAAAATCAAGACTGGTAGTTATCGAAGCGAGTGAGTCGCCTCCAGCGGATGATGGTGCTGCGCACGAGGGGGAGAATGTCGGCGACAGGACCGAATAGATTCTTTTATGACTTACGTATATAACTTGACGTGTCCGCGATGTTACCATAGGAATTGAATCATGATTATGTAATTGCGATAGGATTAGTTTATATGTATAATAGGTGATAAGAATCCGCCCCGTAGCGTATAAGATTTAGGAATAAGTTACAATTATCGAGTGGAAATTGGGCACCGTGGTAATGTTTTTCGCACTGATTTGGCGATCATACAAAATATGTGTCTAGAGTTATTTATATTTTTATGTTTTTTATACAAAGAATGTCACCGTGAATATAGATATGTGAAGTTTACCCGAGATTATACCCTGACTGACTGGGAATCGGAAATAATGTCGCGCAGTCGTAGTAAAAATTGTGGGCTCCCAAAGGACCGAGTGCGCGGCGCTCTGCTCGGTATAGTCTCGGGGTAGCTAAGTAAGCCAGTGATTTGATGAATTTGTAGTCGAGTTGCGGAATCAAGACTTGTATTGTGCTGAGGGAAATAAAGGAGTATAGAAGTGAACGTGTCTATTCTTTTCACCCACGCAGGGTCGACGAAGTTGGGTCGGCAACAGCGGGATACTGTCCCGGGCCTTTGAAGAAAGTGAAAGGCCAATTCAACTATGGAAGAAGTTGAATGGGCGATAGGAAGTATGAAAAACGGTAAAGCTGCGGGAGTAGACATGATATCTGCCGAGATGATCAAATATGGTGGAACTTGCGTCCGGGACGCTTTCCGGGCCCTTGCAAACCTTTGCTGGAGGACCGGTAGAGTCCCTACAGATTGGCGCCGTGCAGTCATAGTACCCTTGTATAAAGGCAAGGGTTCACAATATGACTGCGCCAATTACAGAGCCATCAGTTTGATCAGCTTGGCAGCCAAGGTGTACGGTAAAATTATTGAACGGAGAATGCGCGTGAAGTCCGATGGAATGTTGTGCGAGGCACAAGGGGGTTTCAGGTCTGGAAGAGGATGTTCGGATCAAGTCTTCTCACTCCGCAACATCGTAGAGAAGCATCTGGCAGTGGCGCGGAAGGGTTTCTGCGGTTTTGTAGATCTGGAGAAGGCATTTGACAGAGTTGTGCGAAAGAGACTTTGGGACATTTTGCCAGAGTATGGTATAGATGGCACTTTGTTGCGAGCCGTCCAGTCCACTTATGTGGACTGCAAGGCATGCGTACGGGTGGGTGGTAACAGGTCACCCTGGTTTGACGTTAAAATCGGCGTCAAGCAGGGTTGCGTGTTGTCCGCTAGACTGTTTATAATATATCTGGACAAAAGTCTTCAAAGACTGAAAGCGATGAATGAAGGTGTACAAATGGGTGACTTAGTGGTAAACCATCTACTTTATGCAGATGACGCGGTTTTAATAGCGCCAACAACCACTGATCTGCAAACACTAGTCACAGTTATGAAAGACAACTGCATGATCAATGGCTTACACTTGAATGTGCAGAAAACCAAGATTATGGTTTTTGAAAGGGAAGAAACCAGAACGAATGTAAGGATTGTGGTTGGTAACGATGTGCTGGAGCAAGTGAATGAGTTTGTATATCTTGGATGCGCCTTCAGTAAGGATGGGAAATACACCGCTGACATAGAGAGAAGAGTGAGTGCAGGGAACAGAGTGAATGGTGCGATGGGAAAGCTACTCGGGAGCCGGCACTTAAGCCATAAGGCGCAGCTGGCCATACATAACGGAGTTCTTGTCCCAACGCTGTTATATGGTAGCGAGAGCTGGGTATGTAAAAAGGAGAATGAAAGTAGAATAAATGCGGTAGAAATGCTCTGCGGAAGATGTGCGGAGTGAAGCTGACCGACCGCATTAGCAACAGCATAGTAAGACAGCGAGTAGGTATGAAAGATAGTATCGGTGTAAAAATGAGAAAGGGCATGGTCCGTTGGTTCGGGCATATAGAAAGAATGCCAGAGGAAAGAATGACAAAACATATATACAATGTGAAAGTGGAAGGATGCCTGTCCTACTGGTCCTGATTAATTGGATGGTAACCGGGGAAGACCTAGACTATCTTATCAGACCAAATAAACCGAGTCTTGTCTGATGGAAAAGTCAAGAGTCTCCGTAACCGGCGAGCGTGTATGAGACGAACTATGAGAGTCGAGGAAGCCAGAGAGGTATGTAAGGAAAGAACCTGTTGGAACTCTGTACTCTCTGCCCACCCCGCAAGGGATCTGGCGTGAGGTTATAGTTAGATAGATAGAAAACTTCTCAGAGTCCGGAATCTGGAATTGTACCGGGTATATACCCGGTACAATTCCAGAAGAAAGAAAGAAAACACACTGCCAACTATTATACATCAATAGAACGAGAATATCATCCTCTACATTTTGTTAGAACATCTATGGCTACGATGTAGCGTTGGCTCACAAGAAACCGAAAACTAAATCGACTAACACATATATGTACGTTAAAGAGTCAAGGGGGATGATAGTAAACAGATGCATGGATTCACGATCAAACGCAGTAAGTCGCCAAAATGCGTTGCAGCATCGATGCAGTTGCAGAAACATGCCATTATTAATTCGCGTTTTTACGTTTTTTTACTTTTCTGGTACCGGTTCCAAACGGATTCGAGTGAGTAGCAACCAGTGGACTTATTTATTATTTATTTATTTATTGGTCTACCAACAATTGTTACATCAAAACAGAAAAAAAAAATATACATAGCATTGAATCTTAATCTAAATGTACAATTTCAAGGGTAAACACTTCATGCAATAAAAAATATCAAGTTGGGTTACGTAGAAAGTTAACAAAAAATCGAAATCGAGAAAACAATGGTGAGACAAAAATCTATTTTTACATTATAGGGGGAAAAAATAAAGAAAAATAAATATACGCAATAATAAATAAATAATTACCTATGTTGGACCTGGTACTTAAGTTTACCAAAGCTTGTGTGGTATGCATCAATAGATTTACTCATTTTATTAAAGAGCTTACAGAGCCTCGCAACAGGCGAATTGGTCCCTAGAACAGTTTTACGGAAAGGGGGGCTAAAAAGTTTCATGTGATGTCTGGGATATTTGTGTGGGATGTTAAAGTTGAATAAAGCTAACAATTGGGGGCAGTCAACGTTGCTGCGCAAAACTTTAAAAAGGAATTTTAAATCAAGGAAGTCCCTCCGTTGGTCTAAGGTCATAACTTTAAATTTCTCAAGACGCTGTGAGTAGCTCTGAGTTTTTTTAGAGATGCCTGTTGAGTGAGCTAGGTGTCTCAGAAAGCGTTTTTGAATACGTTCAAGTCTTAGGCTATGTGTTGCATAGTGAGGACGCCAAACTACCGCGCAGTATTCAAGAGTACTGCGAACAAGGCAATCGTAGAGTAGAATTTTAGTGTTTGGTTTCCGAAAAGACTTTGCATTTCTTATTAGAAATCCAAGAGTTTTCGAAGCTTTTTTAATAACATGATTGATATGAGGCACAAAAGTAAGTTTCTGGTCCAGCAGAACTCCCAAATCTCGAACAACGTCTACAATTTTCAGCTGTATGCCATTTATGTGGTAGTAAAACGTATAGGATTTAATTTGCGTGTAAAAGTTATTTGCGAACATTTCTGGACATTCAGTTGCATGTCATTTTCCTTGCACCAGCTAATGAGTCTATCAACGTCTATTTGTAGTAGTAATGCATCGTTATATGAAACTATCACTCTAGATATTTTTAAATCGTCTGCAAACAAGTACGGAGTTGAGTGCATAAAACAATTTTGGAGGTCATTAATGAATATGTCGAAAAGTATTGGACCCAAATGTGATCCCTGTGGGACACCAGATGTGATATTAAAAACTTCAGATTCAAAACCATCGATCACAACGTAAAAAGATCTGTTAGTTAAATATGAATTTAGCCAATTTAGAAGAGGGCCTGTAAAACCATACGCAGTAAGCTTTTTTCAAAATCAAAATCAAAAGTTTTTTATTCATGTAGACCAAAAGGCACTTATGAATAGTCAAAAACAGAAAATTATTATTACTTAAGACTCTACCACCCGTTCGGAAAGTCATTCCTGTGGAGAAGAAGGGCAAGAAACTCCACGGTTACTCTTTTTTAAAAATGAGGTTTACAATTCTTTTTGTATACATTGCATTTATGGAGTATGGGAGAACAATGCAGAACGAGCTAAATAGATGTGCTTAAGTATAGATTAATCATAAGTGTACTTAGATTCATGATATTGGTCAGTGTCTACATAGTCCTCTCATTTACAAAATAGAGATGTTGTAGAGGTATATAATAAAAAGCATAATAATAATAGTAAGAGAAAGTGTTACTATAAAATATGTAAAGAGCGCGTACAAAACAACTGGTCATAGCTCCAGTGTGATGCCGAACGAGACAAAATTCATCAGCATTATGGTACACCAGTCCCCACCAGCAGCACCCGTTCACGAGTATGACCTGAGAAGCAGCCATCACTCTCCTCAACCATTTTAGAGGGAAAAGAATGACCCGCTCCACAGAGCCGCCACTAGCAAAGACATTTTAGTGAGCATGACCAATCCACGACCCTGTCGACATCGTTCGAGAATAATATTTAAAATCAATGAACGCTCGCTAGGCAGGACACGCTGCACTTAACATTATATTCTTCTAGATTTCAGTTAACTTGTGTAAAGGCATTTTTATCATTTAAAAAATCATTTAGTGTATAATATCCTTTACTCATTAGTGAAGATTTAATATACTTTTTAAATCTGTCAAGTGGCAACTCTAACATGGGCTTTGGTATCTTATTGAAGCAGCGAATACCGACTCCTACGAAGGAAGTAAATACTTTTTTAAGCCTAACAATTGGTAATACCAGTTTATGTTTATTTCTAGTATTTAATTTATGAACGTCACTCACTTTATTAAATAAATGGATATTCCTACGTATGTACACTATGTTGTCGTATATATACTGTGAAGCGACCGTGAGAATGTTGATCTCTTTAAAAAGTTCTCTGAGGGAAGCCCTAGGTCCAAGATTATAAATGGCACGGATAGCTCTTTTTTGCAGTATGAATACATTTTCCACGTCAGCAGCGTTACCCCACAGTAGGATACCATAAGACATAATGCTATGGAAGTAACTAAAATAAACTAGACGTGCTGTATCCACATCCGTAAGTTGCCGTACTTTCCACACTGCATAAGCAGCGGAGCTAAGTTTACCCGCAAGCGATGAGATATGGGCCCCCCATTGGAGTTTGGAGTCTAGGGTAATGCCTAGAAAGACAGTGGAGTTCACGAGGTCCAGCTTTGTGCCATTAATAAGAATATTCGTAGCATTAACTTTTACATTGGGCATAGTAAATTTAATACACTTTGTCTTGAGTGAATTAAGCAATAGATTGTTTATTTCGAACCAATTTGATATCCGTGAAAGAGCACCATTCACATCGTCAAAATTAAGCTTAGCTCTGTCAACTTTGAAGATCAATGAGGTATCATCTGCGAATAGTACAATGTCACAGACATCACGGACAAAGTTCGGCAGGTCATTAATATATACTAAAAAGAGAAAGGGTCCTAAGATGGAGCCCTGTGGAACACCAATTGAAATATTAACTTCCTGAGACTTGACCCCGTTAATCTCAACACATTGAGACCTTTCACCTAAGTATGAAGCTAATAAATTAAGGGCAGTGTTTTTAATACCGTAATGCCTTAGCTTTTTAATAAGGGTTGCATGCTCAACACAGTCGAATGCCTTAGAGAGATCACAGAATACACCAATTGCATTCTGCGATGCCTCCCAGGCACCGTAAATTTGCTGAAGCAGACCTACTCCCGCGTCTGTGGTTGAACGTCCCTTAGTAAAACCATATTGATCACCTTGTAACAGCTTATTCTCATTAAAGTGGTTAAGCAATTGATTGAGTAGGATCTTTTCATAAATTTTACTCAAGGCCGGCAAGATGGAAATCGGTCTAAAATTGGAAGGCTCGCTTTTTATCCCTGATTTAAAAATCGGTACAACTTTACTAAGTTTCATTAAGTCGGGGAACCTACCCTTCTCTACACATTTATTAAATATCGTCGCCAGCGCAGGTGCTATAGCCATTACTATGCTATCTAGTATTTTTAATGATATACCCCAGAAGTCGACAGTGTTTTTAATGTTTAACGACTTAAAGGTTAAGATTATGTCTGTCGGGGTCACATATTTAAATTCAAACAAGACATTGCATTCTTTTACACTGATTTTTAATATTAGTTCAGCTTTTCGGGAAGAGGAGTTCAAAGAGCCAGTAGTATGAACTGGAATTTCACTAAAAAATTTATTAAAAGCCTGCGCAATATCGAAATCATCTGTTAAGATGTTATCATTAATTACAAGTTCAATATGATCATCGCGTGGTTGAGTTCTCCCAGATACACTGTTAATTATACCTCATGTGGTTTTGATCTTATTTGATGACCTTTTGATCATATTGCTATAATATAAAGACTTTGCTGCAGTACACACCTTCCTAAAAGTCTTCGAGTAGTTTTTAACATATTCCAAGAAAGCTGGGTTTTGATTATATGTTTTCGTATCATACAGTTCATACATCTTAGCTCTACTTTTATGAATTCCTACAGTAGCCCAATCACTAAACTTTGCTTTCTTGGCCGTTGAAAATGATTTTATTTTAAATATATTATCGAATTCTGATTTCATGGTATCAAAAAGGTTTTGATATAGGTAATTGGGATCATTATGTAACCAATCCATATTAGATATGCGATTGTAAACTTTATCCCTAAAACAGTTTATACGTCGATCTGATATCGGCCTACAAGTAACTTTACATAACTTAGGTATAAGGTGGCTGGGTACTGACACCAACAAACCACTATGATCTGAGGGCAAAGCGTTTATAATTAATTTATCAAACACTTCACAGTCGCAAAACACATTATCTAAACAGGTAGCAGACGTAGCAGTGATTCTAGTCGGTTCATTAAACAAGCATACTAGATTAAAAGATTTAAAAAGAGTAATTAGTCTACAGCTAATGGATGACTTTTCGATTAGATTGACATTGAAGTCACCACATATAATGCTTTGCTTTTTAATACCAGATATTTTTTTTAACACCTCTTCCATAACGTTTTCAAATATATTAAAATCACCTGAGGGCGGTCGGTAAACGCATGCTACAACATAACTATCCAGTTCGACACAAGATATCTCAACAATGCGTTCAATAGAAAGACCCATAATGTCCTTGCGCTCTTTACACTTGATGTCGTTGGCGACTAATATTAGAGACCCTCCGCGTATGGCTGTTTTTCTTGTGAACGCACTCAACACTGTGTACTGACTTTGATATTTGATTATTTCATGAGATTTCAGCCAATGTTCAGTAACACAGAATAAATGGACGTTGTATTTCCTAAGAAATAATTCTATCTCGAGATCTTTGCCAGCTAAACCTTGCATATTCTGATGAAAAATATTTAATTCTATTGACTTAGCTGTTGTCGCATTTACTAGTTTAAACTATGGTCACACAACCTAATGTTGCTGCCAGTATCAATCATTTTATTTTGGTTTATATTGCATATAACCGCGTCATTTTTTTGTATATTAAATGCTAACAATGTAGCCAACTGTCGTTTAGTTGTAAAGGGCAGATACATAGTATCTTCTGTCAGCCTAAACTTGCTAATGAATTTATTTATATCAAAATAAAAAATGGCGTCACTATGACGGTGTGTTATGTTGTAAATATATAAATTCATGTCATAAATGTGCCTGTTTTGCTGAATGGTTAAGTTACTGGCATATGGCAAGGCACAGAATACAAATTTACAATTTAATTTAGAATGCAGCTCTAATAATTTTTCAATACTCCTAGTCAGGTCCTTCCTCTTAACTGATAAGGACTCCAACTGATTTTGGATTAAAATCTCATGGGAAACCTTGTCGAAAGCTTTCCTGAAGTCAGTATAAACAACGTCAATTTGTTTATTTGAATCGACTAGTTTCACAGCATTTTCGACAAAAGTAACGAGGTTGCTACATGTTGATCTGTTTGGAATAAAGCCGTGCTGATGCTCAGATTATCTTTTTTGTCTAATTCTTTGTCAGTGTAATTTTAGTCAACTCCTACTGTTTACTGGTAATAAAAAAATTAATAAAAGGAATGTTGGTCTAGTTGCAAAGCGCATCCCTTAGTAATCACGAGGTCCTGGGTTCAAATCCTAGGTCGGACAAATGAGGTTTTTCTAACGAAAACTTCCCGGTATGAGCCCGGAACCTGGAATTGTGTCCAGTATATGGCAATAGGCTCGCCCTTTATTACATGGGACGTAACACCGTCGGCAAAAATTGGGTGTACTCAGTACACCTCTGCCACCCCCGTTTGGAGAATATAGGCGTGACGGTGTTTGCTTTTTAATTTTTCTAGAAACTTTTATCTACTGGTTTATCCGAATATTTTAGGCAGGTTGAAAATCCGGAACACCGAAGGTATCTACCGGCCAGCTGACGAACCGCGCCCCTTCAATGTCCTTTTTCGCTTGGTATCTAGGTCCTATTCCCTTTTAAACTTTACCTTTGCTCTTATCTTATTTGTCTTCCCTTACCTCTACATTAATTCAGTCATTCATGTATGTAATGTAGAATCTATATATAAATACGTGAAGCAAAAACTTTGTACACATTTTTACGAAAATTGCGCGGACGGAGGAGTATGAAATTTCCCACACTTATAGTTTATATAGAGAAGGAGTGCAGAATGCTAATATTTTTTTAAAATTATGCATAAAACATACATTAAATCAATGAAAAAAACATTACACACACTACCATGTATTTGACACAATACACGTCAAATTGATGTTTGTCTTTAATATTATTTGTCTATGGTCTTACTGAATGTCAAACATAACCAGCAAGCGATGAAAGAGTAGGTCGAATATCGACCTATGGCTGAACACTAGTAGAGGTATAATTGGTTCTTTTTTGTTTTGTTTTAGTTTATATTTTATTTTAGGATATTTTAGTAATTGTTGCACCTTACCCCTTCTTATTTTATGTTGAACATCTCTGTCATGTACCTAAAGGTTGCCTCGAAGAAATCGCTTTAAGCGATAAGGCCGCCTTGGTGTACCTTCATAATGATTTTGTTTTTTTTTCCTTTGTTATTTTTTATGTGCAATAAAGTTTATTATTTTATTTTTTTTATATGTATCTCGCTGAGATTCACGGGCTTTACCCGGACCTTTGAAAGGCTTGCATGGGGACATGGGTCCAACACGTAGAGGCCCTTTGCGAGAAGTTAATGTTATGTAAGCCACCTGCTGAGATCACTTGCTGAAAATGAAGAAACATAACCAGCGAACTGACCCCGGCAGGTGCAAGGACTATTGTAAATTATGGAAAGAAAACAAGGCCTATGCAAATGAGGTTTGATGGACAAAAACTGGACTATTTCGAAGGGGACGGACACCGGCCATAATTAGTGATACCTAATTACCCGTGGCCGGCGGTGACTCGCCGGTTATTATTCTTATTATTACTTTTTAATGCACTTAATTAGTAATGTTATGGAGATGTTACATACACTTTTTAGTGCCAGTGAACCGAAGGCATTGGATACATTACCTGGACTTCGCTTCAGGACGGCTACAATTACAACATGCATATATTTTTTCCATTATAATAATGATATGCCCACCTGTGTGGCTAGTGGTAGTGGAACAGGTTGAAGAGGCGGCGGTTGAAGGGGAACCGCTGCGGCTTCAGCTCGGAGAGCTGCTCCTCGTCGTTGCGGATGCAGAAGTAGCTGGTGATCACGCTGCGGCAGATCGGACATTTGTCCAGTTTCGCTGGAATACAGAGGAGAACGTTTCAATAGTGGTAGGACAAAGTGGGCCGTCAGAGACTTCTATCTATGTTTATCATAATTCCTGTCCCTTGCGGGGTAGGCAGGGAGAGAGTCATATACTTCATGTTATAATATATACAACCAAATGTTATCCCACACTTGGTTGAGGTCCGTGTGATCTAAAATACCAGGTTTTTCCTGAGACAATGTTTTTTTGTAGACACATCATAATAATTTACATTTTAGTTTTAGTGCAGTGGTTAAGAACTCCGTTTTATAAGCCGCTCCGCCCACTGTGTCTAATAGTCGCGGGTTCGATTCCCGCACGGGACAAATCTTTGTGTGATCCACAATTATTTGTTCCGGTCTGGGTATTTGTGTATGTGAATCATCATGTGTGTAAACGCACCCACGACAGGAATAAATACTAGTGCGGGGCTACGTTTTTTAACTTTTAAATTTGTACTAAACAGTAACAGAAGTTGGAATCTGTTGGAACTCTGCACTCTCTGCCTATCCCGCAAGGGACCAGGCGTGATGATATAGATAGATAGAGTAACTGAAGCTAAAACTAAGCACTGTATTATTTTACAAATATGACCTTATAAATATCGAAAATAATTATAATATCAGTCTATACTGCCCATTGCTGGACAAAGGCCTTCTCTCACAAATCGGGGTGAGAGAGATTAGGTCATACTCCACCACGCGGACCCAGTGCGGATTGATGGAGGCAGGTTTGTGGCCACCTGCTGTTGGAACTTATCAAGCCGCCTTTAAGGCTTCCAACTCAGCTTAACGACTACCACATTAAGTGGTAGCCGGGACCAACGGCTTAACGTGCCTTCCGAAGCACGGAGACGCTCGAATATGAAAATGCCACAAACGGTCACCCATCTCGGGCCGACCGAGTCGAACGCTGCTTAACCTTGGTAATCGGTGAGAACACCGCGGTCGCATAGCGCTACGAGCGCCTAATTGTACTAATCGAAAATAATTGATTAGAATATAATATTAGGTACATCATAGGTCGGACAAATGTAGTTTTGCTAAGCGAATACTTCCCAGATTCCGGAGTCTGGAATTGTACCGGGTATATAGAAGAAAGAAAGAAAGAAAAAACATTCATTTGACCAAAACACTACAGAACAGAGTAAATATGCAAATAAGTACGGCACGAGTTGTGTGGAGCCAATCGATTCTGCCTCAGCATATTGCTACACTATCGTTATATTACAGCACTAGTATTAGTAGTATAGTATGGCAAAATGCTCGCCCCCTATTACATAGGACTTAACATCGTTGAAAAGTGGGTGTACTCAGTACACCTCTGCCAGCCTCGCTAGGTACAACAGCTGGGGTAGGTGACTGACCTGTGTTACAATTGCTGTGACCTCCCTTCTTTAATTAGAAACGAGGGCACATCTTAATAGATGTTTAATAAAACAAAAAAAGAAAAAAACACACAAAATATGTTGTGAAAAATGCTGCGATTAAATCATAAATATTATTATTAGCCATTTATGTCCCACAGCTGGGCAAAGGCCACCCTCCACTTTTTCCACTCCTCTCTGTTCGTTGCCAAGTCAGGCCAGTCTTCCAAAAAGTCCACTTCGTCCCGCCATCTCCGCCTGGGTCTACCGCGTTGCCTTTATTGCCTATATTGTGGAGACCGGTCAGTTAATATTTTGATCCAGTGGTTATTTTTCATGCGGCAGATATGTCCGGCCCAGTCCCACTTAAGCTTTGCGACTTTCTGATATGCGTTATGGAGCGTAGTGTGGTGTATCTAACATGGTCGGTAATTTTAATATTAAGAATACTACGCTCATAAATAAAAATTCTTTAAAATAGACCAGTTTCTGTCCATCAAAACCTCATACCTATGGTCTCTGTTCCCTTTCAATAATTTACAATAGTCCTTGTCCCTTAAGAATAGCCCCAGAAGGGGGCTGAGGTCAGTTTGCTGTTTATTATAATCTGTCTGTATTATAAGTCAGTCTCGATTCTTTCGTAATTGGAAGAGGTTATGTGTGTTCTCCTATATAACTGGCGAGCGTGTATGAGACGAACTATGAGAGTGGCGCATGCCAGCGAGGCATGTTAGGAAAGAACCAGTTCGTCTCTGCACTCTGCGTACCCTGCAATCTAGCTAGATTATCCGGTACATATATTACATTTTTTAATGAAAACGTATCCCTATTAGGAATAATGCTTGCGTCGCAGGCGCATTTACAAAACGAAACAAATATGTGTGTGTCACATATTTGTCCCCTGCGGGGTTAGAACCTTTTTTTTTCTAGGGGAAATCCTCATGGACTTCCGCTGGTTCTGGGGGAAGCTAGCTGTCGAACTCTTACCAACTGAAACCCCACGGTCCGAAGGGCTCCGGAATCTCCAAGAGGAACGCACCGGTGCCCCCGAAGAGCCCGCCTCGAGAGGTAAAATTTGTAATTTGTTTGTGCTCCGCGGGGTCTCGCGTAAAGGACGCTAAGGGCTCCCACCCCAGCGTTCCACGACGCTCCCACTTCCACGTTATGGAAGGGTCCCTCGCCAGCCGTTGCAGCAGGGGACACAAGTTAGCCCCCATTATAAAGCCCCCGGCTAGTAGGCGGTGCGGCTTAAGATCTTAACCATTGGATCAAACCGTCTTTAACGAATTAGACGGGTAAAAGGGAAGAGTTACAACGTGTGTTCTCCGATATACAAATTAATGGCTTTACTAATCTTGCATATAACGCCTTTAACCAAAAGGATTCTCGTTCTGAATAAGGTTAAGAAGGTATAAAGCGAAGGTCGTCGTTTCAAGGCGCGGTTATATGCCCGTCTGACATTGACTACCTACCCTATTTGTATTGATAGCGTGAACTAGCGCCCCGTGCGTACGGAATAACAATTAATTTGGGGTATCCGCGCTACAGCGTCAGCGAAGCTATAGCGAGGTGTTGAAGATTGGCCTACACTACCTAACTATCTATATCATGAGGCGCTCGTAGCGCTGTGCGACCGCGTTGTTCTTATTGATTTGCAAGGTTAAGCAGCCTTCTATTCGGTCGGCCTGAGATGGATGACCGTTAGTGGCATTTTTATATTTGAGCGTCTCTTTGCTTCGAAAAGCACGTTAAGCCGTTGGTCCCGGTTACCACTTCATTTGGTAGTCGTTAAGTCGACTTGGAAGCCTTCCAAGAGCAGGTGCCCACGAATCCGCACTGGGTCCGCGTGGTGGAGTATAAACTAATCTTTCTCACCTTGATTTGTGAGAGGAGGCCTTTGCCCAGCAGTGGGACAGTATAGGCTGATATTATATCTATATCATCGCGCGAGATCCCTTGCGCGGTGGGCAGAGAGTACAGAGTTCCAACAGGTTCTTCCTTTACAGACCTCTCTGGCCTCCTCCACTCTCATAGTTCGTCAGATGCACGTTCGCCGGCCTAAACTATAGTTTATATTGGAACCACTACACTATTTACCACTAAAAGAATCGAGTTTCTAGTCTAAGAATTTATTAGCCTCGAAACTCGATGTCGTCGTAATGGTCCTGATATAATACGGAACGTGCCTGCCGGCCACAATTCTAGTCCTGACTGCTACTGAGAAAACAAAAGACATTGTTCTGCGCCCATACATGATTTGCCCCAGAATCAACAGCAATGAAAAAATACTTGTATGATTTCAAATCACTCATAAATTCTCTAAAGGCATTTGCTATTAAACGGACAAGCGGGGGAATCGGAATATTGCACAAAAAGTATTAGATTTTGTAGATAGTAAGGAAAGAACCTGTTGGAACTCTGTACTCTCTGCCCACCCCGCAAGGGATCTCGCGCGATGATATAGATATAATATCAGCCTACGATTCTCTATAACCATAGAGAATCGTAAAACGCAAGTGTATATGAGAACAAAATAAAACTTTATCGCTTCGCTTAGCTTGCTGTCAGGTGGAGTTGCGTCTTATATCTAATTGCTTTTCAAATGCAGCATGTGTGAGGCGCTCTCCCGTGACACGAATAACAATAATTTGTTTATACAAAAGCCTATAAATATAAACATAATTTGAATTTCTATTTGTAAACAATAATAAAGAGAGGTCATACTTAACCAATAAATATGAACCCAATTTGATTTTCTATTGGTAAATAATAATATTCATCCGGGTTAAAGCCTACCGGGTGTGTGTATTATGTATAGTCTATTCCAATCACACTTTAAAACATAGTGAACAAACCATCCCAATTTTTAGATGTATTAGTTGTGATTGCAATATATCACGAGCGTAATATGTAGGCGACAGTATTTCCAAAGACATTGGACTGAAAATGCTGTTAGCGAGAATTCGCCGTTATTATGTAGAGTGAAAAAAGTTTAAAGTTTGATTGGAATAGACTATATATTATACTAGAAGTTTCCCGGGACTTCGTACCCGGTCGACAACAGCGCCACCTACCGGGTCTATGTTTTATAGCCTATGTTACTTCTGGATAATGTAGCTTTCTAATGGTGAAAGAATTATTAAAATCGGTTCAGTAGTTTTTGAGTTTATTCGTTACACAAACATACTAAAATACAAATTTTTCCTCTTTATTATATTAGTGTGCAAGCAGTGATAGCCTATTGGTTAGACCGTTGGACTGCAAAGTCAGAGGTCTCGGGTTCAAACCCAGGCACGCACCTCTGTCTTTTCGAAAACATGTGCGTATTAAAAGTTAATGATCACTTGCTTTAACGGTGAAGGGAAACATCGTGAGGAAACCTGCATGCCTAAGAGTTTCTCAAAGGTGTGTGAAGTTCGTCAACCCGCACTGAGTCAGCGTGGTGGACTATGGCCTAAACCCTCTCAGTTTGAGAGGAGGCCCGTGCCCAACGGTGGGACAGTTTCTTAACAGGGCTAATATTATTATATTATATTAGTGTAGATTAGTGGTTATGTACATACGCAGACAAGACGCGCAGAGGCAAGCGTGTCGGCACGGCAGCAGTGCCCGTGACAGCGGTCTCGCTGCGCACACGCAGCACAGCGCGTCGCCCGCGCCCGCCGCGCCCGCGCCGTCGTAGCCCTCCGCCGACCCGCACTCGCCGCTCACGTACAGTTGCTGGAGGACAAAACCATGACCAGAACCCGTTGATATATTTCATTTGTACTACATCAAAGGTGACAGAATAATTTGAATTTCAAAAGACCTTTTTAAAAACAACCTTTTATAGCAAAACAAAACGAAGATATCTTGCTTAGTTAAGTTCCTATGGCTTCCTTCCGGCTCCATCGTCAGATCCTAAACACTATCCGGGTCTAAAGTACTTATCAAGATAAATTCAACGAGCCCAAACACAGCGGGGTTATTTGGTAGTTGGCTTCTTGGTTGTGTGTGTGTGTGTGTGTGTGTGTGTGTGTGTGTGTGTGTGTGTGTGTGTCCCCGTTAATTGTTAATCCGTTGTTTAATTGTTAGTCCGTTAATCCGTTAATTGTAGTCGGCGGCGGCTACAATTAACGGATTCGCATGGGTAGATGCGTTCGCGAAGTGTCGTGTTGTCGCCTTTTTAATATAGGCGTGAATAGGTTCGAGACCTAGATCGGAGTGGAGATAGATCGGAGTCTGGTTGAATAGTACTTGTCATTACCAATCCAATAAGCCTACACACAAGGGTTACGTTGTATATTTCACATGTTCCTATAGCCACCTCTTGCCCCCATCATCAGAGCAGCTCCATGGTACCACATTATTGATTTTTTCACCGATTTCATAAAGGTATGCCATTAAACAAAAAATGGATCACAATATTTGAACCTCGAAGACAGACAGACATACCAACATTCTAAATTAAATAAAAGCATGTGAAAACGGGCCAAAAATAAGAGCACAAGTTTGGGTCTGGGTGGGTGTTCATATTTCGAATTAGTTTATCGAAGTAGTAGAAATTAGTTTTTAATTATTAACCTCACATATTTACTTAAGCTGTCAGGTTAACGAGTAAGTAGGTATATCGGCCGTGTTTTTGTTTGTGATCTGTAATCTAGTACAAATATTATATTCGTCTTTAAATCCTATATAGAGCCACTTTTGGATCGCAACTTGCTCGTGGTACCCGCGCGGAAAGAAAGTTTTTTGCAGCAAAGCAATTGCGGGAGTATGACGAGAGCCGATTTTGAACTACTTGCCCGTGCTGTGAACGAAGAGCGAAATAAGAATTTCTGATGTTAGTGTTGTAAAAATGAGCGCTGAACGTAAGCGTTTAACACTGGGTCGAGGCTTACGAGCGTTGAAGCACTTTGAAAACTAGAGCGTTTAAGCGCCGACTAGGGCGTTTCTACAACACGAAATGATTTTCACCCAGCGACACCTTAGCCTATAAAAATGTTCACATACTCAATCTTCTTCAAAGAGGAACTGAGAATATCCTAAAGATTTCCTTTCAGCGAATCCCAAATGTATTTATATGATAAAAGTGTCATACATCTATCGCAGCGTCCCCCAAGCAAAACTGAGAATCTATATAATACTTTTCTCTCGGCAAAACCCAAGTGGCGGGGTAATGGTAAGTGTTGGTATGAGTACAAATTAGTTTGTAATTTTACCTTCAGACAGGACAAGTGCCCGTTCGCTTGTTTCAAGTACTGCGCTATGATGCCGCTCGGCAGTGGACACTGATCGTCCCTGATATGGACAACACTGATTAGGGCCACCTGGAATGAAGACATATTTATAAAGGCTCACTATAATAACATAATGGTCAAGGGCTTTTCGGTACACAATAGGGGATCAAAGCGACCGAGTCAGAAATACGGAGATCCGAAAAATAACTAAAGTGGAAGAAGTCGGATCCCGTATATTTCGATGATGTGGTGATGGCAGGTAGAGTAGATCTTTGACCGAATGATGGATATCGCAATCGAGGAAGGCCAGTACAAAGAAGGGCCGATGATGTGGTTAAGTGGTAAGACCTGGCTAAGATTGGCTCAGGATAGGGATATGTGGGATAAAAGAATCAGAATATTTTTTATTCATGTAAACCATTACAGTATTTATGAATCGTCATAAAAGTAACAAAGACCCTACCACCACTTCGGAATGCCATTCCTGTGAATAATAAGGGCAAGAAACTCCACGGTTACTCTTTTAAAATAGTATTTTTACATTTTCTTTTTCCATCCACGTTTTGTTGCAGGATATGGGAGAACAATAAAGGCTGGTCTATCAGGTGGGCCTAAGTTAATTTAAATAAATTATACTATTCATGTGAATGGCTACATGGTTCCCTCATTTACAGAGAAAGAAATGAGAAAAAAAGATAAATTTAACTAAATTAATAGAAGCAATAATAGCTAAACAAGTTATCCATATTCAATCAAGTGGAGCTGGAACATAGTATCGAAGTATTTTAGTCTTTTAAATAATCGTCTAGCGTATAATAAGTTCGCTTACTAAGCATACGTTTAATACAAGCTTTGAATTTATGGTCACCAAGTTTAGTGACCTTAAGAGGAATTTTATTATAAAATCTAACACAGTACCCCATGAAGGAAGTGTGAATTTTTGAGAGACGAAATTGCGGTTGATCCAATTTATTTCTATGTTATTCTATTATAACAATACCTATCGCCTAGCTGATTAAACAGATCTATATTTTTTCTTGTATACATCATGTTTTCATAAATATACTGACACGAAACCGTCATAAAATTGGCTTCTTTAAACAATTCTCTCAGAGAGTCGCGACTACCTAAGTTATAGATGGCTCTTATAGCCCTTTTTTTGTAAGATAAATCGATTGTTAATAATCTTTCAACGCCATAGCAAAGAGCTGCGTGCTACCAGTCGCCAGGGGCGCAAACCTCGAGAGAGGGCACTTGCAAACCCGCAGCTTTTAAAGTACAGTACCTTCATTCTACAAATAAGATTTGGTAGGAATTATAAAAAATAAAAATATTCAAAAATCAGTTTAACTAAATTGCACACAGTTAAGGATAAGGCGGCTGAGCCACTAGGACGGCAGCCAAGGGCGGGAACCTCAAGAGGATGCTCTTGCAGAAGCGCAGTCAACCAAATACGATACTATAACATCACGCCAGATCCCTTGCAGGGTAGGCAGAGAGTACAGAGTTCCAACAGGTTCTTTCCTTACATACCTCTCTGGCTTCCTCGACTCTCATAGTTCGTCTCATACACGCTCGCCGGTTACGGAAACTCTTGACTTTTCCTTCAGATAAGATTCGGTTTATTTGGTCGTGGTAAGATAGTCTAGGTCTTCCCCGGTACCTGCATCCTTCCACTTTCACATTGTATATCTGTTTTGTCATTATTTCCTCTGGCATTCTTTCTATATGCCCGAACCAACGGAGCATGCCCTTTCTCATCTTTACACCGATACTATGTTTTATACCTACTAACTTTCTTACTACGCTGTTGCTAATGCGGTCGTGCAGCTTTACTCCGCACATCTATACGATACGATACTATCTTTCTACAAAACAAGTTTTCTTACTTAATTCACATTAGATTTGTGTAAATGACGACCTTTTAGCGCATTTTAGAATGCCTCATTTTTAAAGAGGTGAATAATTTTGTGTTTGTGTTACTAAACTTTTCGTGCGTGTGTGCGTGTTTGTACGTATTTGTACGTTTTTCTGAAACTCCATAGAGACTACTCTCGTGATTGAAATTTTATTTTAATTATATTATGTGTCTATATTACCAAACAAAGTCCAAGTCTTACTAATGTTAATTATCTACAACAAAAATTCTAATTAGAATTAAGCACAATATAATTATTTGAAGCGGATGTGAAAAAAAAACTCCAATCATTAGGATGAATTTTGAATAATATTACTTGTAATGAAGATTTATACCAAAAATACGACGCAATGTATAATAATGAAATGCAAGGTCACGATCCATGAGGGAATATCGGGGCCTTAGAATAAGTTGTGTGCCTTGTTAAATAAAATAAACAACTTGTGCGAAAGATAACTTCACAAGTGAAAGAAAAAACTACTGCTATACCCTTTAAAATGCTGACTACTATAGCTTATTCCATATTTTCTCTTTACTTCAGGGAGTTTGTACATATCGGGCGCATTTACCGCCAGGGCACCAACTACATAGCAGGTGTGAAAATCTTTAAAGCTCGTACAGGTTTGGCAGGAACATTATGATTTGTAAAAGCTAAGATCTTCTAGCCAGACGGTTGTTGTGTCAGGCGGGGCCTTCCACTTCCCCCCAAGAGTTGTTGGCGGGGGCTTGTATACAAGATGTAACACATATAACGCAAGACCTCAGACACCCCAACTAGATTATTGCTTAACGAATTCAATATGACAATCAAACTTCAAATTTTTAGGATTTTTCTATCAATTTTTAAGCTCTTTGGTACCCAAATTAACCACGAAATTTAGTATATAATTAACTTTTGTGTGAATATTGATGTGTGTAATAGAAATGCATTTAAAATAGCCGTATTGCTTTGAATAATGATTCAATTGTGTTTACTACAGCGAACTGAACGAATAATAGCAAATTTTGATAATTTAAAAAATTGTTATGTGTGTGTATTTTAAAAATAGTTGGTATCGATTCAGTTGCCGATTTAGAACAAACTACTTTCAGGTCTTGCGTTAATTATGTTACACCTTGTATATGTAATGCGTCGTGCGAACTCTCATTCCGCGTTCTAGACATGTATGGCGGATCATTAGCGCCATCTATTGGTAAGTAGCCGCATCTATTTAGCGATGAATAGGGTTCGCTACACAGACAAAACCTGTGTATATTGAGTTTCAGAGATCCAAATTTAACAGCCTGAGGTGGTGCGACCTCACAGACTATGTCGCATTAGCTGGTCCGTCCTTTGTACCACACTGCACAGAGAAAGAGCTGTTTGCGGACATAGTTTAAGCGATTGAGCCCGCCACTCACTTAGCAGGAGAAATATTTTTTTTTTTATCGTTTCGACCGCAGACATGTTATATTTGTATGGATGCGGCCCAGAATGCAGTCACTTCGACTGCACTGTCGGAGGCGACCATTACTTTTTGCTGTGTGCAGGTGTTGGGGCACCCAGAGCACGATGCAAGGTGGGACCTCGCTTGGGTTACCCCGTACTACACCTTACCTAAGATTAGTATTGTCTGTGAGTCTCCACCTGAACATGGTTTTTTTGGAGTCCTAAAGACTTCCAGACCGACCATGGTAATTACGTCCAGGTGGGAGGAGAAATACGAGGTGAGGATATATAACAACCTTTGACACGAAAAGAAGAAGACTTCTGTAGGCGCAAGAAAGCTTACCGTATCATCAGGTCGCAACTCGCCCGTGTCTCGCAGCTCTCGCGCCAGGATCACCACCAGGGGGTAGCACGACCGAGGCGGAGGACCCAGCTGTAGGGGCTCGTCCGTCGACAGCCTTAAGGGCTTTTCGTCGTGGGGGCTGCTTCTGTGGAAGAAATAAAGCATGAGCGTGAGATAACTGTTTCGGCTTACGTGCCGTGACAAAAGTTGACACTTTCTCTCTCCTTGACGCGCAGTTCTGGATGCGGTGTATCAGAGGTAAATGCATAAGTTTTCTGTTTCTTTTTTTTTTGCTTATTTCTACTAAAGTACGTTTTATTTGTCCGAGTTAGTAAATAAATAAATATGATTTGAGTAAGAATTCTTGATCTCTAACTAGATCAAAGACGTTGTTTTCGAGTATCCAAACGTTGTAAGAAGGTTCATTATCAAGGCCAGGGCTACTGCGTTTTGAATAACATGGCTTTAGAAGTCATCTGCATTGTATGTTAATTGGGTAGAAATATGCAAGATCACGTCGATCACATTCGAGGTGACATTCGAAATAAAACTTTATAGTGTAGCAATAAATTTCAAATTATCATTGCAGTGTTTTTGTTACTGGAACATTCATCCATATGATGTAGTCACCATTGACTACAAATACCCTAATTCTACAAATTTTGCATCAGCATTAGTATTCACGTTAGGGTTGATGGAGGTTAGTTTGTTGGTGATGATATAATTCTGTGGTCTTTGAGGGTCGTAGGTATCCAAGTTTCTGCCTATTTCGATTTTGGTTATCTCAGTCACTAAACTTAGTGAAAATAAGTTCAAAGCTTGTGTAAAACGAACACTTTGTAAGCAAGCTTATTATTCAATAGAAGATTATTTAAAAGATAAAAATGCTTGGATAGATGCTATTCCAGCTCCACTTGAGTCATTACAACCTATTCAACTGTTGTTAGTTAACATTACCTCTCTTCCTTCTATTAATTTAACACAATATGTACTTTTTTTGTAAATGAGGGAACCATGTAGCCATTCTCATAAATAGTATTATTCGCTTTTCTAACTTAGACTCACCTGATGACCAACCTACATTGTTCTCCCATACCCCACAACAGAATGTAGATGAAAAAGTTTGTAATTTCTTATTTTAAAAGAGTAACCGTGGAGTTTCTTGCCCTTCTTCTCCACAGGAATGACATTCCGAAGTGGCGGTAGAGTCTTTGTTACTTTTTTGACGATTCATAAATACTGTAATGGTTTACATGAATAAAAAATATTCTGATTCTGATTCAGATATTGGAGGAACCGATATCGATAATGTATTGCTATTGTATTAGGTGACTAAGCACAACTTAACTTTACTGCTTTTGCGTCAGCAATTAGTATTCACCTCAGGGTTTATGGAAGTCTTAAGATATCAATTTGTCAGTGATGCTATTACTCTATGGCCTATCGGGGTCGTAGGGATTTATGTAGGGTTATCTGCCAGTCTCGATCTTGTTCTTCTAAAATATTAGGAGATATACTTAGACCATTAAACCATGCCCAGAGATAGCAATGCATATGTCAATGTTTTGTCTTTTGTAATGCAATTGTATTACACCATTTGCTACAATACGTACACCTCTGCCAACCTCCAAGATGATAACAGGCGTGAGAGGTATTTTTTAATTATTTCTCCGCCTTGAGAATAAATATGAGAACGAGAACTCCGGAAGGATCGCGCTTGACTTGTCTAGTTTTATTTCCGGTTATCAATCATATCCCACTTTTGAGGTCAGACTATAATAAATGTGAAGGTCGCATCAACATCGAATACGCGGTTTTTGCGTGATATCGAAGCGAACAAACTGTATGTATGTAACGTCGTTGTATTATCGTTGTTTTTTTATTTTTGTACCGTATATAACTACTGGCATATGCAATCATCTTTATTTTCTTCCTTGATTAGATTTTCTTTTTCAATAATATCTTAGCGATTTTTTTCAGAAGATCAAACCGTGGCTGGAAATTCATCTTCGTGAATAGGTGCTTCAGAGAAATCGATATGGGTGGTATTTATTTATTTCCTGCAATTATATGTTAATCATTTAATTGTCGCCACGAAAGTCAACTCGCCGTGACATTCTGTCAAGATTAATAACCACAATAAACATAATGAATAATGTTGTCAAAAAAACACGTTAACGACAAAGTTTGGATGTTTGATTAATATGTTGTCTTAGAGCATTAACAACTTTAGGGGAATGAATTTAGGAGCTAAATGTTTGTATATAGTTTCTAAAAAATAAAAATAATAATTATTATAATAATTAATTTAATTCAGGCAACGGAAATTGATAAAAATATATTTATACGAGTACAACTTACTGAATGAATAGAATATATACCTTATAGACAAACATAATACTTTGAACTTATGATCTAAATAACATGTAGTTTCGGCGATATATTGCGCTGTACAGGGGTGTCTCTCAGTCTTCCACGAAATCTTCTGAATACGACACCCCTCGGCCAGAAGTCCTCGCTCATGAAGGTCTCCAGCTTGGGACCAGCAGCCACAGTGGGAATTCGCACCACAAAGGAATTGAAAGCCGCATTGTGTTGCGAATTCAGCTTCTCGACCCTCAAAGTATACAAGGACTTCTTGCGGGCATACTCCACAATGTCATCGGCTTTGGGTGTAGTGCAGCCGTGACAGGTACAGCAGCGTCGTAGGTACTGCTAAACGCAGGAGTGTGCCATCATCGACCGGTGCAGACCCACACCGGTTTCTTCGGGGAGGCCTCTTCTTCTTCTCCACCTTGATGAGGCCTTCCTCATCAACTTGACCCTTGGTGGGGGTCTGAGGCTCTTTACGTGCCTTCCCAGTTGTCCCCTCTGGTGCGCGGGCGGCAGCGGCGGCGTAATCACGACGAGGAGATGCCGTGTTTACTTTTGACGTCACCGGTGGGGCCGCGGAGCTGGCGGCGGGGCGCGGAGTACTGCGGGTGGCTGGGCGCAGTGTGCTGCGGGCGGCGGGTCGCGGGGAATCGCACGGGGCCGTAGCAACAGCCGGCGACGCATCGGCCGACTCAAAACTGCCGACGGATGCATTTTGCGCCCCGCGACGTACGTTGACATTAAAGGCCCCGTGCGACCTACTTTCCGCAATGACGCAACCTCTTCCGGTAGTTCGCGGATGGTAGTTTCCGAAGCATCCAACCTGAATGTAGCCTCGGCCAGGCTAGACTTCAGGGTGTTAATGTCGTTCAGCAGTCTGGTGACATCGACGTGGTCGAATTTGACGGGGGGCAGCCTATGCAGCTGCTTCGCCACGAAGGCGGGCACGTCGTTGGGATCTATCTCCTTCAGCAGGGTGATGATGTCCTCTTCTCTCGCCCTTTTCGTCCCTCCTGCGGGTCGGCATGCGACCGCTCATCCCGAGCGATCGGTACAGCAGAACCTTCGCACTGCAGATTTCTTCATATTTGAAGTTAGTCTTGCAAATCTGCAAGATGCTACTTCCATCCATGGTGTCGATGGCGTGCTGTAGAAACGCCAACACTTCATTGGCTATGAGTTTTTCCGAACTCATAGCGGCAACCGTGCAGCGGCTATAGCCGCGCAAATCGCGAAATCTAAATAATTCGTAAATGCAGAGTGGCACGTCCGAATCCGAGAGCGCACTGGACTACACTAATATATCGTAGCCTTAAAATAGACTGCTTTAAAATAAATTTTTCAGCAACAATGACCTTTTTTTTTGTCTCGTGTGCAATTGGAAATTCATCTAAATCGCACACTAAGCTCCCATTTGCGCGGACGTTTTTTCAACGCGCGTTAGTAAAGCGCTGGAACGACAAACGCCTTATTTTACCTTTTTTTTTAGGTCAGTTGTAGTGACAAGTATTTTTCTGGGTGCAGGATGCAGTTTTCTTTCTTCACTTTCGCATATCTGAGATTTTTAATGAGGTTTTTAAGGCGACGATATATGATTTTTTTTACGGCGGTAAACTTAAGAAATTGCAGGCAGTGAAACAACTAGATGATCTGGAACCTATGTGCTGTGATAAAGAGAGCACGGCGCAAGAACCGATTCGACCGGACAATTTTTGAACAACTGTTAAGGCGATATAATTTTTTTTTTGTATCCGCTCGCCTTATGCAGTTTGTGGAAAAGGATTTTAATAGACTTTATATTCAAGTATCTGGTAGAAGGAATAAACGATTATATGAAATTTTCGCGATGGAAAAGTAATCTAATGAATTCTATATTTGCTTTTCCATTTTCCAACGCGAAACGCTACTTTATAACATATAAAATAAACATGAAAGTCATTTTAAAACATTTTTATTTTATTTTATAACATTGACTTGAAATTGATCTAACTTGAAAATGATCATACGTCTTTTCTATTACTTCCATGCGCGCGCTTACTAAATCCGTCTTTTGCGCTTGGGGTGATGATGATATAGCTCGTTATTAATTTCTAAAGTGATTGCATTACTCTCACTCTCCCGGTCGATCAGTGGTCCGGTGATTTATTTTAGAGGTAGCTATAAGAGTTTTAAGGAAAACTCTTAGTTTGGAGCAAGTTTGAACGCTGTACCTCCACTTTGCGGTCACCACGCGGGTCACGGCCGAGTACAATGGCAAGTATTGACATGTAGATCCAGGCGCACCGTTCGCATACTTGATTGCTTAACCACCTCCTCTACTAGCAAACACCAATGTGTAGGGGTGGAACAGCATCAGAATCGTGGTTTAAAGACTATAGTCTTTAAAAGTTTAAGCTCACGGTTCTGCTTAAGGAACAAGGTTAACTTTTCCGTGTGGGGCTACCCACACTAGGATTTATTCCTATGCCGTGGGTGCGTTTAAAAACATAAAAATTCAGATACACAAACACCCACACCGAAATAAATAATTCACACAAAAATTTATCGCGTGTGGGAATCGAACCCGCGACGATTAGACACAGTGGGTGGAGCGACTGAAGCTCTTAACCACTGCGTTAAATCGTCCGTCAATCGTGTTGGTTTTGGATATCATCATCGTCTTTAAGCTCATTCCACACGATGCAGGGCACAAACAGCCTCCCTTTTACGCCACGCATCCCTATCCTCAGCCAATCTTGGTCAGGTCGTATCTACGCACTTAACAGCATCGACTCATCTTCGTACTGGCCTTCTATGATTGCAATATACCTTTGTTGGTCATGCTCACTAAAAAGCCTATGCTTGCAGTGGTTATTTGGCGCAGGTCACTTCCTTCCCTCTAATATGGTCGAGGGAGGTGATGGCTGCTCAAGTAGTCATACTCGTGAACGGGTGCTGCTTGTGGAGTCTGGTCCACGCAAAATCCTCTAGCTTTTCATTATAACATATATTTAAAACTATTAATATTAGTCTTATATCTCAGTCGTAAGGCATCATCACTGAAGCTGGATCGCATAAATGATTTTGTATAATATAAAAATGTATCTATACTGAAAATGATGAAAAAAATGAATGCAGAATTAGACAAAAAAAAACATGCTCGCTGAGTTTCTAGCCGTATCTTCTCAGTGGAGGCCGCGTTCCGATCGTTCCGACCGTGGTAGATTAGTAAGTTAAAAAATGTAAATATGACAATGTGTATATTTTCCGCAGGATTTATACAAATTAAACGACTTGAGTCTGAGTTTCAGTTTACCTTTCGTGGCCACCATTCGATCAGAGATCTACTCCACCTGCCATCACTACACGACGTGTCCTGCCTCTTTCCACTTGAGTTGAAATATACGGGATCCAACGGTGTCGTTATGGACATCAATCAATCAATCAGCCTATCGCAGTCCACTGTTGGACATAGGCCTCTCCTAACACGCGCCATTGCACACGGTCCTCCGCCTTCCGCATCCAGTCTGTCCCAGCGACCTTTTTTAAGGTCGTCGGTCCATCTAGCTGGGGGCCGTCCTACCTTACGCTTACCAAGTCGCGGTCTCCACTCTAGTACAGGCTTGCTCCATCGGCCGTCGGTCCTCCAGCAGATGTGACCAGCCCATTGCTACTTTAGCTTACTGAGTCTGCGAGCTATGGATTGGTTCTTTGTCGGATTACCTCGTCACGAATTTTATCCTTGAAAGAGACGCCGAGTATAGCTCGCTCCATAGCCCGCTGTGCGTCTTTGAATTTGTGGACTAGTCCCACTGTGAGTGGCCACGTCTCGGCCCCGTAAGTCATAACAGGTAGGACGCATTGGTTGTGGACTTTAGTCTTTAGGCATTGCGGTATAGGCGAAGAGAAAACGTGACGTAGTTTGTTTTTATGGACATGCATCATATTTATAAGATCATCACTAAAGACAATCGCAATTACACTTGAGCAAATACCGCAACGCAGGCCACTGTTTACAGTACAAATTTATAGTCGTAGTATTGTATCGCACAGAATAAAAAGGTCTTCATCGGATCTCCGTCATTATCATCAATCAGTCTGTTGCCGTTTTCGTCAGATGCTTTTAAGTAATCTAGCTTATAAGAATAACAATGCTAAGATTTTTTTTAAGGCAGTCATTAATAAAAGAAAGTCCCAGCAGCGCTTGACCCCTATCTGAACTGATCGAAAACGCCAATAGGGCCGTAGATGTGGCACGGCACTGAGCCAGCCAACTAATTAATAGCTTATTCAATAGGTAGGTAAGAAATAGGCCGAGGTGATGGAAGAAAGACGGAAGTGGGGTAACTCAAATCCAATCAAGCAATCAATCCAGCCGACTTCGGCAAAGACGAACGCATATTTGACAGTTTCATTGCTGTAATGGAGTATTCTGGTCTGCCCTTTGGTGTGTTCTTCAATGACAGTCGTATTTTGACCGTAAACTGTGAGCGCAGCGTGGCCACGTCAACACCATTAAGTAGACGTGTTGTATTGCCACAGGTGCTTGGGCTTTTAGTTCAAAGCATAGAAGTGACTAGTAAAGGTGCTACAAGTGGGATTGCAACCAAATATTTGGACGTCATCCATGTCAAACTAAAAGTCACTGGTGGGCCAAAAACATGAAGACCGTAGACTAGATGGGCCGCAAAACCTAATATTAAAGAAGATACACTATTGAAAATCTTAACAGTACTATTATAGGACAAGTGTATTTATTAAATCTCCTAAACGGATTTTAAGTCGCTCGCGGGCCGCATTATCGGGCTGTTTCAAAATTGATTCAGGACGCAGGAAAATGCTTAGTTGGCTGCATGTTTGACATGCCTTCTCTAGGCGAAAAAATTACAGCTAAAATCCTCCGTCAATCCGCACTGGGCTTGCGTGGTAGGTTAAGGCCGTTTCTCGCTCATCTCTATTTATAGAGGTCTTTGCCCAGTATGGGAACAGTATCGGTTGTGGTCTTATGACAACAATGTTATACTTACGACATTATTGTCGTAAGTGCAATGCTATCTGGATACTCGTTATATTAAATATAACGAGAATCCAGATAGCATTGCCATTGAGTTCACAACAGAATATTATCGCATTTTGCATTGTTTTCGAAGAACATCGATGTAATACCATTCAACCACTGTGACTTCCATTGTTCCGCCCCCATTGTTCCGGGACTGTGTCACCGGGTTTGTCAACAGTGGGCCCAGTTCTTTTAGACTTGATAAAGTACGAATACGGCTCATAGTAAAATATAATATAATTAATAGTATTAGCCCTGTTAAGAAACTGTTCCAACCTTGGGCACGGGCCTCCTCTCAACTGAGAGGGTTTAGGCCATAGTCCACCACCCAGTGCTGGTTGGCGAACTTTACACACCTTCGAGAAACTCTTAGTCACGCAGGTTCCCTCACGATGTTTACCTTCACCGTTAAAGCAAGTGATAATTATTTATTTTTTGTCTCTATCTATCTATCTATATCATCACGCCAGCTCCCTCGCGGGGTAGGCAGAGAGTACAGAGTTCCAACAGGTTCTTTCCTTACATACCTCTCTGGCTTCCTCCACTCTCATAGTTCGTCTCATACACACTCGCCGGTTACGGAGACTCTTGACTTGCCCTTCAGCTAAGACACGGTCTATTTGGTCATGGTAAGATAGTCTTGCTAGGTATCTACATCCTTCCACTTTTGCATAATATATCTGTTTTGTCATTCTTTCATCGAACTTTCTTTCTATATGTCCGAATCAACGGACCATACATTTCTCATCTTTACGCCGATACTATCTTTCATACCTACACGCTTTCTTACTACACTGTTGCGGAAGTGGTCGGTCAAGTGAAGCTGCACCCACTCTGCACATCTTCCGCAGAGCTCGCATTTATCCTGCTTTCATTCTCCTTCTTACATACTCTTGTTCTCACTGCCATATAACAGCGTTGGGACCAGCACTCCGTTATGCATGGCCAGCTGCGCCTTTTGGCTTAAGTGCCGGCTAGCAAGTAGCATTCCCATCGCACCATTCACTCTATTACCTGCATTCACTCTTCTCTCCATATCAGCGGTGTATTTCCCATCCTTACTGAAGGCGCATCCAAGATATACAAACTCATTCACTTGATCCAGCACATCGTTACCAACCACAATCCTTGCATTCGTTCTGGTTTCTTCCCGTTCAAAAACCATAATTTTGGTTTTCTTCACATTCAAATGTAAGCCATTGTTCATGCAGTCGTCTCTCATAACTGTGACTAGTATTTGCAGATCAGTGACTGTTGGCGCTATCAAAACCGCGTCATCTGCATACAATAGGTGGTTTATCACTAGATCACCCATTTTTACCCCTTCAGTGATCGCATTCAGTCTTTGACGAAGAAGAAGACTTTTATCCAGATACACTATAAACAGTCTAGCGGACAACACGCAACCCTGCTTGACGCCGATTTTAACGTCAAACCAGGGTGACATGTTACCACCCACCCGTACGCATGCCTTGCTGTCCACGTAGGTGGACTGGACGGCTCGCAACAGGGTGCCGTTTATACCATACTCTGGCAAAATGTCCCAAAGTCTCTTTCGCACGATTCTATCAAACGCCTATTTTTTTGTAATTTTTAATACGCACATGCTTTCGAAAAGACGGAGGTGCGTGCCTGGAATTGAAACAGAGACCTCTGACTTTGCAGTCCAACGGTCTAACCACTAGGCTATCACTGCTTTTCAGGCTATCATAGTAAAATATTAGCAGATATTCTAGAGCACTTCGTTTAATTTATACTTACCTATCTAAATCATTCTACGTTGTTTTCTCATATCTCGAGTCAATAAACCACCATTCTGATGCTATTCCACTGCCGAAACATCCCCATATTGGTGTTCGCTAATGGAGGAGATGGTGAAGCGATCAAGTGCCTATGTAAGTAGTGCGTGTGCGCAGAACGATTTACGGCCGGTTTCAATATTTAATTGAAGGCTAGATTTGCTACCTACGGATAGAATTTTGTTATATTTTATATGGATAAGAATAAGGCAAATATTAAGAGTAACCGTCGAGTTTCTTTTTTTCGCCATAGCGATGATATTCCGTACGGCTGAAAGAGCCTTATCACTAGGCTGTTATTTCTTGAGTATTCATAAGTACTTATTAGTTTACATGAATAAAAAACTTTTGATTTCGGTTTTGATTTGGCTGTACAAATGCAGTAACTACACAAAATTTGATATTGAACTTAAATTTATTAAATACTTCTGATTAAAGTTTTTGACCGTCACGCCTATATTGCCCAAGCGGGGGTGGCAGAGGTTTCTTTTCTACTGTGTACACCCACTTTTCGCTGACGATGTTAGGTCACGTGTAATAGCGGAAGAGCCTATTCTCATATGCCGGGCACAATTCCAGACTCTGGGCTTCTGGATTTTTTCTATAGCAAAACTACATTTGTCTGACCCAGGATTTGAACCAAAAACTCGGCACTAGACGAATGAAGCAGTCAAGTAAAGTTTTTCCCTTAATGAAATAAAAATAAACCATATGATGACACTTTTCTGCTCATATTTCTTTGATTGCAGCGCAGTTCGCGTGTTTGTGGAAATAAATGAAGGCCTAACAATTCATTGACATTTTATTAACCGGAATGGCCAGCTCAATTAACGCAATGATCGACTAATTAACATCTGCACTACGAAACTTGATTTTTATTTCGCTTGATACATGATAATGAACTTCGAAGAGTGAACTGTGCACTTAATACTACCTCAATATTTTCTACAATGGACGGTCATTGTCTAAAAAATCTATAACTATATCATCACGTCAGATCCCTTGCTGGGTAGGCAGAGAGTACAGAGTTCCCACAGGTTCTTCTTTCCTTACAGACCTCTCTGGCTTCCTCCAGTCTCATACCTCGTCTTATACACGTTCGTCAGTTACGGAGACTTGACTCGCAACTTGTCCAAAACATGTTATTTATTTTATGTTTTTGTATAATATAGTGTAGTTTAAGATTCATTTAATTAATATTTTATTTTTAGCTTTTGGGATTGATGATGCCATCATTGGAAATTGTCATTGCCATTCCTGAACGGTATAAACGGTATAAAAAACTTATCCTAGACTTGTCAGCTTGACTGGACAGCGTCATCTCTAAATCCATCTTAAGACTGACAAGTTTAAATTTTTAACCTATAAAATCGTGTATTTTTTTCTCTTTCTCTTTTTTTAAAAAACGTAGCCCCCACACTAGGAATTATTCCTGTGTCGTGGATGCGTTTACAAACATGAAAATTCACAAACAAATACCTATACCGGAACAAATAATTGTGGATCACACAAAGATTTGCCCCGTGCGGGAATCGAACCCGCGACTATTCGACACAGTGGGCGGAGCGGACTAAGCTCTTGACCACTGCGCTAAATCGTCCGTTATTTTTAACAGCGTAAAACCTATTGTAAAACCTGTTTATAAATTATTGTTTTAAGTCGAAGATTTAAAACTTTAAGGGTTTAAATTAATTATTTTGAGTGATAGTTGTGACAGATGGTAGACAGTTTTTCTTTTTTTAAACACAGCACAGTGAACACACTAATTCGGTCAAACATAATATAAATACCCACTAAGTATTTTGTTATGTTATGTAGACAGAAATTATTAGCAACACTCAAAATCGAGTTCTTAGATTTACGCGAATATTACACATGAAATAAAACTATTTTTCGGATTTTATCGCGGTTTATTTTTGATTTTTAGTTCCCGACGTTTCCCTAAAACACCGTCGCTCAAAGAAGTCTGCAGTCTGTGAACATGTCCTTGACCGCACCCGCCATAACATCAGATTTGATAGACCACAAATTCTCGTGAAAGAACACCGATTCCTACCAAGCATGGTTCGCGAGGCTATTGAAATTAAAAAACATCCTAATTTCAATAGAGAAGATGGCTGGGTGCTTCCGTCGACTTGCGATCCGGTAATTAATATAATCAAATCCAAGACCAAGCATAACACTGCAAGACCTCAAGACACCGTGAGCTCATTCTGCGTAGATCGGACCAACAAAAATAATTAAGAAGTTTGAGGGTACCCCGGAACAACTATGCCTTTTGGACGTCTAACACCTCAGTAACTCCCGTGACCATGGGTGCTGCAAAGCACTCGAAAAGTCGGGAACTAAAAATCAAAAATAAACCGCGATAAAATTCGAAAAATAGTTTTATTTCAAACACTCAAAATCGTTTATTTTTCATTTAGAATTATTTATAAAAAATGGAGTCTTCATTCAGTATTCTATTGTACTGTCATAAACCTCACAACGTACGGTATAACGAACACACCTCTATACAAATGTTCATGAACCCAGTGGCACAGTTAGAGAACAATGGCTTCGCTCAATGGCGGCTGTTTGTAAACTTGTTTGTTTTCGCTTCTGATGATACCTACACGCCATTAGTAACGGCACATTTCTCTTTACATATTTGCTAAGCAGGGGTGACAGAAATGTACTGATGGAATACACATTTGTCCAAAGATGTTGGATTTTAATGTAATTGAGGCCGAGTCTATATTGCCACTAATTTTAGTTTAAAATCTTAGTTAGGTGTTGTGATGATGTGGCGTGTGAATGACCTACGCTGTTAGCCGCGGGCCTTTACAGCCTCACCGGATAAGAGGGCGAGCGTGCAACCACTACGCTTGAGCCAGAAGGGCAAGGGGCAACTAGCTCAAGGGCGCCTCAAGGAGGAACGACCTCGGCTTGGCCAATCGCTATGGGGAAGGGCGTATACTAGGTCTCTGGCCGTGATGATCTGCACCGGCCGGCGGACAAGGGATTCTTCGAGGCTGGCGAGGTCGGTGTCCGATCCTAATAAGGTACCATTAAAGAGATTTTTCTATCTATCTATATCGTCTCGTCAGATCCCGTAAGAGGTAGGCAGATAGAATCTTACAATTAAAAAGCTACATTGTGTCCAAGCTAATATTTGAATCACGTATGCTTTATTTTCTACGTATGGGATAATCACAGCAACTACTGCACGCATTTCATTCGATTTACATCAATAGATAGATTGATCTGCAGGGATGGTTTACAGGAATCTTACACAGTTATAAAGAAAAGTCAGCGAAATTTGCCCCCTCGCCCTACAGACTGCAGCGTAGTTGTTGAACGCTCGCCCTTTAGCCCGGTGACGCTGTAAAGGCACTTTGGCCAACAACGAATATCATTCACACACACATGCACACACTCACAATAGATTTATAATGCTACCCGCGTGAAGGGACAACGCTAAATCTCTATCCAGCGACGACCACGTCGCAGAGGATATGGTTTCAGTTTCTCTATTGGTATACAGCAACTGAAACCATAAAGTATGTCTTCTGCAAATGCGACGCTTTGACGACGCGGCAAATAAATCTATTGGGGGAACCCTATCCATCTCCAGAGCAAAACAAGCTCTTCCCCCCAGGTGGAACCTACAACCTGTTACAGGGAAGATTAGGATCATCAGGTACGTAAGAGCATTATGGAAAAGGGCAAGCGATCTCATCGGGTTGAAGTGCGCTTGTGGCAACTCAGCCCATTAATACGCCAATTAAGATAAGATCTCTATGATCTCTATGTATCAGGGCAGGTTACAGTAATCTATAATTCAACGCGAGAAGTATGATAATTTCGCTTTACGTGACCGCAGCCAAGGCCCGTGACTAACACACGTACACACAACAGATACATAGAACTACCTGTGTGAAGGGTTAACGCTAAGTATCTGTTTGAATCAAGGCAGGTCAAAGTAATCTATAGTTCAATTCGAAAAGTCCAATAATTCAGCCTTAAATGACCGCACTCAAGGCCCGTGACTTCCTCAACTTGCCCTTGCGCAGATTGCACAATCTCCGTTCCACTGAGCGCGTTCCATTGTGTCGTAATGTTACTACTTAGCGTCCCCGCCATTACCCGTCAACGGAATTCCGTTGTGGGAAAATATGACTTGCGCCTGTTAAAGCTGGTTTATTTACTGCAAACTTGCGCGGAAAGCAAGGGCGTCGCCAGTCGATGGTTAAGGGGGGGACAAGTCGATATATGATGATGGGAAAAGTATGAATTGTAGGTACAGTTAAAAGCACATGCAGCTTTACATTTGTAGTGCGAATCTTATCTCTACGGCGATTGTAATATGAACTGTACAAAGTCCAATGTGTAAAGCTGTACGAGCTCTTGCCTGCACAGTAAATAAACTTGTAAACATAGTTATTTGTATTATTAGAAAAATAGAATAAAAAAATATTGCGACAAATTTGCCTCAAATGGTTTGGTCAGGAGGAATGAGTGTTAATTTAAACATAATTTCGGTGGTTTTTAACCCGTAATTGTAACACCTGTAAGTTTGAACCTTGGGGTGTCCCGGGAAGTGCTTTAATTGTCTTGGAAACCGCAACAAATTTAATTAAAGAAAACAGGAGGAGTAGGAAAAATAAAAATTCACTTCTCGACTACTTTATTATGATAATCTAATCTTGTAATTTTTCATTAATAAGTTTTCTGTGCACACTCATCATAGCCAGACCACTGAGGCGATTTTCCCCCATGGTGTTTCTTAATCAAGTTTTTAATCTCCTGAGGCAGCTAAACGATCGCTCTACACGTTGTGCACGGTAGAGCGATAAAAATTTTCAACGCTTTTCCCGTTTCGGGAAAGAAGGTTAGAAATGGCAATTTTTGTAATACAGAACGCAATATTATTTAACAATAGGTATAGCAGATGTGAGAAAGTTACCAATTTGAAAAGAATAAAAATAACAAATCACAAATACAGCTGCTTGTAAAAGTGCAGCTACAAGAAAAAGTGTTTTAGATATGGCCATCCAAATATTTAATAAAGTTCCGAATGAATTGAAAAGTTTTCAACTAAAGGAATTTAAATCTAAATTGTCAATATTTTTAATAGAAAAATGTTATTATAGTATAAACGACATTCTAAATGACCATGACATCTAAATTGTGTTTGATTTACATATTAATTTGACTTGCAGTATGACTTGTTATAGTATGATTAGTTTGTTGTTGTAGACATGATATTTTTTCAATTGAGGGTATTGTTACGCATTATTTTGATTGTATGTTGGTTATCATCTGATTATTTTTATATTCTTTTTATTTGATTAATGTTCCTTTTTATTATTAGCATGAAATTTGTATACCCTAAGGTTGAAACATAGTGAGACTATTCCTGTATCAATACCTGATTTTATACCTGTATTTGGACAAATAAATAATTCATTATTTATTTATTTTATTCTTTATTGTATACAGTTAGAAGTGAAAGAAAAAAGTTTACATTTAGGCAGTATACAAAAAGGCGAGCTTAACTCAAATATGAGTTATCTTCCATCGAACCTTTGAGTGTTGAGAGATGAAGAGAAGAATAAGAGGGCAGTTATACAATATAACGTCAGAAGATATAAAATAAATACTGTATTTTCAAATAAATACATATATTTAGTACTTACGATACAAATATTAATATATATAATTATAATATATACATAAACATAAATATCTAAATGAAATCAAGATAGGAAATGTTCTTTGATTCTTCTTCTGAAAACATCCAGAGAAGAGCTTGCACGAATGGAATGAGGAAGTAAGTTCCATAGACGCACAGCACGCACAGTGAAGGACCCGTCGTAACGACTGGAATAATGAAGAGGGGTACGAAGAAGGAGAGATGTAGCTGTACGGCAGGGTTTGTCCCTTGGAATCAGGAAGTCAAAACGCTCTCGGAGGTAAACTGGGGATTTAGGATTATGTAGAATGGAGTAGAGAAGAGAGAGAATGTGCAAGTCCCGTCGCAGCCGGATAGGTAGCCATTTCAGTTTCGATCGGAATTCTGATATGTGATCAAATTTACGTAAACCGAAAATGAAACGAATACATAAATTCTGCAGACGTTCGAGCTTATTGACCAGTTCTTCAGTAGCATCTAGGAAGCAAACATCACCATAGTCTAAAAGTGGAAGAAGGAGAGACTGAGCAAGACTTATTTTAATTTGATAAGGCAAAAAATTTTGCAGACGCTTGAGAGAATGAAAAGTGCCGTAGACCTTTCTGCTTACTTCCGCTATGTGAGAGCTCCAGGCAAGATTGGAGTCTATAAGAACACCTAAATTCTTAACAGTATTACTATAAGGTATAGGAACAGAATCAAGGACAACTGAAGGGAGTGTTTGTAGATTTATATTAAGGGCGTTCATGTAGTGTTTGCCACCAATGATGAGAGCTTGAGATTTGGCAGGATTGACCAAGAGACCGAACGATTTCGCCCAATTACTGATGTTTTCGAGATCATCATTGATGGCGCCAATCGCATGATTGATTTCCCCAACCTTAAAGTGACGATAAAGCTGCAAGTCGTCTGCATACAGATGATAATGAGAAGTAATGACTTTAGTGATAGAGTTTATAAAAGTGGAGAAGAGAAGAGGAGAAAGGACGCCACCCTGAGGCACACCCGCAGCAAGATTACACCATGCAGAGAAGTTCTCTTCAGAACGAACCGCCTGCGAGCGCCCCCGAAGGTAAGAGTTAAACCACGCAATTACAGGAGCAGAGATATTGAGAGAAGACAAGGTGCCTATGAGGATGTCAAAATCGACTGAATTAAAAGCACTGCTGAAGTCAAGTAAAACTAGTACTGTTAGTAATCTGTTCTCCATGGCCAATCGAATATCGTCAGTTATTTTAACCAGAGCCGTAACTGTACTATGACCTGGCCGGAACCCAGATTGAAATGGACTCAGCAGGCTGTTAGAGGAGAGATACTGAGACAATTGATTTTGTACAACACATTCAAGCACCTTAGAGAGAATAGGGAGGATGGATATGGGTCTAAAATGAGACAGTAAAAGGGGATTTGGGATTTTGGGTAAAGGGAGAATATATGCCTTTTTCCACGCACTTGGAAAAGTGGAAGTTTCCAAGGAACAATTCACTATATGGGTGATAACTGGCAAAAGTTTATCAAGTATAGGTGTAAGCATTTGTAATTGAATACCATCATCACCCAGGGCTTTCGTGGATATTGACAGGATAGATTTCTTTATGTCATGCTCCGTAAGCGGGCTGAAAGAGAATGAAGCACATCCAGGCAAAGGGAGCTTTGAGAGAAGCTTGAGAGTAAGAGATTTTATATCATCTTTTAGAGGAGCAGGAGGATTAGAGAAATGAGCATTAAGTGCATTAAGGTCTAAGTTGCTGGTATTTTCAAAAGAGATTTTGCCAATACCAAACGTCTTAAGGAATTGCCAAACTTGTGCTGTATTAAAGTTTTGAATGCAAGAGTGTATGTGGCGTCGCTTCGCATCCCTACATTGACAACTGCAGCGGTTTCGAAGCTTTTTATATAGACACCAGTTTTCTTCTGTAGGAAACTTTCTATGCCGTCTCTTCACTTTCATTCATTCATTCATTCAATGCCTTTTATAGGACCTTTATGGGAGAAATACTTTATTCGAGTTTCGACGTAGGGAATTGATACACAACAAAGTCAAATGAGTAGAATTGGGTGCTTTGCATTTGGCTATTTATTAATCTTTAGGGGGAGGGGGGCAGCTGCCCCTTCCTGCCCCCCTTGGCGACGCCCTTGGGGGAGCTGTGAATACAGGTCGGTTAAAGGATATACTTCCGTCACTCCCCTTACCAACACCGCCCAGCGTCTTTAGTTGACGGTTTTAGCGGGAGTCAAAGTCAAACACTGCAAGCAAAGTTGAGCGTTTGACAATAATGTTTTCAGTTGCTCAATCAGTCTGGATATTTAGTAGGACGACGATAAGTAAGGAAATTTTCCGGATGAAATATAAAGTAAACACCGTCGCGCCTACGTACCACAGTTGGGAAAAAATTCATTGTGAAAAAATTAAGTTGCAATTAAAATCTTTGGTAAGCGTAAGGTAGGACGGCCCCCAGCTAGATGGACCGACGACTTCAAAAAGGTCGCTGGGACAGACTGGATGCGGAAGGCGGAGGACCGTGTGCAATGGCGCGTGTTAGGAGAGGCCTATGTCCATCAGTGGACTGCAATAAGCTGATTGATTGAATTAAAATATTTCGAATATCGTCGTGCCTTATTTTTATTTTTAAGTTCCTGGCGATTCGAGAGCTCAACAGCACCCATGGTAACCGAAGGAACTGAGACGTTTGACATCCAAAAGTCGTTGTTATTTCGGAGTACCTTAGGGTGATTAATTAATTGCAATTGGAATTTCAGTTGATTGATCCCACAATTTAAAAATTCCCAACACTGGCGGAGGTGTACTGTGTACACCTATTACCGCCTATAGAGGTCAAGTCTCAAAGTAATAGGCCATCCTATTACCATTACAAGGGGCACAATTCACAAACTCCGGACTCAGATTTCTTTCGATAGAAATAACACCTGCCTGACCGACTCGAACCCAGGACCTCATGGATTATGTTCCACTAGACTAACGAGGCAGTCGAGTAAGGATTAAAAAATCCAAGAATAAAAATAAGGTTGACTCGTCAATAGAACCACTGTTGCGATTTATATTTTCGCGCTGGCCCGTTTCATGTCCATTCTCTGTTCATTTCTCTGTCCATTCTCAGTTCTGGCGAGAGGAGGCTGAATGTAATCAAGAGGTAATAAAATTCATGCATAAAATGAAAACCAAGCGATAACAGTCTCTTGTTACAAGGAATTTTAATTTGAAAGTAATATAAAATATGAGTTTACGTTTTACGGTCGGTTTTAAATTGCACAATGATTGGCAACGCCGCGAGATTTACGACCCACACAATAATAAAAAAGATCGTTTTAAAAACATTCTTTTATAGTAAAAACACAATGGAAATATCTAGCTTAGTTTGGTGGTTCATCATTAGACCGTGGACACCATCTGGGTCCATAGAGAGACGAGAAGACAAATCTAACAAGCCCAACTATGACGTGGTTATGTTAATTACTTGAGTGGTTCCATTGGGCACCTTCCAGCTTCATCATCAGAACACTACCTAGTTGTATAGTACTAGAAAATACCAATCTAGTAAGCCTAAACACGAGGGGGTTATGTTGTGTAGTTAACATGTTCCTATGACCACCTTCCGACTCTATCATCAGACCTTGGACACCACCCCTAGGGATATAGAACATGTCAAGACAAATTTAACGAACCAAAACATGACGGGACTATGTTGTTTATATTAAATGTTTCTATGACCACCTTCCGTCTTCATCATCAGACCCTGGACTATCTAGGGGTATAGTACATGTCAAGAAAAATCTAATGAGCCCAAACACGACGGAGTTATGTAACTGAGGTATTCCTAAAGCCATCCGTTATCTGGTTATGACCTATTTTTAAAATGTTATGTCATTCGCATATCGGAAAGTCAGTTTAAAATCCCAAAATTTGTACCGAATAGACAGACAGACACCAAAGCGAGTGTATAAAAACGTGGTATTTGTATGCGAAAACTCTTATAATTCTTTATACAAGGTGTAACATAATAAACGCAAGACCTCAGACACCCCGATTAGAGAATTGCTTCATAAACTCAAAACGAAAACCAAATTTTCCAATTTAAAGGTTTTTACCCTTTTTTAAAGCACTTCTATACCCCAATTAACAATAAAACTTGTACGTGTATGTGTGCGTTTTGAGAAATACGTTTTAGGAATGCATTTGGAATCGTCTTCTTGCTATAAATCAGGAATAAATTTAATTTTTTATAGCGCACTAGAGGAGTAAATGCATTTTTTTGCAAATTAAAAAACATTTAAGGTACATTAAAAATTGTTGGAATCAATTCAGTTACCGATTTACAACTACTTTTAGGTCTTGCGTTTATTATGTTACACCTTGTATACTTGGTTATATTGGTGCGAGGTGCTCATAGCGCTGTGCGACCGCGGTGTTCTTAGCGATAACCAAGGTTAAGCAGCGTTCGGCTCGGTCGGTCTGAGATGGGTGACCGTTGTGGCATTTCATATTCGAGCTTCTTCGTACTTCGGAATGCACGTTAAGCGATTGGTTCTGATTGTGGTAGTCGTTAAACCAAGTTGAAAGCCGTAAGGCTTGATACGTTTATTTTATAGGTCCGATCAGTGATATAAATGGCTGAAAAACCCCACCTTACGAATTATCGCTTGCCGGCCGGCCGATGCAGAGCACCACGGCGAGACACCTAATATATGCGCTCCCCCATAGCGACTGCCCAAGCCCAGGCCGTTCCTCCTTGAGGCATCCTTGAGCATCGTACACTTGCTGCTCTACTTCTAACATTTCTTGACACATACAATTTTCTTTTATTACCACGATCCGTCCGTTATATTTATCTTAAGTCGTCTTTTCGAAAGCATGTGCGTATTAAAATTTAACTATCACTTGCTTAAACGGTAAAGGAAAACATCGTAATGAATCCTGCATGCCTAAGAGTTTCTCGAAGGTGTGTGAAGTTTGCCAACCCGCACTGGGCCAGCGTGGTGGACTATGGCCTAAACCCTCTCAGTTTGAGAGGAGGCCCGTGCCCGACGGTGGGACAGTTTCTCGACAGGCTAATATTATATAACAAACATTTTGTCCCTTGAAAATAGTTATTGCAATAAAACACCTAATTTATTTTGCTTAGATAAATAAATCTCAGAACGAAACTTGTATTTGATTTAATAATATACCTAGTTCTGCGATGTTATTAGTGTTTTACAAGTAATCCTATATACATAGAGGTACTTACTTGGTAAAGTTAAGTTTACTCGAAGCTAGGATGTCAGCAAGTGGTCCCCACAGCGTGGTGTGGAGTTCCCGTACTGGCGCACCCCACCAGCTCGCGTGCCAGTACCGCACTGTTGAGGACACGCAGCAATTCACACCTGGAACAGAAGGAAAACACTTAACAGGGGAATGAGGATACTATTGCACCAACGTAACCGCAATTATTTACGCCTGGAAAAGAATGGAGAAAGTTAATATGAGAATTAGTAGATCGTTGACGATTCATAAATACTATAATAGTTTACATGAATAAAAGTATTCTGATTCATTGGACCAATAATAAATAAACTCTTACTGTTCAACTGCTGAGCAAAGCTCGCCAGACAGAAGGTCGCATTCCGTCACGCGGACCCAGTACGCATTAGCGAAGGCAGGTTTGTGGCAACCTGCTATATCAACTTTATCAAGCTGCCCTTAAGGCTTTCAACAAGTGGTAACCGCGATAAATGGCTGTACGAGCCTTCCGAAGTACGAAGACGCTCGTAAATGCCACAAACGGTCTTCCATATCAGACTGACCGAGTCAAACTCTCCTTAACCTTGGCGATCGTTACAAACAACGCTGAACCATAGAGCTACGCACTTGAAACAAGTCAGAAAAGCGTAATCCCCGTCGGTAATGCACGAGGAACTACAGAACAGAACTCAGTGCGAGAATGTCGTTGATAAAATTCTAACACTGACTGCTGACAGACAATGGACAGCTTAATCCGGTGGGTTGAGAAGCATGAAATTTTACATAGAAGTTCTTTTATATAACGAAAGTATGCTTACTCACGTCTATGATGTCTGGAATACGATTGATCGAAATGAATTTTTAAAACAAAAATCCTTTCGTAGTGCTCTACGAAAGAATTTTCATTTTGAAAATTCATCACTTCTCGGCTACTTTGAGGCGATTTTGCGTCTTTTCGTAACCTACAAATTAATGGAGTGAAATATGAGGTTATAAATATTTAGGCAATAGATAAAGTAGGTGAGCATTAAGACAGGTTTCGATAATCCATCTGCTAAGTAGGTTAAATAGAGGTAAAATATTTAGACAAGTTATTAATGTCTTTTGGAGGTCAAAATGCTACAGATGTGATATCCTATCGGGTATAAAACGAGTTAGTTATAAATCGCCAATTGGTACCGCTACTGTTCACACTTAACAAGACAATTAGCATCTTTTTTTACCTGTTTTTGGATATACTCGTATGTCAGACAAAGTTCATTCAGAAGTGATCAAATTTATGTACTATTCTACTTTACTTGATTCTTAAGTATGGACATATGTACAGGACTGGTGTGTATAGCCTGAAACAGGTGATAGTACCCACCTATAGGAAGTACTATTACTACCACGACACTATGCAGAAATAATTATAATTAAATAATTTTAATTCAAAGAAATCTTATTAAAAACAAGCTTTTATAGAGAATACACGACGGAGATATCTAGCTAAGTTTAGATGGCCAATTCCTCTTCATGACTTCATTATCAGACCCTGCTATCAAAGCCAATGAGCCTAAACACGACAGGGTTATATTGTGTAGTTGACGTCTTGCTATGGCCCCTGGCGTTATCCCTGGATGTTATCTTGTCACTTATCTGTTAAGAGTCTAAGTGATTTTTTTTAAAACGTCTGTATTCCTGTGTCGTGGGTGCGTTTACAAACATCAAATTTCACGTACACGAATACCTAGACCGGAACAAATAATTGTGGATCACTCAAAAACGGGACAAGAAAAGACAACGGGACAAATCCCGTGCGGGAATCGAACCCGCGACTATTAGACACTGTGGGCGGAGCGGCTTAAGCTCTTAACCACTGCGCTAAATTGTCTGTCAAGAGTCTAAGGGATAGACCTTGTATAGAAATATTAATCTGTCTTACAATTTTTACATACATACCAACCATACAAATTGATTGTGTTATTCTTGATCCGATAAGGCGCCAGAGCAGTAGATGTTAATTCGATATGCAAATTCATTCAAACAAACATAAGGCGTGCGAGACTAAACACACGGTTTTCTACATTCGCATATTTATTTATTGATTTGCGAAAGTGGGCGACCATGAATTGGAACACGCCGATGTATATATCAATCAAAAAATCATTGACCTAATTAACAGAGGTATTTTTACCATATAGGCGTAATAAGTCCAAACTTGAGTAATAATCGAAGCAGATGCACTGCTTCTCTTCTTACTCAAGTTCCCTTCTGGTTCGAGCGTAGTGATCGCACGCCCGCCTTCTTGTCCGGTGAAGCTGTAAAGGTCTCACGGCCAACAGCGTAAATCACTCACACACATAAAAAAAGCATGCTCAATATTTAAAGATTTCACGATTAGTATTATACATCAACACGAAAGTGTCCAAGTCTATTCCAACAAAACATTTCTAAACATTATTCAGTCTACATAAAAACGTCGAATTCTGCATTTTCATTTCGATGTCTTCGGAAATACCGTCGACTTCATATTACACTTGTTATAGATTGCATTCACAATAAAAACATCTAAAATAGTGTTGGTATGTTCACGAAGTTTTTAAGTTCTATTGGAATAGCCAGATACGTCTTTATTCTGTACTCTTATCCCAACGTGGTTCATAGATGGATAGTCGAAGACGCGCTCCATAACGCTTCTCCTGCGCGCTTACAGCTCGTGTGCAATGTTTTGATAGTTTAATAAAACTAACAGTTAAGTAGGTACACCATAGTCTTTTTCACGCATTTCACAGTGACGTTTGATCATATTCCATTTTACGCACATCGTATGTAATAATACTGTGTGTGTGTGTGAGTGATGTACGCTGTTGGCCGCAAGGCCTTTACAGCTTCACCGGACTTAAGGGCGAGCGTGCACGACTACGCTCGAGCCAGAAGGGCAAGGGGCGACATACTCGAGGGCTTGAAGAGGCGCCCTCGGTTGGGACAGTCGCTGTGGGGGACGGGGTGCACTACTGTGCACCGGTCAACCGCCGGCTATTGGAGGGGATCTACGTCGTCGTCGCACGAATTCTGAGCGGAAAGAATGGATGACAAAGCATCGGGGGGATTGGAGAGATCATGTCGCGGCCGGCGGTGGCGGCAGGGGTCGGGGGGGGGGGGATCGTAGTGGGCGGCGGCTACGATTAACGGATTCGAGCGCACTAACATTTAACTAGGTACACTATAGTCTTTTTTACGAGACATTTGACAGTGACGTTTGATCATATTCCATTTCACGGATATCGTATGTAATAATACTGAAAATACCTATCTATCTATATAGACTAGACAGAGAGCACAGAGTTTGAACAGGTTCTTTCCTTACATACCTCTCTGCTTCCTCCATTCTCATAGTACGCCTCATACACGCTAGCCGGTTTCGGGGACTCTTGACTTGACCTTCAGATAAGACTCGGCCTATTTGGTCATGGTAAGATAGTCTAGGTCTTCCCCCGTACCTACATCCTTCCACTTTCGCATTTTATATCTGTTTTGTCATTCTTTCTTCTGACATTCTTTCTATATGCCCGAACCAGCGGAGCATACCCCTATATACATACTATATTGAAAATATAGAATCCAAAATTAACAGGAATATAAAAATACATCCAAAAATCTACTTTATTTTCATTTGAATCATATACTGTTCATAAATTTGCGTAATTATTTAAAAAACTTAAAACATAATAAAACTTTATGGCTCAGTTATGTAAATTGTCATGGTTTGCGATTTAGAGCCTGGCACAATGAAATCGTTACAATCGATATGTTGATTTTTTTTTTGAAGTACAAAATCATTTTTTTACGAATAAATATTATTCTATGTATCTGACTGAAATATTTAGTATTCTCATGGTTAATGAATTAATAAAAAATATGTATGTGTTATCTTAACATGTTAAAACAGAGTTTTAATTTAATTTAATCCTTTATTGTATACAGTACATTTACAGTTGTAATTTCACAGGTGATATACAAAGGCGAGCTTAACTCAAAATATGAGTTCTCTTCCAGCGAACCTTTAAGTGTTGAGAGATGAGAATGTTAAGAAGATTTTATAGATTTTTTAATAATAATAAACGAATCAAGCGATTTGTCAGATGATTTTTCTGACCAATTCGTAAATAAATAATGAGATTATTTTGTTTTGTTCTCCTTTTGTTCCTAAATTATTTGTATTAATATCGATTCATTTTCCGTTATAAATTTTCTCGATACGATATTCAATCGATTCTATTTCGCACTCACCACATTTCTAGAAACGTCAAATTCTAAACGTCAACGTACCCAGTCATGGGTACGCTGACGTGACTGGAAAAGGACTATAGCAGTAAATTGCACAAATTGCATTGTATGCGATAAGGAGAAAGGGAGATACCACAAAAATCCTAATAATCAAACACTGGAAGTAAAGTAGAACTTGATTTCGTTCGAAACTTCAGTCGCAGCTTTGCCATATATGCAGTTTGAAAAAAATACACCGTCACGCCTTTATTCCCCAGGGGGGGTGGCAGAGGTGTACTGAGTACACCCACGTTTCGCCGACGATGTTAGGCCATAGTCCACCACGCTGGCCCAGTACGGATTGGCGAAGGCAGGTTTGTGGCAACCTGCTAAATCAACTTTATCAAGCTGCCCTTAAGGCTTTCAACAAGTGGTAACCGCGATAAATGGCTGTACGAGCCTTCCGAAGTACGAAGACGCTCGTAAATGCCACAAACGGTCTTCCATATCAGACTGACCGAGTCAAACTCTCCTTAACCTTGGCGATCGTTACAAACAACGCTGAACCATAGAGCTACGCACTTGAAACAAGTCAGAAAAGCGTAATCCCCGTCGGTAACGCACGAGGAACTACAGAACAGAACTCAGTGCGAGAATGTCGTTGATCAAATTCTAACACTGACTGCTGACAGACAATGGACAGGACATAATCCGGTGGGTTGAGAAGCATGAAATTTTACATAGAAGTTCTTTTATATAACGAAAGTATGCTTACTCACGTCTATGATGTCTGGAATACGATACGAATTGAAATGAATTTTTAAAACAAAAATCCTTTCGTAGTGCTCTACGAAAGAATTTTCATTTTGAAAATTCATCACTTCTCGGCTACTTTGAGGCGATTTTGCGTCTTTCCGTAACCTACAAATTAATGGAGTGAAATATGAGGTTATAAATATTTAGGCAATAGATAAAGTAGGTGAGCATTAAGACAGGTTTCGATAATCCATCTGCTAAGTAGGTTAAATAGAGGTAAAATATTTAGACAAGTTATTAAGGTATTTTGGAGGTCAAAATGCTACAGATGTGATATCCTATCGGGTATAAAACGAGTTATTTATAAATCGCCAATTGGTACCGCTACTGTTCACACTTAACAAGACAATTAGCATCTTTTTTTACCTGTTTTTGGATATACTCGTATGTTAGACAAAGTTTATTCAGAAGTGATCAAATTTATGTACTATTCTACTTTACTTGATTCTTAAGTATGGACATATGTACAGGACTGGTGTGTATAGCCTGAAACAGGTGATAGTACCCACCTATAGGATGTACTATTACTACCACGACACTATGCAGAAATAATTATAATTAAATAATTTTTATTCAAAGAAATCTTATTAAAAACAAGCTTTTATAGAGAATACACGACGGAGATATCTAGCTAAGTTTAGATGGCCAATTCCTCTTCATGGCTCCATTATCAGACCTTGCTATCAAAGCCAATGAGCCTAAACACGACAGGGTTATATTGTGTAGTTGACGTCTTGCTATGGCCCCTGGCTTTATCCCTGGATGTTATCTTGTCACTTATCTGTTAAGAGTCTAAGTGATTTTTTTTTAAAACGTATGTATTCCTGTGTCGTGGGTGCGTTTACAAACATCAAATTTCACGTACACGAATACCTAGACCGGAACAAATAATTGTGGATCACTCAAAAACGGGACAAGAAAAGACAACGGGACAAATCCCGTGCGGGAATCGAACCCGCGACTATTAGACACTGTGGGCGGAGCGGCTTAAGCTCTTAACCACTGCGCTAAATTGTCTGTCAAGAGTCTAAGGGATAGACCTTGTATAGAAATATTAATCTGTCTTACAATTTTTACATACACACATACCAACCATACAAATTGATCGTGTTATTCTTGATCCGATAAGGCGCCAGAGCAGTAGATGTTAATTCGATATGCAAATTCATTCAAACAAACATAAGGCGTGCGAGACTAAACACACGGTTTTCTACATTCGCATATTTATTTATTGATTTGCGAAAGTGGGCGACCATGAATTGGAACACGCCGATGTATATATCAATCAAAAAATCATTGACCTAATTAACAGAGGTATTTTTACCATATAGGCGTAATAAGTCCAAACTTGAGTAATAATCGAAGCAGATGCACTGCTTCTCTTCTTACTCAAGTTTCCTTCTGGTTCGAGCGTAGTGATCGCACGCCCGCCTTCTTGTCCGGTGAAGCTGTAAAGGTCTCACGGCCAACAGCGTAAATCACTCACACACATAAAAAAAGCATGCTCAATATTTAAAGATTTCACGATTAGTATTATACATCAACACGAAAGTGTCCAAGTCTATTCCAACAAAACATTTCTAAACATTATTCAGTCTACATAAAAACGTCGAATTCTGCATTTTCATTTCGATGTCTTCGGAAATACCGTCGACTTCATATTACACTTGTTATAGATTGCATTCACAATAAAAACATCTAAAATAGTGTTGGTATGTTCACGAAGTTTTTAAGTTCTATTGGAATAGCCAGATACGTCTTTATTCTGTACTCTTATCCCAACGTGGTTCATAGATGGATAGTCGAAGACGCGCTCCATAACGCTTCTCCTGCGCGCTTACAGCTCGTGTGCAATGTTTTGATAGTTTAATAAAACTAACAGTTAAGTAGGTACACCATAGTCTTTTTCACGCATTTCACAGTGACGTTTGATCATATTCCATTTTACGCACATCGTATGTAATAATACTGTGTGTGTGTGTGAGTGATGTACGCTGTTGGCCGCAAGGCCTTTACAGCTTCACCGGACTTAAGGGCGAGCGTGCACGACTACGCTCGAGCCAGAAGGGCAAGGGGCGACATACTCGAGGGCTTGAAGAGGCGCCCTCGGTTGGGACAGTCGCTGTGGGGGACGGGGTGCACTACTGTGCACCGGTCAACCGCCGGCTATTGGAGGGGATCTACGTCGTCGTCGCACGAATTCTGAGCGGAAAGAATGGATGACAAAGCATCGGGGGGATTGGAGAGATCATGTCGCGGCCGGCGGTGGCGGCAGGGGTCGGGGGGGGGGGGGGGGATCGTAGTGGGCGGCGGCTACGATTAACGGATTCGAGCGCACTAACATTTAACTAGGTACACTATAGTCTTTTTTACGAGACATTTGACAGTGACGTTTGATCATATTCCATTTCACGGATATCGTATGTAATAATACTGAAAATACCTATCTATCTATATAGACTAGACAGAGAGCACAGAGTTTGAACAGGTTCTTTCCTTACATACCTCTCTGCTTCCTCCATTCTCATAGTACGCCTCATACACGCTAGCCGGTTTCGGGGACTCTTGACTTGACCTTCAGATAAGACTCGGCCTATTTGGTCATGGTAAGATAGTCTAGGTCTTCCCCCGTACCTACATCCTTCCACTTTCGCATTTTATATCTGTTTTGTCATTCTTTCTTCTGACATTCTTTCTATATGCCCGAACCAGCGGAGCATACCCCTATATACATACTATATTGAAAATATAGAATCCAAAATTAACAGGAACATAAAAATACATCAAAAAATCTACTTTATTTTCATTTAAATAATTTACTGTTCATAAATTTGCGTAATTATTTAAAAAACTTAAAACATAATAAAACTTTATGACTCAGTTATGTAAATTGTCATGGTTTGCGATTTAGAGCCTGACACAATGAAATCGTTACAATCGATATGTTGATTTTTTTTTTTGAAGCACAAAATCATTTTTTTACGAATAAATATTATTCTATGTATCTGACTGAAATATTAAGTATTCTCATGGTTAATGAAATAATAAAAAATATGTATGCGTTATCTTAACATGTTAAAACAGAGTTTTATAGATTTTATAATAATAATAAACGAATCAAGCGATTTGTCAGATGATTCACAGGAATGACTTTCCGAACGGGTGGTAGAGTCTTAAGTAATAATAATTTTCTCTTTTTGACTATTCATAAGTGCCTTTTGGTCTACATGAATAAAAAACTTTTGATTTTGATTTTTTTTGATTTTGATTTTTCTGACCAATTCGTAAATAAATAATGAGATTATTTTGTTTTATTCTCCTTTTGGTTCTAAATTATTTGTATTAATATCGATTCATTTTCCGTTATAAATTTTCTCGATACGATATTCAATCGATTCTATTTCGCACTCACCACGTTTCTAGAAACGTCAAATTCTAAACGTCAACGTACCCAGTCATGGGTACGCTGACGTGACTGGAAAAGGACTATAGCAGTAAATTGCACAAATTGTATTGTATGCGATAAGGAGAAAGGGAGATACCACAAAAATCCTAATAATCAAATACTGGAAGTAAAGTAAAGCGCTTGATTTCGTTCGAAACCTCAGTCGCAGCTTTGCCATATATGCAATTTGAAAAAAATAGACACACATTATTTTTGTAAAAATACTTTTCAATGACGTACTTTGACGGACGATTTGGCGCATTGGTTAAGAGCTTAAGCTGCTTCGCCCACTGTGCTAATAGTCGCGGGTTCGATTCCCGCACGGGACAAATCTTTGTGTGACCCACAAATATTTGTTTCGGTCTAGGTATTTAAATTTAAACATTTAAATAAATATCCCCCGTTTTTATCACTTCAATTCGCCTAGGGATTTAGTAAAAATAATATATTTTGTGTAGTTTCTATGCCATTCAAATTAAAGTACCAGAACATCATAACAAACTTAGTGATTTTAGGTCATGAACGATGTACTCAAATAATATGGATGGCTAAATTATGACGAAACCGTTTTTAGAGTGCCAGGACATCATAACAGACAGAGAATTTGAGCTGAAACTCAATGCAAACTTAACTGAATGCTAAATATCATTTCTTTGCTTACCTTACCATGTCACTAGAAATGAAATCTCATGTCATTTATGATTTTCTCCGTTGTTTATTAATACTTTTTAGGTCGTGTGTGTTCGACTGTACCTTTAATTTTTTTCTTTCTAAAATTAGAATGTGTGCAAATGGCCTCCTTACATATTTTTGAAGGTGGCGATTCGCACGAAAAAGAATGTGTTCATGCGAATAGCCTACTAAAAAAAAATTATTTTTAAAGGCGATTCGCACGATTCGTGCACATCGACAACTAAACTAAAATGGCAATTACATTAAAATACATATTTTAAGGACAAAAACTCGGCAAAATATTTCTTTAAATAATTTTGCAAGTTTGCAATAAAGAAATTACACGATAAAAGTCACCAAAAGCTAACCGAATTGGTTAAAGAAAAAAACAAACTATATAATCGATCGCTGATATGTTAACTTTCTTGTGCTTAGGTGCTAACAACTTTTTCCCACTTATAATCGTGTTCACAAATCCACGGACCACTTGACAGGTGCAAATGTCAAAATAAAAAAATGTTGCCACCTTAAGACGTATAGAGAAGAAGTATACAAGTAACAACTAAATCAATGCGCGGCGAGCGTGTATGAGACGAACTATGAGAGTCGAGGAAGCCAGAGAGGTATGTAAGGAAAGAACCTGTTGGAACTCTGTACTCTCTGCCTACCCCGCAAGGGATCTGGCGTGAGGTTATAAATAAAAAAAAAAAAAAAAAAACTAAATCAATCGATGTAAATTATTGAAATATGTAATCTTATATGTATCTTTTCATTAAATTATATCGTTAAATTTTACCCAGCGAGCATTTAAACAAAAATAGTGGATTAAATGAATTTATTTTGGCTATAAATACTGAGACTCTAGATTTTTTTAAGTACATAATACAAAAATCATAGATATCTTTATTTACATCTTTTTTATCATCGGGAAAATCCTGCATAGGAATTTCGCAAGCCTCGGGTGAATCTCGCGGGACGTGTCGGATTCCTAACGACTAAAAACCCCAGAGTGGCCGAGGTCCGTATGGAACGCACCGGTGGTCTTTTTTACTTCTGTATTTACATTAAAAAGTACCGTGCTTACGAAGGCACGTCAAGCCGTTAATCCTGGTTACTTCATGTGGTGGGGGGTAGACCTTTAACCAAGTTGGAGCCTTTTGTCTTGATAATCCAACAGCAGGTGACCACTAATCTGCACTGGATAGAGTATGACCTATTTTTTTTAACCTGGAGTTTTATTCCCATTATCGATGTGCCATGTCGTGTCCTTAGGTCCTATCAAATGTCAGAGACATTTTCCTACTTAGATGATCAAAAATAACTTTTATTTCTGTAAAGGATTGTACACGCGAATTTGAGATGATAAGTCGTTGCAAAAGGTCGCGACTGCATGTGCGCCCGCGCATATCTCGGCCGCACGACGCGCTGACATTGAACTGTTCACGCGCTTTCGACACGCGTTGCTATCTTACGCAACTCTCCACAAACACCTCAATTATTTTATGCAAACTGATTAATTCAAGAGATTATACATTTTGGATGCAATATGCGAATGCTATTCTTTATTGTAATGTGCGCTTAATGCAAAGTTTAATTTAATTCCTCCTCTTATAACAAAATAGAGACTTTGCAAAGGTATATAATAAAAAGTATAGTAATAATAGTAAGAGAAAGAAAAAGGGTTACTATAAAATATGTAACGAGTGCGTACAAAATACTTGGTTATTTATTTATTTATTTATTAAGACACACCAACAGAGTACATATTAATACATTGAAAAAAACTAGTATTCAAACAGAAACACATTCCGATATGTACACCAATAACAGGTGTGTACATCATTTACCATTTTACAAAGCTTAAAATCTAAATCGTGAAGAGAATACAAATGATATGCGATTTAAATTAAATTTTGATAATATTGAATAAGTAGAAATACTATAATTATAACATAAAAACTAAAAAGATAGCAAAAATATGTCCAAATATGTCTAAGGATAATAATCTATTTATTGCAAAATGATTCCAGTATAATCTTTTTATAAATTGGAAGAGAGTCATGAAATATGTCAATATTATTATAATTTTTATTATTAAACTTATTGTATGTGTGACATTCTGACTAGCGGCGAACTGAGTCCAATGTTAGTTCTTGTAGTAGTGGTTATAGCTCCAGTGTGATGACGAACGAGACAGAATTTAACAGTACTATCTCTATCTATCTATCTATAACCTCACGCCAGATCCCTTGCGGGGTAGGCAGAGAGTACAGAGTTCCAACAGGTTCTTTCCTTACATACCTCTCTGGCTTCCTCGACTCTCATAGTTCGTCTCATACACGCTCGCCGGTTACGGAGACTCTTGACTTTTCCATCAGATAAGACTCGGTTTATTTGGTCGTGGTAAGATAGTCTAGGTCTTCCCCGGTACCTGCATCCTTCCACTTTCACATTGTATATCTGTTTTGTCATTCTTTCCTCTGGCATTCTTTCTATATGCCCGAACCAAAGGAGCATGTCCTTTCTCATCTTTACACCGATACTATCTTTCATACCTACTCGCTGTCTTACTATGCTGTTGCTAATGCGGTCGGTCAGCTTCACTCCGCACATCTTCCGCAGAGCTCGCATTTCTACCGCATTTATCCTACTTTCATTGTCCTTCTTACATACCCAGCTCTCGCTACCATATAACAGCGTTGGGACAAGAACTCCGTTATGTATGGCCAGCTGCGCCTTATGGCTTAAGTGCCGGCTCCCGAGTAGCTTTCCCATCGCACCATTCACTCTGTTCCCTGCACTCACTCTTCTCTCTATGTCAGCGGTGTATTTCCCATCCTTACTGAAGGCGCATCCAAGATATACAAACTCATTCACTTGCTCCAGCACATCGTTACCAACCACAATCCTTACATTCATTACTACAGTACTGATCAAAATGAACTGTAGTACAACAGTACTACAGTTCATTTTGATCAGTCTATGGATAGAGGACGGACCAGTCCCCGCCCGTTCATGAGTATAACTTAAGGAGCAGCCATCACTCTTCTCAGCCATATTAGGGGGAAGACGCTGACCCGCTCCACAGAGCCGCCAATAGCAATGACATTTTAGTGAGCATGACCAATCCACGACCCTATCGACATCGTTTGAAAATAATATTTAAAATCACTCGCTCGCTAGGCAGAATACAGATATAGAATTACATGGTACCACATTACTGCTCTGTCTGTTACTGAACTTACATACGTATTATTTGCCCACGACCCTAAAGAAGCTAAAGGATTGATTAAAATCTTTGGATCTTGATACATCTAATTAAACATATGTCACTGACGGCCTCGTTGGTATAATGGCGTGTTTTTCGGCTGGTGACTACAAAGTCTTTAGTACGAATCCTAAGTTGAAGTAAGTGTGATTGAGATTTTTGGATCAAAAAGTTCTTAGAAAACCGAAGTCTAGAAGTGCGCCCGGGAATAGCGAGCCTATTTCCTTATTACATAGGGATCCAAAATCGTCGGCCAAATGTCGGAGTACTTAGTACACCTCTGCTACCTTTAATTGATAAATAGGAGCATTTTTTTTTATTACACAGCCATACCAAAATACAACTAACTATGTTCTAGGTTAAAAGCAAGAATTGCTGCAGTGCGCAGTGACTTATATCGCGACGGTTGGCCTTATCCTTTCGTAAGCCGTCCATTCAAAATTAATCTTTACACTATTTAATATTCATGATGTAAATGTAAACGTATGTTTTCGTCAAGGAATTTAAATAATTGTATCGATTACCTAATAGGCCGGTTCGTTATTAAAAAAAAGTATCGAGTTCAAGGTCTTAAGAATCGATGTTCTTATTGCAATCGATTTTTAATAACCATGCTTAAACGGGTCGGTATCTTTTTGCCCATGTATCGATATGCCTAGTTGGTTGATATGATTATATCGATGCGACTGGATCTCGATGGGACTAGGCATTCATTTGTATATATCTCGCAATGACTAGGTTGATTTAATCGCTATATGACTACATCTTGGTTGGATCAAGTCGTAACTTGACATGAGATCAGTCTCACGCAAAATCGTTACAAATAACAATAACAAAAAATAGTACTTATTTGGTGATATATTAAATATCAATGAACTAAAGAAGTTAGACACTTATATAAATAAATATTTCAATGAAGTAGCCTCTGGATGAAAAACATTTCAAAATATCACCTGCTGCTTTTATAAATTTTATGACGGTAGTGACTTGCTAAACAATTAGAAGTCATAAATCAGTTGCACCATTTTAGCATGAGTCCTCGAGTAAACTATTTTATCAATGTATTTATCGAAATTTTATATTAATTAATTAACAGGTGTCATATGTATCAACTAAAAAAATATTTGGTCGCAAGTAAGAGGTGGCGTACACCACAGAGCCATCGTGATAAGGCGGCCCTTGGGGGTGGCCCACAGATAAAGAATAATATCTGTGGGAAGACCTTTATCCTGAAATGGACGACTTTCGGATCAAGAAAAACCCATGATTTAGGTTTTTGAACGGAAAGTAACCAGAATGAATGCAAGGATTTTGGTTGGTAGCGATGTCCTGGAGCAAGTTAATGAGTTTGTATATCTTAGATGCGCCTTCAGTAAGGATGGAAATAATACCGCTGACATAGATAGACTAACATAGTGAGTGCAGGGAACAGAGCGAATGGTGCGATAGGAAAGCTTCTTGGGACTGGCTTAAGCCAAAAGGCGCAGCAAGCCATACATAACGTAGGGCTTGTCCCAACGCTGTTATATGGCAGCGAGAGCTAGGTATGTAAGGAGAATGAAAGTAGGATAAATGCGACCGAAATGCGAGCTCTGCGGAAGATGTGCGGAATCAAGCCGACCGACCGTATTCGCATTCGCAACAGCGTAGTAAGAAAGCGTATAGGTATGAAAGATAGTATCGGTGTAAAGATGAGAAAGGTTATGCTCCGTTGGTTCGGGCATATAGGAAGAATGTCGAAGAAAGAATGACAAAAAACATATACAATGCGAAAGTGGAAGGATGTAGGTACCGGGGAAGACCTAGAATATCTTACTATGACCAAATAGAGCGTGTCTTATCTGAAGGACAAGTCAAGGATCTCCGTACCGCAAAACTGTTAAGAAATAAACCATAAATAAACAATGACGTATAATTTGTATATCTGTGGTAATAATTACATAACTCACTAATTTGGTTACTTTAATTAGCACTTTAATTTCATAATGAAAAAACTTCATATCTCCTGTTCTTCCTTTTTAGTTGCTTAACTATTTTACTCAGCTAGCGATATCCAACTTGCCGATTAAGCTTAAAACTGGCATAATTGATATGCACAGTCCGACAAGGATCTTTTGCCCCGCGGCCAAAATCGGAACTAACGCTGTCACCAAGTGAAATTTCACTACATAACAGTCGCAAAGATGCCGTTTGCTATGAAATTTACCCAAGTTTGTTTTGTAATTAGTACGGATGTCTTAAAGGATTTTTTTTTATTAACTTCTTTTAAAATTCTGCCTCGTTGGTCTAATGGCAAAGCGCATCGCTTTGTAATCATGAGGTCCTGGGTTCAAATCCTAGATCGGATAAATGTAGTTTTTCTAACGAAAAATTCCCAGGATGAGTCCGGAGTTTGGAATTGTGCCCGGGATATGCTCGCCCCCCTAGTTACACCGTGTAGACCCCACCAATTGAAATATTTTCCTGAAAGTAACAAAATTTTACTAAATGTTAACCCTTATTTCGTTGGTGTGAAATCACGATTGTGAAATTAACGATCCCTGTCGCACTATTCATTATTATTTGAGTTAGCACTCTAAATTCAAAACAATAAATCTACATTTCTTCTGTTCGTGTTTATTCAATAGCCTCCTTTTTTCGTTAAAATTTTGAGTAGTTTGTCTTCTTTAAGATTAGGTTTTGCAGCCCACCTAGCCTACGGTCTTCATGCTTTTGGTCCTCAAGTGACTTTAAGTTTGATATGGCTGACTTAGGCTCACTTGCACGAACCAGGGTTAGTGTTACCTATTGACTAACTTGAGGTTATAAAGTTAAGTTGAAGGCAATTTAACGTTATAACTTTGAATTAGTGAATACGAAACGCTAACCCTGATTCATGCAAGTGGGCCTAAGCTAATCATATCGCTAGCCGACTTGCCTAATGTAAAAGAGTCACAAGTGAAATATGTTATTATTTGAGTTAGCAATCTTGATTTCAAAACAATAACGTTTAATGTCTCCTGCTCTTGTTTCTTATTCGTTCCACTATTTTATTGCCTGCGATATCTTTCAAGTCGTGTATCATTAAGGTGCGGAAAAGGAAATTAAATTATCTCGCCATAAGGGCAGAGATCATGAGTCAGCCCAGGACGACATACACTCATCGCCCCGATGGGGTGAACGAACTGAAAACGACCATAAAGTAGAAGTGGTGGATGACCACCGTAATTTAGTGAGGTCATTTGAGTCACTTTTAATTTTACCAAGGAGGTATTATCAACTCTTTATACGTCTAGGAGGGTTTGTTTTGAAACTGATGAATCGAATATTGTCACGAAATAAAATTTGCGATAAAATTAGTTCTATGTGTCATTCATTGCGAAATATAATCCTCTTGTTTGCTGAATTTCATAAGGCTAATGTGTTCAGCCATTTTTAACCCCCACCAAAAAGAGGGGTATTAAGCGACACCTCTTTCAGCCGTGTCTGGAAGTATCATTAAGACGCGGAAAAGGAAATTAAATTATCTCGCCATAAGGGCAGAGACTATGAGTCAGCTCAGGACGATGTAAACTCATCGTCTCGAAGAGGTCAACGAACTGAACATGCACATAAAGGTGAAGACGCGGTGGAAGACCACCGTTGTTTAGTGACGTAATTTGAGTTATTATTAATTTTACCAAAGGTATTATCAGCTCTTTATACTTCTAGGAGGGCTTGTTATGAAATTGGTGAATTGAATATTGTCACGAAATAAAAATATCGCTTTTAAATATGTTCCGTCTATGTGTCAGCCACTCTGGAATATAATCCCCTTGTTTGCTGCATTCCATAAAGCTAATGTGTTCAGCCGTTTTGGAGTGATTCCAAATATAACATGTAATAAAACATCCAAACCTTAGCATCTATATTATAATTAGTCGAGGATATAAGATAACAGCTGCCTCGCTAGTCTAGTGAGTTTTGCATGATGTGATTGACAATTAAGGGGTCCTGGGTATGAATCTAAGAGTAAAAACCTCACAGTCTGGAGTCTGAAATTGTGCACGGTATCGGCAATAAGCTTGCCTCTATCACATAGGGAGCCATTACCCAGAAACCAATAAAAGCGAGGCGCAACCTTTAGAGGGAAGGAGTATCACTACTCCTTTGTCCCATTTACTGAGAGGCCCCAACCTGAACATAAATTACCATGGCCAGTCTGGAAGAAGTGTTCAAATATATTTATTTCCTGGACCCAGGTCGGGCGAAACTAGGAAAACATAATCCCCACCTGATCATCATTCGCAAACAGTACCAATCTGAGGTGTTTGTGTGGAGACCCAAGCGATGTCCCACCTTATGCCATGTTTTGCGTGCCCTAACACCTGCACGCAACAAGTTTTGATGCCTGCTTCCGGCCACACAGTTAGTTTTGGGCTTTCTGGGCCGCCTCCATGTCTTTATAATTTCTCCATTTCGATCACGGTCTCGAACCTATTCGCGCCTTTATTAAAAAGGCGACAAGCCAATATTTCGCGAAGACGTCCAATCATAGAAAACCGCTAATCGTAGCCGCCGCCGACTATGAACCTAACTTCCCTACTATCAGCCGCTACCGCCGTCCGCAGCATGCTCTCACCGACCCTCCCGATGCTCTTACATCCCGTCTCTTGGATACAGATACCGCACACAGGATCAGACACCGACCTCGCCAGCGAGGTCGAAGAGTCCCTTGCCCGCCGGCCGGTGCAGAGCACCACGGCGGTCTCGCCGTAGGTGTCTACCTAGCATACGCCCTCCCCCATAATGACTGCCCAAGCCGAGGCTGTTCCTCCTTGAGGCGCCCTTGAGCTAGTTGCCCCCTTGCCCTTCTGGCTCGAGCGTAGTCGTTGCACGCTCGCCCTCTTGTCCGGTGAAGCTGTAAAGGCCCCGCGGCCAACAGCGTCGATCATTCACACACACACACAAAGTCATTATAGCAAACATTGTCAGGGAAATGCGGGTGTACGCAGTGCACTTCTTCTGCTTGGTGATTATAGTCCTAATGGTGTCGTAATACATTTAAAAAAAATATAAAGCCGCATATATTTCGCTAAAATTTTCTGTGTTTACGACTCATTGTCATGACTCAACCTAAACCGTGAGGACACCGTAGTAAACGCTTGTTTATACCGTTGTTCTAGTACTATCGACGATCCTAAAATAAACCGCCACCGAGACTAAATAGCAATCTATTTTCATTAAGCAAGTTGTGATTCGGTGCGTGCGCACTCGACGTGGCGCGTGCGACGCTGGGACTTCGCCGGGCGCTTTGAGGGGTGAATGATCTCAGAATTATAACAAAGTGAAATTATGGTTTTTGAACGGGAAGAAACCAGAACGAATGCAAGGATTGTGGTTGGGAACGATGTGCTGGAGCAAGTGAATGAGTTTGTATATGGATGCGCATTCAGTAAGGATAGAAAATACACCGCTGACATAGAGAGAAGAGTGAGTGCAGGGAACAGAGTGAATGGCGCGATGGGAAAGCTCCTTGGGAGCCGGCACTAAAGCCGAAAGGCGCAGCTGGCCATACATAATGGAGTGCTTGTCCCAACGCTGTTATATGGCAGCGAGAGCTGGGTATGTAAGAAGGAGAATGAAAGTAGGATAAATGCGGTGGAAATGCGAGCTCTGCGGAAGATGTGCGGAGTGAAGCTGACCGACCATATTCGCAACAGCGTAGTAAGAAAGCAAATAGGTATGAAAGAGAATATCGCTGTAAAGATGAGAAAGGGTATGCTCCGTTGGTTCGGGCATATAGAAAAAATGTCCGAAGAAAGAATGACAAAACTGATATACAATGCGAAAGTGGAAGGATGTAGGTACCGGGGAAGACCTAGACTATCTTACCATGACCAAATAGACCGGGTCTTATCAGAAGGATAAGTCAGGAGTCTCCGTAACCGGCGAGCGTGTATGAGACGAACTATGAGAGTAGAGGAAGCCAGAGAGGTATGTAAGGAAAGAGCCTGTACTCTGTACTCTCTGCCTACCCCGTAAGGGATCTGGCGTGATGATATAGATAGATAGAACTTTTACTATATGATTTTATGATATGCAAATTTGATTGTATGACATGCCTCCAGTGAGTGTTCTTTAGTGTAACTGGGCGAGAAAGGCTTCCCAATTTCACTTGGCACTTACCGATCTGTACTGCGGTCCTAAGCAACGGCGTAACTACATTTACTTCAGTTTGGGCCTTAGATTATACTTCTTGTATCTGAATGATAAGCGGAAAATCTAAATCTTTCATTGAATCGTGCGTCTTTCCACATGGTCATAATCTGTTTTCTTTTTATATTTCCTGCGTTGAATGATTCTAACTTCTTTCTCCTCACTGGAGTCACATGACCACATTTTGCACCAAGTCTTTGTGTCTTTTTTAAAAAAACGTACCACACTAGGATTTATTCCTGTGTCGTGGGTTTGTTTTGTTTCTCGTCAATACGAGAACAACAAAACTCTAACACATACAACTCTAACGATATATTTGTAATATGTATGTAACATAGATTTATACCATGAAACGTAGTTCCGCAGTTTCTTCTCGAAATTTCGGGTGATTCCTATCATGAAGTAATTTCGTTCCGAAATCGGTCTCGAAGATGGCTGCGACGTCCGTCGTAGATCCGAACAAACAAGTGTCGGCATTTTGACAGCACTTCTTTCGTGATTTTAACCTCAATTATACGAAAACTAAAGATGTTACTTTTTACTTTCGATAGTGTGACTTTTATAATTTTGGGTGTTTTCATTTTGATTTCGTTCATATGTAAAAGCAATAAATGCGTTCAAACTGGAATTATTTGGTGTTTTTATAATATTATTGCTATTTTTAATACAGAGTACAATCATATGAAATAGCACGATTTTTCCAAAAATCCTTTCAAATAGAAAGCAGAAGGGCTACCAATTAGGTTACGATGGTTTGTTTTCTCATAATAAATCTTGTCGAGTCGATTTGCTTTTTCTAAACAAATTGACAGCCTTTGTTTGCTCCGGATTGAAACTTTCATGGTAGACCTACTGGTTTTAAAAATTGATTTTTGAGCTAAAACGTTAATTTTAAAACTAGATACACGTTTACTGATTTACGTTTTGTAATACAGGCCTTAGAGTCAACGAAAGCTCTCCGACTTTTTCGTAACAAGTTACGAGCTACAAAGGCATTTATGATAAACAAAACCACAAATGCATGTGTGAAAAAGCACTTGTATTACAAGTGATATCACTTGTACCTTGTAATTTACGCATGTAGTTTTAATAAACGCATTTTTGTAAAAGTGCACTAATTTACTAACATTTTAGGCAACTAGCTCAAGGGCGCCTCAAGGAGGAACGGCCTCGGCTTGGGCAGTCGCTATGGGGGAGGACGTATACTAGGTGTGTCGCCGTGGTGCTCTGCACCGGCCGGCGGGCAAGGGATTCTTCGACCTCGCCGGCGAGGTCGGTGTCTGATCCTGTGTGCAGTATCTGTAACCGAAAGAAGGGATGTAAGGGCATCGGGAGGGTCGGTGAGAACATACCGCGGACGGCGGTAGCGGTTGATAGGAGGGGAGTTGGGTTCGTAGTCGGCGGCGGCTACGATTAGAGGATTATTATGATTGGACGCGTTCGCAAAATATCGGGTTGTCACCTTTTTAATAAAGGCGCGAATAGGTTCGAGACCGAGATCGGAATGGTGATCGACATTCCGTATGAACCACGGGGCTCTGACGGCTTTCCGGAGGAAACGGGATTCAACAGTTTGTAGTCTATAGTTTGGGAGCGGGCGGAGTGCACGAACACCTCACAAGCGTACGTCATGATGGGCCGTATACAAGTTTTGTAAAACTTGTATTCGGCCCATAATCTATACCATCACGCTAGATGCCCTGCGGAGTTGACAGAAAGTATCTATCTATACCATCACGCCAGATACCTTGCGTGGTAGGCAGAAAGTACAGAATTCCAACAGGTTCTTTCCTTACATACCTCTCTGGCTTCCTCCACTCTCATAGTTCGTCTCATACACACTCGCCGGTTACGGAGACTCTTGACTTGCCCTTCAGCTAAGACACGGTCTATTTGGTCATGGTAAGATAGTCTAGGTCTTCCCCGGTACCTACATCCTTCCACTTTCGCATTGTATATCTGTTTTGTCATTCTTTCTTCTGGCATTCTTCCTATATGCCCGAACCAACGGAGCATACCCTTTCTCATCTTTACACCGATACTATCTTTCATACCTACTCGCTTTCTTACTACGCTGTTGCGAATACGGTCGGTCAGCGTGACTCCACACATTTTCCGCAGAGATCGCATTTCGACCGCATTTATCCTGCTATCGTTCTCCTTCTTACATACCCAACTCTCACTGCCATATAACAGCGTTGGGACAAGCACTCCGATATGCATGGCCAGCTGCGCCTTTTGGCTTAAGTGCCGGCTCCCAAGTAGCCTTCCCATCGCACCATTCACTCTATTACCTGCATTCACTCTTCTCTCTATATCAGCGGTGTATTTCCCATCCTTACTGAAGGCGCATCCAGGATATACAATAACTATTCATTTCTAAATTAATTCAACACCCCGATGAACTTGATGACAACGATGAATATAAAATTGATGAAGTGCCCCACCCTGGATAGTAAAGCGATGGATACTTTACATACCAATTGCGAGGGCCGTTTTGAAGGAAATCGAAAAGGCACGATTTGTCACTTTGTTACAATTACCTTCACTCATGCACATATAAGAATACATAATGGTTAATATTCCACCAACATTACACATTATTATTTGAAATAACACATGTTTTGGAAATTAAAACAAATTGACGACATCACTCTTCTATTTTCCCCCAAAACTCCTCTAGGTCAAAGTTCACGTGGACCCCCGTGCGGCTAAAGTGCCCGAATGGGCTAAAACTAGGAAGGTAAACCTGATTGTTGATAAATTATAGTTTTGCATCTGACTGTCTGTCCTTCACAGTCTCGATATCGGTATAACATAGAAATGTCGGTGTCAAATAATTAACTTAATAATATATCTAACTAATGAATATTGTAAAAATAAATAAAGAATAACCAAAAGGCACGGGACTTGAATGTATAAAAATATTGTTCACTAGCTGTGCCCGCGACTTTATCCGCGTGGAATAGTGTCTTTGGGAAGCATTTTTAATTATTTAGGCTAATTATTTAAAACTTTAATGAGCTATTTGCAGTGTTTCACTGCAAAGCGCTTATTAAATCATAAACCTTACATATTTCCATACAAACTTTCATACCCTATCCCCTATTGTTATTTTACATCCTTGAGGGTAAAACTTTTACAAACATTGAATGTCATATTTATTTATATCGATTCAACAGCCTAAAAAATGAGTTTCAAGCGTCTAGCTCTAAAAATGACGATACTTCCACACAAATTTTCATCCCCCCCTTTCAACCCGTTACAACCCTTTTTCGCATTAAAAAGTAGCCTATGTCCTTTCTCAGGCTCTAGACTATCTGTGTACCAAATTTTATTTAAATCGGTTCATTAATTTTGGCGTGAAAGCGCGACAGACAGATAGACAGACATACAGAGTTACTTTCGGATTTAGTAAGGATTAGTCACGCTCGTCGAAGTTTTAGGTACATATGTCATTTCAACTCAACAGTAGGTTAAGTAAGCTTAAAAAATAAACAATTTGTTTAATACTTTTTATTTGATTAGTTAAGGCAGGTTATTTTGGTTTTTATAAAAAAAGTTTGAGGCATTGAATGGTTGTACAGTAACCAGTATTAACATTTGTGTATGGAATTGTACTATGTATTCTTTTTCGACCCCTTCCCCTTAAAAGGAGGTTAATGTTTCAGCAATGTATTTCGCATTGAATGTTTTCGGCGATCAATAGAACTATATACTATCTACCTATCTAATATCATCACGCCAGATCCCTTGCGGGGTAAGCAGAGAGTACAGAGTTCCAACAGTTTCTTTCCTTACATACCTCTCTGGCTTCCTCCACTCTCATAGTTCGTCTCATATACGCTCGCCTGTTACGGAGACTCTTGAGTTGTCCATCAGATAAGACTTGGTCTATGTGGTCATGGTAAGATAGTCTAGGTCTTCCCCGGTACCTACATCCTTCCACTTTCGCATTGTATATCTGTTTTTTTTTTCTTTTTTATAAAAACGTAGCTCCACACTAGGATTTATTCCTGTGTCGTGGGTGCGTTTACAAACATGAAAATTCACATACACAAATACCCAGACCGGAACAAATAATTGTGGTTCACACAAAGATTTGTCCCGTGCGGGAATCGAACACACGACTATTAGACACAGTGGGCGGAGCGGCTTAAGCTCTTAACCACTGCGCTAAATCGTCCGTAATTTTTGTCATTATTTTTGCTGACATTCTTTCTATATGCCCGAACCAACGGAGCAATAGACCTATTTTTACTATATCCAGTTAAGACTTAGTAGCTTATACTTAGCTACTGATGTACGGAGGCTAAATATCCGGCGGATTCCGGCGTTCTAAGACTGTACCTGGATATCTGGTATCTAGTCAAACCACTATCCTTTGCATCCATAGATATTTTTCTATGGTGGCATCTCTGTTTGAAATTTGGAAATTCAACATTACAACGTACAAGATCAACCAAAGCTATCAGTTCATAATTGAAGTTAAATTAAAAGCCATATAATAACAATGAGCACAATGATCTGCATTACGTCAGCAGTATATCCAAATCAATATCGATCAAGAACAAAGTTATTCTTGTTTTTTTTTATTTCACCGGACCGACATTAAACCGGCCCCCGGGATTAGTCGAGAATAAGGTCCACTTGCACAAACTAGGTGTGTGTGTGTGAGTGAGGTACGCTGTTGGCCGCGAGGCCTTTACAGCTTCACCGGACTTAAGGGCGATCGTGCAACCATTACGCTCGAGCCAGAAGGGCAAGAGGCGACATACTCGAGGGCGCCTTGAAGAGGCGCCCTCGGTTGGGGCAGTCGCTGTGGGGGGACAGGGTGCACTACTAAGTGCACCGGTCAACCGCCGGCTATGGGAGGGGATCTACGACTACGTCGTCGTCGCCCGTATTCTGAGCGGAAAGAATGGATGACAAAGCATCGGGGGGATCGGAGAGAACATGTCGCGGCCGGCGGTGGCGGCAGGGGTCGGGTTATTGTTACCTATTGTCTAACTCGAGTTTATATTAAGTTGAAGGCAATTTTTTTAATACGTGTGCGTTATAACCCTGACTTAGTCAATAGGAAACGCTAACCCTGGTTCGTGCAAGGGGGCCTTTAACATGGATGTTACTGATGGAGGTCATATGGATTTTGGCTCTTACCATTAGGGTAAATACTAGACCAGTGTCGATGTTTGCTGAAACGATTCAGTGATATTAAACATGAACGAGAACTACAAGACACGAAACAATTGTACTAAAATAAATCCCTCATTTGTACTAATATCTAGTATTTAAATCAATGATTGAAGCCGCAACAGCGTTGTCTACACAACTATATAGTCGGTGGCGAGCCGCTGACTGCACTACCATTCCGGAGACGACTTCATTCTATTGTTAACCTAGCAGACGAAGCGACGGTCAACAAACACACACGATTGTACAATGTTTTGATTATTTTCTATAATATGTTTACAACTGAAATTAAATTAGTTTTATTTCGGACTTGCTGATAGGTTATTTTACCCAATCATTAACAAGCGTAGTAAGAAAGCGAGTAGGTATGAAAGATAGTATCAGTGTAAAGATGAAAAGTGTGTGTGTGTGTGGGTGAGTGATGTACGCTGTTGGCCGCGAGACCTTTACATCTTCACCGGACTTAAGGGCGAGCGTGCAACTACTACGCTCGAGCCAGAAGGGCAAGAGGCGACATACTCCAGGGCGCCTTGAAGAGGCGGCTTCGGTTGGGACAGTCAAGGGTATGCTCCGTTGGTTCGGGCATATAGAAAGAATGTCAGAAGAAAGAATGACAAAACAGATATACAATGCGAAAGTGGAAGGATGTAGGTACCGGGGAAGACCTAGACTATCTTAGCATGACCAAATAGACCGAGTCTTATCTGAAGGAAGGACAAGTCAAGAGTCCCCGTAACCGGCGAGCGTGTATGAGACGAACTATAAGAGTGAAGGAAGTCAGAGAGGTATGTAAGGAAAGAACCTATTGGAACTCTGTACTCTCTGCCTACCCCGCAAGGGATAAATTGAAACAAAATAATAAAATGATTGAAATAAAATTACATTCATTAAACTCGTTTAATCTTACCGTCTTACAAAACGAACGAATACGCGACGGGATTACGGTGTGGACCATATGTGTCGGAATTTAGACGATGGTTGATATGATATGATGGCGTATTGGGATTCGAATCTTTGTAATGTTTCCAATATAAAATCGAATCTGAACAATGAAGTACTTTTGCCATGTCTAGTACAAGCGTACTAATACACGGCAGCACAAGTAGGACATGTGATAAACAACGCACCGAGGCGTCAAATGATAAACAATTTTGTTTTATCTACAGAAACATAATACTGATACGTTATCAACCCCAGCTGAGAAGATCGGTGTAGGTGTACTCAAACATATTACAGCGCTAGACGAAAATAGTTTCACTATACTTGCAACATAGACAATAAAAAAGCAATCTCAATCTTGAGATAATTAAGTTGAATTTCGATTGCTCATCTGTCCATTTGAGCCTCTATATTTTTATGATAACACAAGTCATCATAACATTCTTAATTGAATATAGACCTCGACCTGAGACGATAAAGTTGACTTTTGATTAATGACTTAAATCCCTGTATCCTACAACTTTAATTGCTTTGAAAAAAAAAGATTTTAAGCTTAGAACGTCGTTTTTAAAATTACTAAATCCGATAAAACGAATATATCAATTTTGCATAACACCAACTCGACATGTTTAGGAGCTTCATAGGAAAAGAAACCTCAATTTTCAGACGGTAAAGTTGTTTTCAGTTTGTTAATCCCGATTAGGAGAGATCCCGTAATGGACCGGCGCAGTGCATATGGCTTGCATCATGGCGTCATAAGCGAGATTGGCCGGGCGATCTGACAATCTAATCGGCTGTTGTGTCATCTAGCCAAGCGGTGCATTTAATTTCAAGAGGTCTTGTCAGCATGTGATTTTTTAACTACATATGTAAAACATCACGCCAGATCCCTTGTGGCAGAGACAGAGTACGGAGTTTTTACAGTTTCTTTCATTGCATACCTCTTTGGCTTCGTTCATACTCCTTTGTCGCAACAGATGTACATGTGATGTGGCAATAAAATGGTTTCTTAGCAAGTTTGAGGGTTTATCTCATTATATTCTGCCCGCGATGTCTTTCGACAGGAACCTAACATTTTTCTATCTGTGTGTCTTCCAAATCAGACCAGCAGTTTTTGCGTGATTGAGTAACAAACATCCAAACATCTAAACATACAAACTTTCACATTTATAATAGTAAGTAGTAGAATCGTACACAATACACCGCTGCTACCCCCGTTTGGGGAATACAGGTGCGATGAATAAAAACACAGATAAAGAGGTAAATATCGAACTCTATCTGATGTGTATAATTCCTTTTATCCTAGCTAAATTATATTATTAAAGAAGTGTCCAAAAAATATTCTGGTCTTTTTACGGTTGATGTATGTGTGTGCGTTTGATAATTTAACTAATGATATAATAATAATAATATTAACCTTGTTAAGAAACTATTACGCACTAAACACTTTTTAAGAAACTGTCCCACCGCTGGGCACGGGCCTCCTCTCAGACTGAGAGGGATTAGGCCATAGTCCACCACGCTGGACCTTACGGGTTGGCGAACTTCACACACCTTCGAGAAACTATCAGGCATGCAGGTTTCCTCACGATGTTCTCCTTCACCGTTTACTAACACTACTATTTAATTATTAAGAGTGTATGAGTCAAACTATGAGAGTGGAGGAAGCCAGAGAGGTCTGTAAGAACGTAGGAATTTTGAACTCTCTGCCCACCTCGCAAGGGATCTGGCGTGTTCATATAGATAGATAGAGATAGATTACTATTTAACTGTTGTACCGTCGTTGTTTACTTCCATTCCCTTAAGTTAACAGTAAAACAATCATAGTACCCCAGGTCTTTTAACGACATCGGGTCACGTTTCCAATAACACATCCACAATGTCAGCTGACAGACCTTCACGCATTTTATGGACAGTTGTTGAATTGAAAAACTAGCTGTTACCCTCGTCGGCGAAAGTGACTGTACAAAGTATACCTTTGCCGCCCCCACTTAAAGAATATAGGCGAGACCGTGTTAATAAAAAAAAGAATTGATCTTGAATGAGAAAGTGGAGGGATGTAGGTACCAGGGAAGACCTAGACTATCTAACCATGACCAAATAGACCGCGTCTTATGTAAAGGGCAGGTCAAGAGTTTCCGTAAGCGGCGAGCGTGCATGAGACGAACTGTGAGTGGGGAAGCCAGAGAGTAAGGAAAGTACCTGTTGGAACTCTGTACTCTCTGCCTGCCCCGCAAGGGATCTGGTGTGATGATGTAGATAGATAGATAGACAATTGATCTGTGTTGGAAACCTTTACTCCACAATGGACGTCCTTCGGTTGATGATGATAAAGAAAAAAAAAAGGTAAATTAGTAAGAAGTATTCTTTCTAGCTATATCATTGTATCAGACATGGGGCAATGTAAAAAATATATCGAAATTCATCATGTTAATACACGGAACAAAGATGATCTGATTGTACATTCTACTCGTCTCCATAGAATTAGCAACTCTTTCATGAGGCAATGTATACGCTTCTACAACAAATTACCCATAGATGTCCGAAACATGCCTATCAATAAGTTTAAAAAGGTAATCAAAAGTAGACTGCGTAAGAAAGGGTATTACAAAATTTCGGATTATCTTGAAGATAAAACAGATTGGGTTTAAGCAGCTCCTCAACTAGCAACATTAATCAATGCTGTATAATGCAATTTTGAAAAAGAAAAATATGGTTTGCAGAAAAGCCAAACAAATTAAGTTAAAAGACTAGCCCGCTGAGTTTCTCGTTGGATCTTCTCAGTGGAGGCCGCGCTCCGAACCGGTCGTAGATGTAAAAAATGTTATAATTTTTACGTTTGTGAGCGGTATTGTTTTGGGCTATACAAATAAATGATTTTTGACTTTGACTTTGAAACATTGTGGGGGTAGGTAGAGAGTACAGAGTTCCAGCGGGTTCTTTTCAGGTTATTCTATTAATAAAAGCATTGAAGTATTTTTCACATAACATGGGTAGTGACAGTTCTAATTGCTAAACGATTTTTTCCGTTTCCGTCGTTTCTATACTTTTGGTTTTATACCTTAACACCATTGAATTAAATAATAATTTCCTATGTGAAAAAACTTACAGTAAAAATATTTCTACCTTCAAATATATGTGTCTGCGATATCCTACCAATATTATAAACGCGAAAATTTGTAAGAATGCATGTATAGATAATTGTCACTCTTTCCCGCAAAACCCACTGCACGCATTTTCAAAAAATCTTTTTGTTTTTAAAATGAAACCGACTTCAAAAAGCAAAAAAATAAATAATTGAAGTCGGTACCGGTTTATGACGGACGATTTAGCGCAGTGGTTAAGAGCTTGAGCTGCTCCGCCCACTGTGTCGAATAGCGAATTATATCAATCCTGTAGGTAACTTGATGTACAACTCAGCAAAATAATATAATATAGGAATATACATATTAGTAAATAATTCACTTGTCACTTAAAATTGTAAAATAAATATCTTAAAAAAAAAACTGACTTCAAAAGGCAAAAAATAAATATTTGAAGTCAGTGCCAAGTAACAGACTGCATTTTTTTTTTCTTTTAAAAACGTAGCCCCACACTAGGATTGATTCTTGTGTCGTGGGTACATTTACAAACATGAAAATTCACATACACAAATACCCAGACCGAAACATAATATTTGCAGGTAACTTGAAATCATACATATCATTCTTTCATTGCTGTTGGTTCTGGGGCAAATCATGTATGTATGTATGTCCTTTGCCAAAAATACAAAATGCAAAATCAACGTGTGCGAATTCGCGGGTAACACCTAGTAAAAAATATATACATAACCGAAGGCTAACATGTGTTTTTATTATAATTTTAGCCGAGCCATATTCGCATGCGGAAGACACAGTTTTTTTTTCGTGGCAATTGCGTTTACATTATGCCATTGTATAAAGTTCACGAATATTCATTTCTAAATTAATTCAACTACCCAATGAACTTGATGACGAAGATGATAATGAAATTGATGAAGTGCCCCGCCCTGGATAGTAAAGTGATGAATACTTTATATACCAATTGCGACGGCCGTTTTGAGGGAAATCGAAAAGGCACGTTTTATCACTTTGTTACAATTACCTTCACTCATGCACATATAAGAACACATAATGGTTAATATTCCACCAACATTACACATTATAATTCGAAATAACACAAGTTTTGGAAATTAAAACAAATTGACAACATCACTCTTCGATTTCCCGCCAAAAAGTCGGATGACACAGTTTAAAAGTAATGTTATTTTTGTTTTAAAGGCGGAACACAACTGTTGTGCATATTTTTGAACTTGATTAAAATCATAAATAACCGTACAAGTTCGTAAATATGCAAATATGAAACAAATCTATACAGTCTACTCAATAAAATGGCAAGGATGCGGTTTGTCGAGCCAATCGATTAGTGCCGGTTTCCGGTTTAGGAAAAAAAATGAATTATACGCTGTCGGCTCTACACTACACAAAAAGCCAATCAAGTTGGTTGTACTTAAAAAACTAATAATAAAGCCTTTATTTAACAATCTTACATAAAATATATTTACAATATAAACTTATTTACTCGTTTGACACCGGTCCGTGAAGATTGTCTTGCTGTCCAGCATAGGCCTCCCCTAGAGTACGCCACCGAGTGCGGTTCAGAGCTTGTCTTCTCCAAGTATACCCCGCTATTTTCACAATATCGTCTTCCCATCTACGTCGCTGTCTCCCTTTCTTTCTTTTGTGTTGTCTCGGGCACCATTCTGTTACATCCCTAGACCATTTATCTATGTTACTCCTAATCATATGACCTGCCCACCTCCATTTTAGTTTTGTAATGCAGTACGTAATATCTGTGACTCTTGTTTTGCTCCTTATAGTATCTAGCTTAATTTTATCTTTTAATTTAATGCCCATCATGCTTCGCTCCATACTGTGCTGGCAAGTTTCTAATTTGCGTATGCTTTGATTAGTTAGGCTCCACGTTTGGCACCCATATGTCATAACAGGCAGAATGCAGGAATTAAATATTTTACCCTTTGCTTTCAACGGTACGAAAGGATTCTTCATTATCTCTTTGAGAGACCAGTATCTTTTCCAAGCCAAAGTGACTCTGTTATTTATTTCTTTCTTTGTGAGGTCTATTGGAGATATGATCTGTCCTAGGTATGTGTATTCATCCACATATTCTATATTGTTACCGTTAACGGATATAGGAATGTTTTCAGAGCTTGACATAATTTTTGTTTTTGCAGTATTCATTGATAGTCCCACTTTATCACTTTCATACACCAGTTGCTTTAACATCTTTTGTAAGCTTCTTGGGTCTTCAGCAATTATTATTAGATCGTCTGCAAATCTTAAGTGGTTTAATCGCACTCCGTTAATATTCAATCCGTACTTATCCCACTCGAGACGTCTAAACACGTGTTCGAGAACAGCTGAGAAAAGTTTGGGTGACAAAGGATCCCCTTGCCTTACTCCTCTTTTTATCGGAAAATAATCCCCATCTCTTTCTGTTCGTATCCTTGCTTTCATGTTCTTGTACACGTTGATAATTAGTCGAATATATTTTTTCTCCACTCCTTGTGTTTCTAAGGCTTCCCATATTTTTGCGTGTTTTAGGGAGTCAAATGCCTTATTATAATCCACGAACGCAAGGTAGAACGTAATATTGTATTCACTACTTTTCTGAATTACTTGTTTTATCGAGTGTATGTGATCTATTGTTGAGAACTTGCTGCGAAAGCCTGCTTGTTCTTTGGGTTGGTTTTCATCCAGAGTCTTTGTTAAACGGTCTAGCAGTATCTTTGAAAAGATTTTGTACACGTTCGACATCAAGCTGATGGGCCTGTAGTTGGCTATGTCATCTTTTTTCCCTTTTTTGTGCAGTATTATTATCGTTGACAAAGTCCATTGTTGAGGAATATTTTCTGTGTGTAAAATTTCATTGAATATGTCTGTGATAGTGTTCATCGTTGCTTTGGATGATCCTATTAGCAATTCGTTCGATATGCAATCTCCTCCTGGCGTTTTACCTCTTTTTTGTGATTTGATAGCCTTATTGACTTCGTCTCTCGTTATACACGGAATTTCTTCATCGTTGTTTTTAACGCAGTCCACTAGCTGGTTGTGTTCCTCTATTATTTCGTCATTGTTGTATAATTCGCGGTAATATTCTGTTGCTACTTCTAATATTTCTATTCTATTTGTCTTACTTTTCTTATTTCTGTGGTGTTTTATGCTGTCGATCCAGGTTATATTTTCTCTTAGTTCAGTCCATGCTTTCTTGATTCCGCCTACTTTTTCTATATGGTAATTTAGTGTTTCAGTTCTTGATTTCTCTCTGTGTTTACGTATTTGCAAGGTTATTTCTTTACTAAGTTTTATTATTTTTTGTTTGTTAGTTTTCCTATCCTTAAACATATTTTTCCTTTGCATAATCAACCTTCTTGCTTCTAGACCTAATTTGTCTTTTATCTCTCTTGTTGTTCTAATTTTACTTTCGGTTTCTTTTAGTTCCTTTTCTAGAGCATCATACTTTACTTGAATTTCTTTGAGATTATTTATTTTTTCTAATTTAGTGCGTAGGGACTCTAAAATGTTTTCCGGTATTTGTAAAGCTACAGGTTTTCTTGTATTGTAAATATTTTTCCTTGATGTTTTTGGTTCCATTATATACAGTTGACCTCTAAGTAGTCTGTGGTCTGTGTTGTAGTTAAATTGGTTGACAATATTTATATTTGAGAATAATCTTGGTTTGTTTGTGGTAATGTAGTCTATTTCGTTTCTTATCATTCCATTCGGTGACATCCATGTCCATTTTCTATTAATATTCCTATTGTAGTAGCTGTTCATGATGTGTAGGTTGTTTTCCAAAGCGAAGTTTATCAGTCTTTGTCCATTGTCGTTCCTTTTGCCTGATGTATGTGGTCCGAGTGCTTTGTCTTCGTTTATTCTCCTCTTTCCTATTTGGCCATTGAAGTCCCCTATTACAATTATGGTTTTGTGCAAGGTTGGCATTATTTCATTGAGTTTGTTATAGAAATCGTTTTTTATTTCTTCTTTGGCGACATCAGTCGGGGCATATATTTGAACTATTGAAGATGGTTGTTTATGGCCGGGCAATTTAATGTTCAAAACTGCTATCCTATCTGATATGCCTCGAAACTCTATTATTTCGTTTTTGAGATAATTTTTAACCATAAATCCTACTCCATATAGACCAGCTGTTATATTTTTGTAGTAAAATATATATTTTTCGTGTTCTTCGGTTTTCTCAACGGCTCTCCGTACTTCGCTTAAGCCTATTATGTCCCAGTTTATGGTTTCTAATGCATTTTCCAATTCAAGTAGGGATTCTCGGGATTTTAACGATCTTGTGTTTATTGTGGCTATATTTAGTCTTGTTCTTTGTTTTTGTTTATTATTTTCGAAGTATTGTTTGTTCAGTGAAGGGTTCATAGATTTATTTTTATTTACTATAAGCTCTTGGGGGGTGTGGTCTATCTCCCCGCGGTGACCAACCGTATTGGGGATCTGTTTGTTTTTCGTTAATATTTTTCTTGCACTATTTGTTTTATCCACGTTTCCGGTGTCGGATGATTCCTATGCCTTATGTGGTTGCGTTTGTTTCTCCGTCATTGAGAAAGATCTGGCTCTCATGTATGCAAATGCATCAGTTTTTGGCATTTTAGACGGTGCAATAATGTTTTTCCCCTCTGTAGGATAAGATTCTATTTGTATGTTCTTTGGTGACTTAGAAATTTCTCTTTTCCTCTTTTCGGCTTCTGATTTATTTCTTACAATAAGTTTGTTATTCTTAATGAATGCTTCATTTCCTTTTTCCCTCTCTTGTTTCAATTGTTGTTGTAGATTTTTACGCAGTTCAAGGGTTTCTTTTGAGAAATCTTCGGTTAGAAAAGAATTGTGTGGTATTTTTGTTTTATTTTTCATTATTTCTACCTTCTTTTGATATGACGTAAAGGAAATAAGTATGGGTCTGGTTTTTCTTTCATCTTGTTTTCTTCCTAATCTGTGATATTTATTTATTTCAAACTTCTCTATATTAACACTCGTTTTTTGTAAAATATCCATTATAGTAATGAATAGTTCTTCATTATTATTTTCAGTTTCATTGACACCATGTAATATTATATTAAACTAATAGCTGATAATAAATAAAATTAATCGAATTTGTTTTGAAGCTATAATATGTTTGTATAAAGTTAGGGTGTTTCCAAAATGTTGTGCGTTTATAATTGTTTTCATACTTACTATACGTAGCGATTATTATACGAGGGCAAGTGACGAACGCGTATGAGACGAACTATGATAGTGTAGGAAGCTAGAGAGGTCTGTAAGAAAAGAATCCGTTGGTACTCTCGGCCTACCCCGCAAGGGATCTGGAGTGAAAATATAGATACGGAAGTATTTTATATCATGGCAGTTTTGTCGTCGCGCCACGAAACCACTGTAGCGCTTTCTCTAACGCCAAATTTGTAGGCACCCCTAGTAATAGATGGTCCAAACAATTCAATGCGGATCGTGTTAAAACACTGCTCCATTGCCACGTACGATTTGTACCTAGGACGGACGATTTAGATTATATAATTCGGTTCCCGCATATATTTCGATTCCCGCATGGGACAAATCTTTGTGTGATCCACAATTTTCAGTTCCGGTCTGGGTATTTGTGTATGAAAATTTCATGTTTGTAAACGCACCCACAACAGGGATAAATCTAAGAGTGCGGCTACGTTTAACAAAAAATGCCACCATCGCGTGGGAAATATAGACGTGACGGTTGATTTTAAGTATACATGTATTCGTGTGCTGAAATGGAGCAGCGTCATTCCAAGGTATATATTGGCACTTAGTTTATTTCTAACTTAGTGTAATGTTGCGAAGTTTAAGACACATTAACGTTCACTTTAGAGCCTTTATAACTCACCACTATATCCAATGGGTGCGTTCTCCTGTAGTTTGAAGGTGAAGGGTATGTGCACCCTCTGCATGAGGAGTCTTGGCGGCTGCATGGCTTGGCCCCATGCGTCCTCGCGACCTTCGCCCATTATTCCTATCACTTCCATGTTCCTAGAAAGAAGAGAATACTATTATAGGTACTCTGGATAGGTTAGCAACGAAGTACAGGACAGATATTTCATGACTTAAAAATAAAGAAAATAATCCTGACCATAAGTAGTAACTAGTAGTTAAGTAGGTCAGTCCTTGGTGCAAAATTTAAGAATGTTCATTAATTTTGTGATGTACATGCGCCATTAATTTAGATAATAATTAAAAATAAACGGATCACGAGGTTAAAGTGGAGATGGGCAGGACACTTGGTGAGGCGGGATGACAGCAGGTGGACCAAGGCCGTGACAGAGTGGTGGCCTAAAAAGGGACGCAGGCCTAGAGGCAGACCATCAACCAGATGGAGTGATGACATCGTGAAGGTGGCCGGAAATTTCTAGAATAGGCTTGCAAAGGGCCGGAACGAATGGCGTAATAGAAGAGAGGCCTACACTCAGCAGTAGGAAGACACAGGCTGATTAATGATGATGATGATGAATAACTTCAAGACTCTACCTTTTGTAGGTATTCGTTAAAAACAAAACAAGGAGGAAAATTATAATTAACAATAATTTCACCTAAAAATATGTTATTTTTTAACATTATCTTCGAATCCGATCGACAGGGGTTATTTAACCGCAGCTTCGATATCTGCATTCGTCTAAACGAGTTTTCCAATTCGTGACGCCCATTCTCGCGATCCTTTCTCAAAGAACCTGCTGTTGCTGACATCTGTTCTCAAATATTTGCTTTAAATTATAGCAATGACCTTAGCATGTTACTGTATGATTTCTAAAATATACCCAAAACCAAAACGATTTTGTGTGACCACGAAATAATAATAATAATTATTATTTCCAACACATCACCACAGTACAAAAATACACCACCCTCCACACTAGGCAAAGCATGTCCTGTGGATGGCTTTATAAAGAATTAACAAGGTATGGAGTACGTAATATTAAGATAAAAAAGAGAGAAAACGAGTTAATAATAAAGTCTACGATCGTCATTTAGCAATTTTCAGAAAGTCTGATGTGTATTGATGGTTCAGTAATTCAGTCAAAAGTTTATTTTTGCTTTTCATGTAGCACATCATAAATAATCTTATTTCTATCTATCTATCTATAACCTCACGCCAGATCCCTTGCGGGGTAGGCAGAGAGTACAGAGATAATCTTATTTAATTTATATTATATTATAAAAACGTTTTCATGAAGAAGTGAAAACGTTGGACAAATACGGCTTTGATTGGCGGGAATGGGATATCAACTACGAGTTTGCTAGCGATATTTTCGAGGTTAGGTAAGCCGGGGATTTCTCGATGACATGCGAGATAGTTTTATAAGCGCCCTTTGTGCTCTTTTCAAGCAAATTAAGGGAGAAGTTGCTGCCTCACCCCAGGCGAGGACACAGTATTCTTATATGGATTGGCACAGTGACCAGTCAACATTCCTATAAACGTCTTTGCGCGCTACATCTCGAAGGAGTTTCATAGTGTGAAAAATCTTTTTAACTCTACGTATTAGAAGCAGCAGATCATATCATTCAAAGAACCTAATTTCTTTGAATGATAATTTCTCATCAATTATAACTCCGAGATTTCTCATGAATTTAACCCGTAATAAATATTCGTCTACAATTCGAAGTGGTATATGATTGCCGTCTGTTTTACAAGTAAGGACTGTTAGGATTAAATCTGAAGGAGCGGATGCTGTAGATTTGGCTTCCTCTTAGAATCTTAGTTTTACTGGAAGAACTCATTAGAAGTATGGCAATTGGCTCCAACTTGTTGCATATTAGTGTACTGACTAGAGCCAGCAAATGTTAGTAATTGTGGTGAGCGAGACGAAAGCCCAAAGGGAGACCATGCTTTGATAAAGATGGCTGGCAAATGGTGGAATATTAGGACAGGTCCTACAGGTATATAAGATACCACTATGTTTCAGCAGTGGGAAGGTGTAATAGCATAATGATGGTGTGCTAGGAACTACCATAATATTTTTCCATACTTAGTCGAATTCACATTTAGCAGTTGCCAAAATAATCTTCAAAGAAATAGGGCCCACCGATTTCACGAACCAAAAGTTACTTGAGGGAATGAAAAGTTATTTTATTAACCAAAATTGCAGCACCCGACCTATAAATCGTAGCACAAAAGCGTATCACCAGAGGGTACACTGGTAGTCTAATAAAACATCAGCTGGAATGGGAAAGCCTGCATCAAACTGATTCGTGGACGAATCACAGTTATCTTTCCATTTATCTACATACAGGACAGTTGTGTTCGAAAACACTAGGGAGGTGAAGAGAAGACCACTGAAGAAGAAAGAACAACCAACATAAAAACGAAGTGGCCAATTTCTCTACTAATAGAATTCATTATCATCATCACGTTCTAGCAAGCTCAAAATTGGACGATCTTTTATGTTTTACGACTTCGGAATTCGCGAGAGCGCCGCGGAAAAGACTACGCCCGGGGCAGGGGTCACATTGCGTTGTGCCGGCCGGCGGCCATTGCCAGTAAATAACCAAATCATAACAAGTTCGTTAATACAGTCAACATATATTATTAGCCCTGTTAAGAAACTGTGACACCGTTGGGCACGGGCCTCCTCTCAAACTAAGATGGTTTTAGCCATAGTCCACCACGCTGCCCCAGTGCGGGTTGGCGAACTTCACACGCCTTCAAGAAACTTGGCATGCTGGTTTCCTGACGATATTTTCCTTCACCGGTAAAGCCAGTGATAGTTAATTTTTAATACGCAGTCCAACGGTCTAACCACTAGGCTATCACTGCTACAGTCAACATAACTTTTTAAAAATTTTGCCATACATGAACCAAATTTCTTAAGGTTATTAAAAACCTACCGCCGTAGCCTAAGGTTTTGGCGATGGCCTATTAATCGGCTTCGGCCAAAAATCGACTTTCGGTCGGACACTACTTGTTATAAATATCGCCCCCTATTACATAGGACCCAACATCGTCGGCGAAAAGTGGGCATACACATTCCCCGCTTGGGGAATATAGTCGCGGCGGCTCTTATTTTATGTTTTTATTAGTTCTACAAAAGTGAAGTGGCCTTACAAACACATGCACTTCGCAAGAGTAATTTAAAATATTTTACGAGTTCCCAGCGTCGATATCTGGGTCAAGCAGGCGAGCTGGTCTGTGCTAACGTTTAGAGCTAACTTGCTAGTCTTGGCTAACTGCGTTGCGCCACCAGTGGGCTGGCATTTACAACCAGCTTTGATATCAACTTAAGAAGGAGCATAAGCCAGCAAAGCTTTACATAGGATCGCGCCCCGCGATATCATGGGCTTTATCGGAATAAAACTAAAACTGCCTCGTCAATCTAGTGGCGAACAATGCGCGTACATAATGAGGTCCTGTGTTCGAATCGTAGGTCGGGCAAAAATTAAAGTTTTCGATAGGAAAATTTCCATTATCGCTGAGGTTTCTTAGGCCCGGTATGATGGCAATAGGCTTGCCTCCTATTACATACACGTATACACAGTACACCACTGCGACACCCGTTTGGGTATTATAGCCGTCACGGTGTTTAAAACTTAAAGATATTAACAAAAAATCCCTAATGTTAAGCCTTGATTATGTATAGATATCAATTTATCTATCTATATCATCACGTCAGCTCCCTCGCGGGGTAGGCAGAGAGTACAGAGTTCCAACAGGTTCTTTCCTTGCATACCTCTCAATCAATATCAATATCGATATCAATTTATAATGTATGTATTAATAGTAATCAATATTTTGGCATAATTATCTCTATCATATTAAGTATACGACGATAAAATATGAAAAATGGATGTTATTCGTAATATTGTGTGAATGATCTACGCTGTTGGCCGCGGGGCCGTTACAGTTCCCCGTACAAGAGGGCGAGCGTGCAACCCCTTCGCTCGAGCCAGAAGGGCAAGGGGGCAACTAGCTCAAGGGTGCCTCAAGGAGGAACGGCCTCGGCTTGGGCAGTCGCTATAGGGGAGGGCGTGTGACATTAGGTGTCTCGCCGTGGTGCTCTGCACCGGCTGGCGGGCAAGGGATTTTACGACCTCGCCGGCGAGGTACGTGTCTGATCCTGAGTGCGGTATTGTATCCGAAAGAAGGGATTTAAGGGCATCGGGAGGGTCGGTGAGAACATGCCGCGGACGGCGGTAGCGGCTGATAGGAGGGGATCGTGATATTTTCTATCGAGTACATTTTATTATTTTATGTTTTCGATCAATGAGGATTGTTATTACTTTTTTTATTGTTAACTTTAGACTGGATTTAATATTACATAAAAGCCTCTTGCCTCTTCTTAAGGACGCTTCCTTGTTGGTCAATATGACTGCGGTACAACATACGTTCGACATTCTGAGTCGATGTCGAGTGCAGATTAAGCAAAATGGACATTTTGATTACTCGACTCGATGTGACAGAGGTACGACACGATCTAGACATATGGCATCGCGATATTTTAATAAAGATGTTAATTTTTTTTCTAATATTTTTTTTTTATATAATACGTAGCCCCACACTAGGATTTATTCCTGTGTCGTGGGTGCGTTTACAAACATGAAATTTCACATATACAAATACCCAGGCCGGAACAAATAATTGTGGATCACACAAAGATTTGTCCCGTGCGGGAATCGAACCCGCGACTATAACACACAGTGAGCGGAGCGGCTTAAGCTCTTAACCACTGCGCTAAATCGTCCGTCAAGAAATATAGAAATGTTTCTTAAATGACCACCTGTCAGGATATGCTAGGAAGTATGTTGTTATTAGTCGTCAATAACATACTTCGTGGGAAAAGGCCTCCTTAATCGTTTCCATTCTGTTTGAGGCTATTGATGACCAATCATTTATTAAGGTGTCCAGTTCGTCCCGCCATCTCTTCCTGGGCCTGTGGCCATGTGGTTCAAAATTAAGAGGGACCCAGTTTAGAAAGGAGGTAGCGGCTCTATTGTTGGCAGAGAAAAATTTCTTACCAAGAATATTTGCGTATATCTATAATATGCAGTCGTATTTGTATTCAAAAATATAGAAATGTATACGATCGACATATATTGACGGTAATACACTAACAAGGTGAACGTCGTATTGCTGTCATGCCGCCCAATGAGGACGCAGCCTAATACTTACATACATCCTGAACATTATCTTTTAATATGTTCAGAGTCGTTTAAAATATTCTTGTTTCTAATAACATTTTAACTGATATTAAAAAAACCTACGTAATAGAGTCTGAGTATATCGATTGTTGAGACAGACAGCTAAATGGGGATTCTCCAATAGGCGGCTTCCACGAAGTTAGCGGGGGGTGACCCTACTTTATTCGAGATGATTTCTAACACGCCTAAATATTATTGATCCAGGTAGACCCCCAGGGGTCCACGGGAGACTCGACGGGGGTCTACGTTAGCGTGACAAAAATGGGGGTTCACAATTCGTAAGCGGGGGTCCACGGAAATTTATTTGCTTTCGATAGTCAAGAACTAAAATGTTGGCTTGACTTCACCTATGAATATAGGCAGATAATATTTTAAGAAGCTCAGCGACTGTTACTTGTAAAACCTTGCATATTCCATATTCAGTACGTGTCGAGACATGCAAAGCGCCGCCGCTACCGCCGCCGCCGCCCGCAACGGTTGTTCAGACGTTCAAAGGGACGAAATACGACTTGTGGTGTGTGTGGACACAGCACAATCGATTAATTAATTGACCAATCAATTCTCACTTCTTTTTTTCGGAAACTATTAATTTGTGGTTGAAACTCAGCCGCAACGCATTATCCATAGTAAGATTACATCAAGTTTTGGGAATATGATAGGATTTAGCTGCAGGGGGTCCACCGGAACCAGCTAAATTTTGAAAGTGGTCTATGAGAAAAAAAGTCTAGGAACCTCTGATCTAAACTACCAATACTCATTATTAAATACATTTATATAGATGCAAAGTTAGGACATAACATATCTGAATACACGTTCATTTTATCTAAACTGGTTATAAAGTATCAATAGGCCATGTCTTATCTGAAGGGTATGTCAATAGTCTCCGTAACCAGCGAGCTATGATGAGACGTGTGGAGGAAGCGAGAGAACTGTAAGGAAAGAACCTGTTGGAACTCTGTACTCTCTTGCCTACTCCGCCAGAGGTCTGGCGTGCTTGGGCTAGTGGTTAGATGACAGACAGCTTCGCTCACTGGATTGAGTAGGTAGGCGATCAACGCACGGGACATATCTGTGTGACCAGCGTTTGTTTCAGTCTGAATGTACTTCGTATATCATTTGTAAATGCACCCACGACACTAACTCTGTCAATGTCATCCACAAGCCAAAAGATCCTTGTCGGTATATACGTAAAATTTTATCTTTATTATATACTGCCTCGTTGGTCTAGTGCCAAATAATGGTTTAAATCCTAGGTCGGACTAATGTAGTTTTTCTAACGAAAAATTTCCAGTGTGAGTCCGGAGTCTGGAATTGTGCCCGGTATATGGCAATAGGCTCGCCCTTTATTTCATGGGGCCTAACATTGTTGGCAAAAAGTGGATGTACTCAGTACATCCACCCCCGCTTGGGAAATATAGGCGTGACGGTAAAAAGAAAATCATAATAGTCAGTCTTCACGTGCGGCCGCGGGGCCTTTACAGATTCACCGGACAAGAGGGCGAGCGTGCAACCACTACGCTCGAGCCAGAAGGGCAAGGCGGCAACTAGCTCAAGGGCGCTTCAAGGAGGAACGGCCTCGGCTTGGGCAGTCGCTATGGGGGAGGACGTATACTGGTGTAGGTGTCTCGCCGTGGTGCTCTGCACCGGCCGGCGGGCAAGGGATTCTTCGACCTCGCCGGCGAGGTCGGGGTCTGATCCTGTGTACGGTATCTGTATCCGAAAGAAGGGATGTATGGGCATCGGGAGGGTCGGTGAAAACATGCCGCGGACGGCGGTAGCGGTTGATAGGAGGGGAGTTGGGTTCGTAGTCGGCGGCGGCTACGATTAGTATATGCTCGACGATTTTTGAGCTCATTCGAGCAAGTTCCCACGTGTAGACTAGTAAAACTATTTAGCTATAATTTACAATATTGAGCATGTTTCCGTGGCTATGTTCGATAAAGGACATTGTCGAAAATTGCCCCAGAACCAACAAAAATTTGACTCATGCCATCATTATCTATCTAATTTATTTAAATAATGGCAAATATTCGTATCTAACGGACAATTTACAACACGAATATTTCAAAGTATTGTAAGTACTTATATCGAAGTCACCGACATCTTTACTGAATGTCAACACACAATATAACCTCATATGTATTTATGGCTATTGAATTATAACCTCAAAATCTAAATCGAAAATACTTTTTGTGCAATATTGCGATTCCCCCGCTTGTCCGTTTAATAATAAATGCATTAAGAAAATTTATGGGTGATTTGTTGACAAGTATATTTTCATTGCTGTTGGTTCTGGGGCAAATCATGTACGGGCGCAGAACAATGTTCTTTGGTCTTCGAGCATGTATCGGCGTGGAGACTCGTCATACCGTGGTATAAAAAATCTGTGCTTTAATCGAATCAACAAATGAATCGAAACAGGTTATTTATTTACAGGTTTAACAATAATGTTTTATAAGTAGGAATTATTTCATAACCGTAGTTCATAATCGTTAGTAGCTAATAACAATCAGATTACAAACCTGTTTGTAGTCACGAACGAATGATTACGAGTGACTCAGTGATGTAAATTATAATTGATTAAGTGTTGAGTCTATTGTGAAAGAACAATTTTAAATTTAAAAAACCTTTTTCAAAACGAGCATTTATTGCAAAAACACAAGGAACATATGTTGCTTAGTTAAGGAATGATTTCGGCTTCCTTCAGCCTTCTCCGGCCCTGGCCAACATCCGGGTCTTAAGTATTCGTAAAGACAAATCCAATGAGCCCAAACACGACAGGGTTATATAGAGCAGTTGGGTGGTTCCATTGGCCACCTTTCGGCTTCATCATCAGGCTCTAAACGCTATCTAGTTGTATAGTACTTAACAATACCAATCTAACAATCGTAAACTTCATATGTTCCTATGGCTATCTTCCGACTCTATCATCAGACCAGTTCCACGGTATCGTGTTATTACATTGTCACCAAACTTACATACGCATACCAAATTTCGGCTTAACCGGATACCCGCCAGTGCTTGCAAAATGGATCACAAAATTTGAACCAGAAAGACAGACAAACATACGAAAATTGCAAGTTAAATAAAAGCTTGTAAAAATAATGAAAGGGATCCTTTAAAGAAATTTCAGTACTCTGGGTAAGATGAGGTATGTAAGATGTCACGATATATTCGCTTATGGAGACGGATCCTTTTTTGTTTCGCGAAGGAAACCTTCAAAAGAATCCAGTACTCTGCGGGTAAGACTGAGATATGTAGGATTTTGGGTTACTAATTTGACGATAGCTTGGTCCAGTAGTTATGTGCTTATTCTGCTTCGCTCACTGGATCGAGCAGTCGCTGGTTATATCCCCGGACGGGACAAACCTTTGTGGAACTTACAATGATTTGTTTAGGTCTGGAAGTTTCTTATTATTGTGCATGTTAATTTTATAATTGTAAACGCACCAACCACACAAGAATCATTACTGTAGTCCTTTTCACCAGTCATGGGTACGCTGACGTTTAGATTTTTTTTGTGGCAATTGCGTTTACATTATGCCATTGTTCAAAGTTTACGAACATTCATTTCTAAATTAATTCAACTCCCCAACGAACTTGATGACAAAGATGATAATGAAATTGATGAAGTGCCCCACCCTGGATAGTAAAGTGATGGATACTTTACATACCAATTGCGACGGCCGTTTTGAGGGAAATCGAAAAGGCACGTTTTATCAGTTTGTTACAATTACCTTCACTCATGCACATATAGGAATACGTAATGGTTAATATTCCACCAACATTACACATTATAATTCGAAATAACACAATATAATAACACATCTCTTCGATTTCCCGCCAAAACTCCACGTTTAGAATTTGACGTTTCTAGAAATGTGGTGAGTGATGGGTGAGTGTGAAATAATTTAGAAACAAAAAGAGAAAATAAGATAATCTCAATATTTATTTACGAATCAAGCCATTGATCAGAAACATCGTCTGACAAATCGCTTGATTCATCGCTTATGTGTACTATTATTAAAAAATCTATAAAACTCCTGTTTCAATAGGTCAAGATAACGCATCCACGTTTTTTATTAATTTATAGACCATGACAATACTAAATATTACAGTCAGATACAAAAAAAATGGGAATCGATTTTATACATTTTAAAAAACAAGATATCGATTATAACGATTTCATTGTGTCAGTCCCTAAAACGAAACCCATTGCAATTTACATGATTAAGTAATAGAGTTTTAAGTTTTTTAAATAAGTACGCAAATTTATAAACAGTATTTTTATATTATTGTTTATTTTTTTGGTTGTATATTTTCAATATTATAATAATAATAGCCCTGTTAAGAAACTGTTCCACTGTTGGGCACGGGCCTCCTCTCAAACTGAGAGGGTTTAGGCCATAGTCCACCACGCTGGCCCAGTGCGGGTTGGCGAACTTCACACACCTTCGAGAAACTCTTAGGCATGCAGGTTTCCTCACGATGTTTTCCTTCACCGTTAAAACAAGTGATAATTTTTTTTTAATGTTTAATACGCACATGCTTTCAAAAAGACAGAGGTGCGTGCCTGGGTCTAACCACTAGGCTATCACTGCTTTTCAATATTCTAAAATACAATATGCATGAAATGGAATATGATCAAACGTCACATGTCTCGTGAGAAAGAAAACAGTGAAGTAACGTTTTCTAAAAAAAATAAAGCTCGGAGAGTGATCAAAAGGCTTTAACGAAGGGGAGGTGTACAGTTTACCCTATACACGTACATTTCTCAAGCAGGGGTGACAGAAGTTAGCTATGTACCCTTTCGCTAGGTCGAGTTTTAGGTCCCAATATAAGGAAGTATGAGCCTAAGATATACAAGGTGTATCGTAAATAAAGCAAGACACCCCAATTAAGTAATTGCTTAACAAAATTCAATTCGAACACCCAATTTCCAAATTTAAAGTTTGTACCCTTTTTTAAGCACTTATATACCCCAATTAACAGTGTAACATGTATGTCTATGAGTGCGTATTGAGAAATGTGTTTCAGCAATGCATTTGAAATCTCCGTATTGCTTTAAATCAATAATATATTAAGTTTGTTATAGTGCACTAAAGGAGTAACAGCATATTTTGCAAAAAAAAATTAAGATACATTAAACATTGTTGGAATCGATTCAGTTACAGATTTACGAGCAAACTACTTTCAGTTCTTGCGTTAATTATTTTATAGTACGAGGTTGAGGCGCTCGTAGCGCCGTGCGACCGCGGTATTCTTATCGATTACTAAGGTTAAGCAGCGTTCGACTCGGTTGGCCCGAGATGGGTGACCGCTTGTGGCATTTTCATATTCGAGCGTCTCCGTGCTTTAGAAGACAAGTTAGGCCGTTGGTCCCGGCTACCACTTAATGTAGTAGTCGTTAAGCCGAGTTGAAAGCCTTAAAGTCGGCTTGATAAGTTCCAACAGCAGGTGGCCACAAACCTGCCCCCATCAATCCTGGGTCACTGGGTCTGCGTGGTGGAGTATGACCTAATCTCTCTCACCATTTTTGAGAGAAGGGCTTTGCCCAGCAGTGGGCTGTATAGACTGATATTATTATATTATTATTGTATAGTACATAGTCCAAGGGATGAGCCTATTCCCATTATAATGGGCATTATTGTGCGGAGTGAAGCTGACCGACCGCATTAGCAACAGCATAGTAAGACAGCGAGTAGGTATGAAAGATAGTATCGGTGTAAAGATGAGAAAGGGCATGCTCCGTTGGTTCGGGCATATAGAAAGAATGCCAGAGGAAAGAATGACAAAACAGATATACAATGTGAAAGTGGAAGGATGCAGGTACCGGGGAAGACCTAGACTATCTTACCACGACCAAATAAACCGAGTCTTATCTGATGGAAAAGTCAAGAGTCTCCGTAACCGGCGAGCGTGTATGAGACGAACTATGAGAGTCGAGGAAGCCAGAGAGGTATGTAAGGAAAGAACCTGTTGGAACTCTGTACTCTCTGCCTACCCCGCAAGGGATCTGGCGTGAGGTTATAGATAGATAGATAGATAGATTATTGTAAACCTAAGATTAATTTATTAAAAATAAAAAAAAACAATTACACTGACCGAAGATCCTAGGGCGGACCTGATATAATAAATTGCGTAATTATAATGTTATCAATACCAAATTGATGAAAAAGATAGACCATATCCAATACGTGGCTATCGTCACGTGTGGCTTTAGTTACAATGAACCTTTGATAATTATTATTTTTTGATGTAACTATTACAAATCGATGTAAAAACGATATCCGTTTTTTGTAGTGCATTATTAATTAATATACTTTATTTATGACTTAAGCCACACTTGACTGCCTCGTTGGTCTAATGGCAAAGCGCATCGCTTTGTGATCACGAGGTCCTGGCTTCAAATCCTAGGGCGGACAAACGTATTTTTTCTAAAGAAAAATTCCCAGAATGAGTCGAGTCTGGAATTGTGTCTAGTATATGGTAATATGCTCACCCCTATTATATGGGACCTAACATCGTCGGCGACAAGTTGGTGTACTCAGTACACCTCTGCAACCCTCGCTTCGGGAATATAGGCGGAAAGTTGTTCTCTTTTTTATGAAAAGTTTGACTGAACCATAAATTATGTTTGGTCTCTACTATCTATCTATATCATCACGCCAGCTCCCTCGCGGGGTAGGCAGAGAGTACAGAGTTCCAACAGGTTCTTTCCTTACACACCTCTCTGGCTTCCTCCACTCTCATAGTTCGTTTCATACACACTCGCCGGTTACTGAGACTCTTGACTTGTCCTTCAGATAAGACCCGGTCTATTTGGTCATGGTAAGATAGTCTAGGTCTTCCCCGGTACCTACATCCTTCCACTTTCGCATTGTTACTCAATCACGCAAAAACGTCTAAACGGATTTGCATGAAATTTGGCACACAGATAAGTTTTTTACCTGAAATAACACATAGGATACTTTTATTCCGGAAAATTTGTAGGTTCCTGTTTAAAGCTTTTTGTCAAATCTTCTATACGTGCAGCCTGTGGGTCAACTATACAAAGGGGGCACTCAATGCTCTGCGGATCCAATATAATAATGCGTTCAGGATTCTGTTGGGGCTGCCGCGATACTGCGTTTGTTTGACGGCGTTATTATGAGGCATTGGATAAGTATGCATGGTTCATGCTGGTCGAGTGCCAAATAGTGTTGTCTAAATAATTAATTGTTACTAACATAGATTTTAAGGAAATTGTTACTAACACACTATGGATTGAATCCAAAATAAATAAATATTATTATTATTAAAGTCGAGTAGTCGTAGTACTATGAGAGTCGAGGAAGCCAGAGAGGTATGTAAGGAAAGAACCTGTTGGAACTCTGTACTCTCTGCCTACCCCGCAAGGGATCTGGCGTGAGGTTATAGATAGATAGATAGATAGATTATTAAAGTCAACGCGGACGAAGTCGCGGGCAAAATCTAGTAAAAAAATAAAAGCGTTGTAAATTTGCTAGTGTTTTAGTTCTGTAACGTGTATAACGGTAAACTAACATACTAAAGTAGTCTAGCGACCCCTATACCCCGCTACAAGGCGTGTGACTACCCACTGATGGCGCCGAATATATAATCGACAACGGTTCTCCATACATGTCCAGAACACGATATGAGAGTTTGTACGACGCGTTGCATATACAAGGTGTAACATGAACGGGAGCGCAGGGCATTTTCAGTCAGAGCCAACATGCAGGCACGCAGATTTTCACGTTGTACAGAACATGTGAAAGTGACACTGTTTAGAGCGTATTGTCAGTCAATGAACATGTGCAGTCTATGCCTTGCGCGTCAAATTTAACAATACGTACAGGGCGATGATGCGGTTGCCGCGTTTATGTAGCGCATCATGTATGTTTGCTGAAACATACGTGGACGGGTTCGCAGCAATATGCCGCGAGAGTTGCATCGCTGCAGCGCCGGGTGCGATAGCAGGACGGGTGGGCCTGGACTGTGCTATTATGAAGCACTGGACAAAAGTGCTTGTGAGACAGTCCAGTCCTCATCTAAATTAGATTTTATTTTTATTGTTTTATTTTTTTTATTCATATTCTCAATTTAATTTAGATTCATTTATTTTTATTTTTGAATGTTAATTGTATTTATATTGATTTAATTATATTTTATCGAATTTGAAATGTTACCATTATGGACTGTGTCTGAAATAAAGATATTTTAATTTATTTAATAACGCAATACTTTAGACACCCCAATCAGATTATTGTTTTCCGAATTCAATACGAAAATCAAACTTCAAATTTTTAGGAGTTTTCTACCATTTTTTTAAGTTCTTTTGTACCCAAATTGGCTACGAAATTTAATAAATAATTCACTTTTGTGTGCATATTGATGTGTGTAACAGGAATGCATTTAAAATAGCCGTATTGCTTTAAATAATGATTAAATTTTGTTTAATACAGCGAACTGAACGAATAAAAGCAATTTTTGATAATTTAAAAAGTAAAAAAATGCAACATTATTTAAAAATAGTTGGTATCGATTCAGTTGCCAGTTTAGGACAAACGACTTTCAGGTCCTGCGTTAATTATGTTACACCTAGTATACACGCCCCAGACAACAACTCTCGGGGTAGTGGCGGGCTCCGCCGGACACGATACCCATCTCGCTGGAAGATCTTCACTTTGACAAATCCTGCCTGAACGTTCCTGCCACAGTAGTGACATTAAAGAAGTGTGTGAGTGTGTGAATGATCTACCATGAAGGCCACGGGGCCTTTACAGCTTCACCGGACAAGAGGGCGAGCGTGCAAACACTATAAAGACCGTTTTGACAGGTGCATCTATATAAAAAGTTTGGAAAAAAACACGAATTTTAAAATAAGGGTTTTTCATTTTATTTGTTTAAAACAATGTTTGATGTAAAGAAATAATGACAAAACAGATATACAATGCGAAAGTGGAAGGATGTAGGTACCGGCGAAGACCTAGACTATCTTACCATGAGCAAATAGACCGAGTCTTATCTGAAGGACAAGTCAAGTCTCCGTAACCGGCGAGCGTGTATGAAACGAACTATGAGAGTGGAGGAAGCCAGAGAGGTATGTAAGGAAAGAACCTGTTGGAACTCTGTACTCTCTGCCTACCCCGCGAGTGATCTGGCGTGTTGATATTGATAGAAAACAATGTCTAAAATGTAATCCGTTTATTATAGCAAAATAGTTTTAAATCTTATAATAAAAAATGCAAGGCATTATTATTTGATACTAGTGTCTGCCCGCGACTTTGTGCGCGTTGACTATAAACGAAAACCTCAAATTTTTACGGGATAAAAAGTATCCTATGTGTTAAGCCAGGTAATAAAAATCATTTGCTCTTCTCTTCGTCTTTCATAATTTCTTCTATTGTGTTTTGCCTATTAGTATGTATTAGTGTGTAAGCCTATTTATATAGATGTATATGTGTTCATTTGTGTGTGTGTGTGTGTGTGTATATATATAGACCAGCTGTATCATAATAAATGCAAGACCTGAAAGTAGTTTGTTCTAAATCGATAACTGATTTGATTCCAACTATTTTTAATGTATCTGCCATTTTTTTTAAATTTGCAAAAAATGCTTATACTCGTTCAGTGCGCTATAAAAATATAAATTTATTCTTGATTCATAGCAATATAGAGATTACAAATGCATTCCTAACCCACATTTCTGAAAATGCACACATACACGTTTCGTTAGGGCAAAAAAGTGCTTAAAAAAGGGGGTAAAAACTTTTAAATTTGGAAATTTGGTTTTCGTTTGAATTTATGAAGCAATTCTTTAATAGGGGTGTCTGAGGTCTTGCGTTTATTATGTTACACCTTGTATATATATATATATATATATATATATATACACATAGGGTATGTATTATGTAGGCCTATGTATGTAGATAAGTATTTAGTTTAATTAAATGTAAATAATTCAATGATAGTGTACGCCACCAACTGCCCTATTTCTCTCTTCAGCTCTTTGGTATGTTGGCTGCCTGGAAGAGATTGCTGTCAGTAATAAGGCCGCCAATTGTACTAACATTTATATGTGTATATTTTATTTTCGTTGTTTGTTGTACTCTGCTTATGTTGGTGTACAATAAAGTGTATTCTATTCTAAACTACCTGAATTTCATCCAAATCCGTTCAGCCGTTTTTGCTAGTTGTGTTTGGGCTCGTTAAATTTGTCTTGACAAGTACTATGGGTCCGAATGGGGTCCAGGGTCTGATGATGGAGTCGGAAAGAGGATTTTTGCTATAAAAGCTTGTTTTTTATATTATTCAATATTCCAATAGTTAAATGGCTTAAGTCACATATGCCAGTAGTCCCATTGTTAACAGCAAGTACATGATTTCATTTCATTATCATCCCTTGGTCCCATTGGCGACAATTAGGGATGTCATTATGTAGACGAAGCCAGAGGTATGCAAGGAAAGAACTTGTTGCAACTCTGTACTCTGCCTACCCCGCAAGGGAACTGGCGTGATGATATACATAGAAAGATTATTTACCCGTAGTCCCTCTGCATAAAATTTTCGCGAATGACCCTCCAATCAAGATCCCCAGGTGGATCCATTGATACAAATTCTGCCTCATGAATCCATATGTGTCTCTTAACCTCATTATGAATCCATGGATACTAGTAAATCCCACTCGACGAAATATGATTCCAAATAGGATTCTTCATGGTGGGCATTTTGATTTGTCTCTAAATCCTAATAATATTATAAATGTGAATGTAATATTTGTATGTTTAAATGTTTGTTATTCAATCACGCAAAAACGGCTGAACGGATTAGGATTCAATTTGGCACTCTGTAGTTTATCACCTGGATTAATACACAGAAACCTTTTAATCCCGGAAAAAATTAGGTTTCTGTCTAAAATCAACGCGGACGAAGTCGTAGGCAGAAACTAGTGTTTGAATAAATTGTTCCATGACAAAGGAAATGTGTACACTATTACACAATTCAGACAAGTGTTCACAATGGTCGTGGTTGTCATATCGTAATATTATTCGACGGGAGACCGCACATTATTATTAAACATCGTTTCAATAACATATACCTTGGTAGATAGGTATAGGAAAACCACAGAAAACGATGCGTCACAACTTTGTTAATTTAGCTCCACTGTCTCGCTCATATGATTCATTTCACATCACCAAAATTTCCGTGCCGATATATTCATTATACCCATAATGTATACATAAAAATTCACATATAAACTTTCTTAAGTGTGTAGTGTTTTCTAACGAAAAATTCCCAGTATGAGTCCGGAGTCTGGGATTGTGCCCGGTATATGGCAATAGGCTCGCCCCCTATTACATGGGACCTAACATCGTCGGCGAAACGTGGGTGTACTCAGTACACCTCTGCCACCCCCTCTGGGGAATATAGGCGTGACGGTGGTGTTTAAGTGTGTAGAAAATGATTAAATATTTAATTATCTATCTATCTATCTATAACCTCACGCCAGATCCTTTGCGGGGTAGGCAGAGAGTACAGAGTTGCAACAGGTTCTTTCCTTATATACCTCGCTGGCTTCCTCCACTCTCATAGTTTGTTTCATACACGCTCGCCGGTTACGGAGACTCTTGACTTTTCCATCAGATAAGACTCGGTTTATTTGGTCGTGGTAAGATAGTCTAGTTCTTCCCCGGTGCCTGCATCCTTCCACTTTCACTTTCACTTGCCGGTTACGGTCACTTTATTATTTTAAAAGAATATTTTATTGCGTGCCATCTAAATAATACTCAGCAATTTTATTATAAGTACAATACGAAATATAAAACAAAAGAACCTGTCTAAAATATAACAGATTGCTAGTATTAAATATACAATCTTGATAATGAAATGCATATTAAGTAATGCGTACCGTATAGTCGTAATGGAAATGTCAAGGACTTACGGAAATTGCGGCTTGGTTAAGACCCGGTATCGACCAAAACGGAGATGGGTGGAGAAGATATATTTTATAGACGGACGATTTAGCGCAGTGGTTAAGAGCTAAAGGCGCTCCGCCCACTGTGTCGAATAGTCGCGGGAACGATGCCCGCACGGGACAAATATATGTATGACCCACAATTATTTTTTTCGGTCTGGGTATTTTTGTGTGTGAAAATTCATGTTTGTAAACGCACCCACGACACAGGAATAAATCATAGTGTGGTAATAAGTTTAAAAAAAAAGCCAATGGAATCCATTAAGCTAGATGGGTACAGCTCATTGCCGCTCTTCGCAGCGATGTTTGGGGAGAAATTAATCCTGAAGTGAATCCTGTGTACACTCACTTTCGCTAAAGTTTTAATGATGAGGTTGATATCCATAAGGCCTGACCATAATGACATTATCATCAGCATGTGCCTTCTCCTCGGGAGATGTGGATTAGTGGGACCCGGTCGGTATCGATCAAAACGGAGATGGCGAGACTATTATATATATTTTGCAAATAGCTAATAGTATCCATTAAGCTAGATGGGTACAGCACATTGCCAGTTTTCGCGGCCATTTTTGGGGTGGTCTTAGTCCTGAAGTGTTAGTTTTTCGGCTGGTGAGGGTGTTGATATCTACAAGGACAGCTGTGTACTAGGGATGTTACGGAGGTAAATTTACCGGAACTGGAGTCGGTATCGGAGTTTATAAATTTTATTGTTCGAAGTCAAAATCGGAGCCGGAGTCGGAGTCGAAGTCGAAGCGGGGCACATCGCGCGTAGACTAATAGACACATGAAAAATCAAAACGAAGAACTAAATAAACACGCGAGGGGTTCCCAGCTCCGCGTCCCTCTCGGAGAGGAAGAATTCCGCGCGTGTGCGAGCAGCGCGACACGTCAAAACTTGTATGCCTGTATAATTCGATCTTCGTCATAACTCCGCCCGACAAAGCCCAAAATTTTTATGAAATAATATTTGCATATTTATAATTCAATCAACACCGAATTTACATTTGCATATGACTTATTTTCGATTCAAACAGGTAGAGGTGTCATTGCGGAAATGAATATTAAACTTCATTATTACTGACTTTGGCCCACGACACCTTATTTAAACTTATTCTATGAAGTAGGTATTGTACTAAGGAAAGGTTAAACTGTGGTTCCAGCTGGACCCAATAATGATGAGTATATTCCCTTCAATTACGAAGGTTTTGGTAAAATCGATTTAGTGGTTTCTGCGTTATGACCGAGCAAAGTGACGATTCTTTTTGTTTAGTAATTCCCCAAAATGATGATGGACTTAAATGAAATTAAATATTGATCGATTCTACTACCTTGTTGGTCTAGTGGCGAATAGTGTGCTTTGCGATCACGAGGTCCTAGGTTCAAATCCTAGGTCGGATAAATGTAATTTTTCTATCAAAAAATTCCCAATGTCTACACAGTACACCTGCGTCACCCGCGCTTGGGGGATATAGGTGAAACGGTGTAAACATCCAGTTTCATTGATTAGTTTAATTGGATATCCAGATAAGAAACAGTCCAAAAAAAGTTAGGTTGGTATCATCATTAGCTGAGAGAATATATGACAAAGGCCTCCCTGAAGATAACCACGACGAGACTACGTGCTGTACGCTTCCAGTTTACTCGCAACCTTTAACAGGTCATCGATTCGTCTTGTGGGGGATCTGCCCACTCCACGACTGCCGGTACGTGGTCGCCACTCGAAAAACATTTTGCCTCAACGGCGATCAGTTTTGCGAGCGATGTGGCCCACCCCTTGCAACTTAATTTATATTATTTTTTCATTTTTCCCTCTTCTTGGGATCCCAGGTTCCCAGAACCAGAACCAGGGTAGTGACAGTTCTATATGCCAAACGAAATTATACTTGAGTTCTTAGATTTACGCGAATATAACACATGAAATAAGATAATTTTACGGATTTTATCGCGGTTTATTTTTGATTGTTAGTTCGTTAGAACGTCTGGAACTAACAATCAAAAATAAACCGCGATAAAATCCGTAAAATAGATTTATTTCATGAAATTATACTTTATTCAATGGCAATAAGAGGCATGACCCGTTTTTATACTTACGGTTTTATGCCTTAACACCATTTTATTGTATCTAACGGACAATTTGCAATCTAAAACGAATATTTTAAAGTATTTATATCGTAAGTATAAATAATAATATCAGACTATACTGCCCACTGCTGGGCAAAGGCCTTCTCTCACAAATCGAGGTGAGAGGGATTAGGTCATTCTCCACCACGCGGACCCAGTGCGGATTGGTGGAGGCAGGTTTGTGACCACCTGCTGTTGGAACTCATCAAGCCGCCTTTTAAGGCTACCAACTCGGCTTAATGAATACCACATTAAGTGGTAACCGGGACCAACGGCTTAACGTGCCTTCCGAAGCACGGAGACGCTCGAATAGTAATGAAAATGCCACAAACGGTCACTCATCTCAGGCCGACCGAGTCGAACGCTGCTTAACCTTGGTGATCGGTAAGAACACCACGGTCGCACATCGCTACGGGCGCCTCGGGAATAAATAACATATTGCATCGTAAAATATCTGACACACACAAACACAGGATTGAATTGTTTAGCAGCGTACATAACATGTATGTATACACAAAATCTGTATCTATGTTGCTGGCTATTGAGGAGCTCCATCGTCTGGAGCCAATCCTGGGTGCAGAATCAGGTCATACTACCATCAAAATGCATTGTCATCAGAAGTGAACCAACAAGTCAAATTTCAAATCCATAGAATACGAGAAAGTGGTTTTAATTCACCTTGCAATATTTAAACAAAACAAACATTTCAAGTTAAATAAAAATAGAACAAAGCAGCCAAAAATCTTTCAAGAATAAAATTTACTCAGACAATTTGGTTTATAGACAGTCAAATTAGTGTTCGAATTTTTAACTTAAAATAGAACAGACAAAATAAATTTACTGGGTAAAATTTGGATCATAGACAAATCAATTAATGATCCAGTAGGTATTCAACTTAAAAATAGAACCGACAAAATACATTTACTGAGTAAACTATGGATCATAGACAATTTGTGATCTAGTTAATTGGTAGTAGTAGTAAATTGGTGATCTAGTATTTAACTTAAAAATATAACGTCATTCTTCTTCTTCTTCAAGTTATGGCTTCACACTAATTATAAGTGTATTTTGCCAGTGTCCAGTGAGATATATAATCGTGTTTGTTTAAATTAATTCGACTCCCCGATGAATTTGATAACAACGATGATAATGAAATTAATGAAGTACCCCACCCTGGATAGTAAAGCGGTGGATACTTTACATACCAATTGCAACGGCCGTTTTGAGGGAAGTCGAAAAGACACGTTTTATCACTTTGTTACAATTACCTTTACTCATGCACATATAAGAACACATAATGGTTAATAATCCACCAAAATTACACATTATTAGTCGAAATAACACAAGTTTGGAAATTAAAACAAATTGACAACATCACTCTTCGACTTCCCGCCAAAACTCCCGAACGTCATTCATTTTAAACTTGGTAAAAATAAATTTGTTCTGTAAAAAGTAGACCATAGACAATTAATGTAGTGATGTTATAAATAAAACAATTGTGAGGCGGGAGACTTATAGCTCACACTGGAATCAAGTATTTTATTTTGTTATGCAGGAGTATACATATAAGGGGCTTTTTTAGGTTGGGCCAGTAAGGGTTATACCTGCCTTCAATTATTATAGCTACAAGAAATTAGTCTTAGAAGATTGTCCTTATCTTTTTGAGTCATTTTAAAATATCAAATGAGAGAATGCAAGAAAATGGGCAATTTACACAAAAAAATTCAATCCCAATCGATCCTGTTTCTTATTAGGATCAAAAACCTCTATTGGAATACTAAAAATGTAAGATTTTGCAAAATAGCTTTTCCCAAATACTCTGAAGGGAACCATTATTACTTTGATAACATTCAACAATGTAATGTAAATAAAGAAAAATTAATTATCAGATAGAATGACTGACGATTTAGCGCAGTGGTTAAAAGCTTAAGCCGCTCCGCCCAGTGTCGAATAGTCGTGGGTTCGATTCCCGGACGGGACAAATCTTTGTGTGACGCACAATTATTTGTTACGGTCTGGGTATTTGTGCATGTGAATTTTCATGTTTGTAAACGCACCCACGACACAGGAATAAATCCTAGTGTGGGGCCACGTTTAAAAAAAAATGAAATTTCCCTATTCAGACTTTACAGACCCGTATTAAGACTGGCATTGTGCCCAGTATAATGGCAATAGGCGAGCCCCTTTTACATGGGACCTAATATCGTCGGGGAAGAGTGTACGTACAGAGTTCATCTCTGCCACCCCTGCTTGGGAAATATAGGTGGTGTTCAAATTCTTATTGGATTTTATTTATCACTGTCATTTATAAAAATAGTTAAGTACTTTCAGCCAATTTTAATCAATTTATTTCTCATTATTTTTTAGTAATAATACTGTAGATGTATGATGGGATCATAAACTGAATAATAACCAAGTATAATATGCTATTATAAATATAATATATTTATATTATATGCATTAATAGTCTAATCCATGCATATAATATATAAAAAAATATCTATCTATCTATCTATAACCTCACGCCAGATCCCTTGCAGGGTAGGCAGAGAGTACAGAGTTCCAACAGGTTCTTTCCTTACATACCTCTCTGGCTTCCTCGACTCTCATAGTTCGTCTCATACACGCTCGCCGGTTACGGAGACTCTTGACTTTTCCATCAGATAAGACTCGGTTTATTTGGTCGTGGTAAGATAGTCTAGGTCTTCCCCGGTACCTGCATCCTTCCACTTTCACATTGTATATCTGTTTTGTCATTCTTTCCTCTGGCATTCTTTCTATATGCCCGAACCAACGGAGCATGCCCTTTCTCATCTTTACACCGATACTATCTTTCATACCTACTCGCTGTCTTACTAAAATAAAAAAATATGTACTTAGGTATTATATTATGTACAAAAATGCCTTTTTATTTACACATGCTAATTGGCAGTGGTTTGAATCCTAGGACAGATAAACCGTTAAGGCTTGTGCCATTATTCCATCTCCTTTATTTATCATTTCAAACAAAAATCGCCATTATTTTACATCTGACAGCTGTGAATTATTTCTTAGCTAGCAGGGTGACAACAATAGCAGCATAATCTATCTATTCATATTATCATGTCAGTTCCCTTGCAGGGTAGGCAGAGAGTACAGAGTTCCAACAGGTTCATTCCTTACAGACCTAGATTGATTGATTGATTGATCCGACCGATTTCGGCCATGGCGACCACTTTGACCCCTAGTCGGAGTAATGCCGCTGATGCGCTCGAAGATGGCTTATGTAGCCTATCTTCGCGGCGAAACTCCGTGCACACTGAGGGCACGTGAGTACGCCGTTCTCATAGTTGTATGATATGGCAGCAGGTGGGCAGGCCTTTAACTGATTGCGTTTGGCGTCAAGGTCAGCTTTACGCTGAGCCTCGAACTCGTGTACTTGGCTGTTCACCATCCTGCGCCATTCTGGCCGCTGTGCTGCCAAACGTTCCCAACGAGAGGGCTCTATGTTGCATCTCTTCATATGTCGCTTTTGGACATCCTTGTACCGGAGGAGGGGTCCGCCATGATTCCGCTTGCCCTTCTCCAGTTCAGAGTAGAAGATGCGCTTCGCCACTCTTTCCTCCGCCATACGAGATACGTGACCGCACCACCGAAGCTGTCGACGCATTAAATAGGCCTCAATGCCACCAACATTGGCTCGTCGCAGAACTTCGGTATTTCGCACTCTATCGGACCATCTGATCCTCATGATGGTACGGAGGAATTTAAGGTGGAAGCGATCCAGAGTGCGAATATGGCGGCGGTATACACACCACGTCTCAGAGGAGTATAGGAGGTTTGGCAGCACGATTGCCATATACACCGATATCTTAGTGGGCAACTTAAGGTTATGCGAGCAGAAGACCTTGGTACATAGCTTGCCGAATGCCGCAGCTGCGGTACCCACCCTGCTATTGATCTCAGCATCAAGGTCACACTTGGATGTTACAGTGTTCCCCAGATAGCGAAATCTATCCACCTGCTTTAGCACATCCTCACCAAGATTTATGGTCAGTGTCTCGTGACCGTGTATGTCCAGGGACATCACCTCCGTCTTATTGACACTGATCTTTAAGCCGAACTTACGGCAGGCTTGGTGGAATGCGGACATCAGCTGTTGCAGGCCGTCTAGGGATTCTGATAGGAAGCACAAGTCATCAGCATACATGATCTCAGTGATCAGTGCGTAAGAGACTTTAGTGCGAGCCTTAAGTCTAGCCAAGTTTAAAAGGCTGCCGTCTGTGCGGAAACGGATGCGGACTCCCTGAGAAACAGTGTGTAAGACCTCTCTAACTACCACCGCAAAGTATAAGGCGAACAGAGTAAGCGCTAGGACACATCCTTGCTTCACCCCACAGGTAACGGGGAAGAAGTCTGTCTGTTCACCGTCTACGGCAACGCAGCATTGCATGTCGTCATGCAGGAGTCTAAGAAGTCTCACAAACTTTTCCGTGCACCCGAGCTTACCTAGCACCAACCATAGAGCTTCCCGAGGCACACTGTCGAAAGCCTTCTCCAGGTCAACAAAGCAAAGGTACAGCTGACAGCCCTGTTCCCTGCTCTTTTCTTGCAGTTGATGCACAGAGAATATAGCTTCGCATGTCCCTCGGTCCGGTCGGAAGCCAAACTGGGTTTCAGGCAGAATCTTTTCAGACAAGTTCTTTAGGCGGTTTCAGAGAACTCTAGCAAAGACCTTTCCGGGGGCTGAAAGGAGCGAAATACCGCGGTAGGTGTTGCAGTCAGATCGGTCACCCTTGTGCTTGTAAAGAGCACTTATGCGCGATACTTTAAAGGTATCCGGAACGCGCTCCTCCTCCCACATGCGAACAAATAGTTCCCACACTAACGTGTGCAACTCCTCCCCGCCGTATCTTATCAGCTCTCCCGGTATAAGGTCAATGCCAGCCGCCCGTTTGTTTTGTTGTTGTCTGATGGCAGTAACAACCTCGTCACGCAATAGAGTCTCGTCCAGCTCAAAGGCGAGGGAGCTGAGGCATTTAACCGATACTTTGCAGATCAGCTGATCGATCCACATCTAGCAGAATGTTGAAGTGCTCCGCCCAGCGGTTTAGTATATCCTCCTTGCTTGTCAACATGTGACTACCGTCTAGAGACTTTAAAGGCACCCGAGCTTGGTAGGATGAACCAATCAGCTTACGTAACTCACTGTAGAACAGACCTAGATAATAGATGTTCAAAGCAGTGATGGGCATTACTCAATAATGTTTAAAATACTCCAGAATAACAATGACTTAATGATGTCAAACCAGTCCTTCCCATGACCATGGGTTCTGTAGAACACTCAATATGTTGCAAACTTTAATACCAAAAATAACAACTACAACACATCATCACGCCAAATCCCTTGCGAGGCAGGCCGGGAGTACAGAGTTCCAACAGGTTCTTTTCTTACATACCTCTCTGGCTTCCTCCACTCTCATCTTTTGGTTTTACCATGACAAAAAATAAACCGCAATAATCCGAAATATTTTAAATGCGATTTAATGTTTTCACAATTAATTTTTGACAAACTCTGGTCCAGAGGTGTGATCTTTTCTCCTAGTCATATTTTAATTCCTTAAGGCCATATTAAATTATAAATTCGAAAGTAACTCCGTCTGTTTATCTGTTACTTTTTCATGCCCAAACTGCTTTGATCAAATACGGCAATGACATAGATTGTATCCAGGCAGAGTTGGGCAAAAATTAATTGTGAAACAATTAAGTTGAAATTAAAATATTTCAAATTTCGTCACAGTTTACTAGTGTTTTTAAAGTGCCCAATGTTTCGAGTGCTTTAGAGCACTCATGATCACGGAGGGAGTGGAGGTGTCTGATGTCCAAAAGTCCATTATTCCAGAGTACCTCAGGGGCATAAATTTATCTATCTATCTATCTATAACCTCACGCCAGATCCCTTGCGGGGTAGGCAGAGAGTACAGAGTTCCAACAGGTTCTTTCCTTACATACCTCTCTGGCTTCCTCGACTCTCATAGTTCGTCTCATACACGCTCGCCGGTTACGGAGACTCTTGACTTTTCCATCAGATAAGACTCGGTTTATTTGGGCATAAATTTAATTGCAAATAAAACTTCCATTGATTGATCCTACAATTTAAAAATGCCCATCACTGTTTCCTGTGGCCTTCCCTTTCCTTCCAAACGCTACCATCAGTCTCAAAAAAAAAATTAAGGGTGTGGAATACACACCTGAAATAAACTATCATGCGATACCCCTAATCAAAAGTGGCAGCTGTGTGTTGTGTTCACTCACCTATTGTTGCCAATGCTCGGTCCCAATGTAATATGGTTTAAGCCTATTACCATTGCACTGGGTACAATCATCACACCAGATCCCTTGCAGGGTAGGCAGAGAGTACAAAGTTCGAACAGGTTCTTTCCTTAACCTAGGATTAATTAGCCAAGAGTATTTTTTTTTTATTCGCAAAAATAAACAAGTTCTTCAGGTGTTATTGAGAATTCTTATTACTATCAATTAATTCATATGATAAATGATACCATTGTAAATAATGATACCAGAGTAAGGAGTATGATATTTTTTATCCCGCACTGGATCTGGCGTGATGGTATAGCTAATTAATCCTTATAACAGGTTTTATGATGTTATTATTTTCATTATTTTAACATTGTACCAGGATAGCCTACATATTATATAACAACATATCAATAATTTATATCAATATATCCACCCAAGTTTCCTTAAAATTTTACTGCAAATAGATAATAACTACCACAAAGTTTGACAGTGTGTTGTCATTGATTAAAAAAAAAGTAGCTTGCAATTAAATGCATTTTATTTATTTACAGACTTATTCTATTAAAAAAGTATAAGGCCAACTTACTTTGATAATAATTAAATAAGATGTTATGATTGATTTATGGCAGGTTTCATTACACATTTAACCCAAGGATAGATTTGCCTACTGCATATAGAAATTTGACATATTTTGTATGGAAAATCTGCCAAAATTCTAGTGACTGTAAGGAAATTTATCCTTGATTTGAATATTAAAATTGGCCATTAAACTATCATCTCATATCCATTGTTCAAACGTCACATTTCGACAATACTTATGAGCTGAACTTTATAATAGGCAATAGTAATTGTACTCTAGCAGTTGCTATGGCCAAATAACAGATAAATTGTATATGCAGTGTTCTTATCTATTATCACTCACCTCAGAAGTATGACTAGCATAACAAACAACGCCACCAGTGCCCCGATCATAATAAAAATATTTGGCAAGTCTGCCAGAGTCAATCCCGTCGACCCCATGTTTCACTAATCAACTGACACTTTCTCACACTATTTTACAAATCACAAATGAACTGGACGAAATAGGAGTACGCATCTGTTCGCAATGTAGCCCAGATTTTTATCTTAAACATTCACGACCTTGCTACAAGATACGATTTGCAAACCCCATACAGGCAAAGTTTCGACCATCTCATAACGTAAACGTGAACCCGGTTTGTTACACAAGTGATTTTTGTAAGGGTATTATATTATCGCTGGTGCGAGCCGACGCGACTGATGCGATATCACCATTGTATTACACTGTTCACAAACAATAACAATGATCATTGATCGAAAAATCGGACGATAGGTGGTACGTGTACCCTTACGCGAGTTTTTGACAGAATTGAATGACAGACAGCTGCTGCGAACGACGACTGCGGTGGAGCCATAGACGAAGAATGCATAGACGGCGCATATCGCCGCGGTAGCGTGTCAAAACTTATGTCAGTGTGAGTTTGTGAGTCTGCGTTAGTGTGCGTGATTAGGCAAGTTAATACTAGTACAGGATTTATCGATAAGAAAACACAATTTATGATTAAAAAATCATGCAAAATCGTAATTTTGAATTACTACGAGTAATTTATATAAGTTCACGTACGTGACGTTCAGTACGTATGTGACGTAATACAAATCCTAAAAACGATTCTGTAAACATCGATATTAGTATGTACAAATTAATACAATAGTAAAGCCTCATTGGTCTTGTAATGCGCATAGCGATCACGAGATGTGTTGGTTCGAATCCTATGTCGGAAAATAGTAATTATTCGAAAAAAAAATCTAGTCCGGAGTCGGGCCCTGTGTTCGGTATAATATCAATAGACTCATCCTCTACTACATGATACCTTACATTGTTGAACGACAAGTGAGTGTACACAGTATACCACTCGCAGGGTGGAGGACACAATGCCAACTCATATAGAGGTCAAACCTCAGTAAAAGCAGTTTTACCCAAAGGGTAAAACTTCATGTCGCAACCGAGGCTCTATATGCCATCTCAATATAAAGCTTCCCGTGTGGTAAATAGTTTAATAAGCGTTTTATTTCAGGTAAAACGCCACTATAGTTAAAGATGAAATAATCATAAATAGATCTAGATATCCCATCCCCAATTGGGGAATAATAATATAATAATAATAATAATATAATCATTTATTTCTCCTCATAAAAAATACAAATTTTAAAATTGTAATGCTACAAAATTCAAATAATGTGAGGAGCTGGTGTCTGAAGTAGATAGGAATATACCTGTAATACAGATCACCAGGGCCTCACCCCATAAGACCATAACAAAAAAAAAAATTAAATAAATTTACAACGATATAGTAGCCGCGTGGTTCCCGGCTTAGAATAGGACCAACCCATCTCATCCCATCGGGTGTCGTACAAGGCGACTAAGGGAAAACTAGGGAATGGGCAGCAGCGTTCCCTTAACACTTCGACGACCAATAACTGCGCTCGCCAACCCGCCTGCCAAGCGTGGCGAGTATGGCAAACACCCCCAATTATGGAAGAAAGTAGAAAAACCAGGCCCCTAGTCCCCGGCGGTCCTGTTCGTCCTGGCCACGGTAGCAGCCATGGTAACGACAGGACAAGGGGTGCTAAGAATCTCCGGCAGAGATTTGGCTACCACCAAAACCGAAAATTGGCCCTGGTGACATACAACGCACGCACATTGAGGACAGATGAGAAGCTAGTTGAGCTGGAAGAAGAGTTAAACAAGTTGCGGTGGAGTATTATTGGTTTATCGGAGGTCCGAAGAGAGGGCGAGGACACGATAACCTTAAAATCCGGCAACTTGTTTTACTACCGGGAGGGCGAACAGCAGTCCCAAGGTGGTGTCGGATTTATCGTCCACAAGTCACTCATAAACAACGTTGTGTCCATCACTAGTGTGTCGAGCAGGGTAGCGTACCTTATACTCAGAATATCCAAAAGATATTCGCTGAAGGTCATACAGGTCTACGCACCGACCTCGGCATACTCAGATGATGACGTCGAAGTTATGTATGAGGACATTAGTAGAGCCATACATACTTCCAAAACACACTTTACAGTGGTGATGGGTGACTTCAATGCGCGGCTGGGCAAACGGGGCGATGATGAGTTGAGAGTGGGGCAATTTGGATATGGGCAGCGCAACCCCAGGGGTCAGAGGCTGGCCGAATTTCTGGAGAAAGAGGGACTCTTTATGATGAACTCTTTCTTCCAGAAGCCGCCTCATAGGAAATGGACCTGGATGAGCCCTGATGGTTCCACAAAAAATGAGATAGACTTCATCATGAGCACCAAGCGACAAATATTTAATGATGTCTCCGTGATTCATAGGGTAAAAACCGGCAGTGATCACCGAATGGTCAGAGGCACATTAAATATTAATGTCAAAATGGAAAGATCGCGTCTGATGAAGTCTACGCTCCGACCTACTCATGCATATATCCTAAACCCCGAGAACTTTCAACTCGAATTGTCAAACCGCTTCGAATTGCTAGACAGCAGCGCATCAGTGGACGAAATCAACAACAGGCTGGTAGAGACTGTTCATACAGTCGGGTCCAAGTATTTTAAGACCCACCGTAAAAATAGGCCTCAAAAACTATCTGACTACACCCGAAACCTCATGGCTGAGCGACGTTCCATGACGCTCCAAACCTCCGATGATGCTAAGTCCTATAGGCAGCTTAATGGACAGATATTGAAGTCCTTGCGACACGACTTACGGTCCTTCAATGCAAGGCGTATTGAGAAGACCATAGAGCAGAACAAGGGCTCTAAAGTGTTCGCAAGAGACGCGTCTATTGGGCAGAGCCAGTTGACGAAGCTGAAGACGGAGGACGGGAACGTAACGTCAAATAGGTCAGAGGTGCTCAGGGAGATAGAGAGGTTCTATGGACAGTTATATACCTCAGTAGCTAAACCTGTTGTTGACTTGGTAAAAGACCCAAGAGCCAAGCTGGCCCGACACTGCACTGAAGATATCCCGGACATCAGCCTGTGCGAAATTAGGATGGCTCTCAAACAACTAAAAAACAACAAAGCGCCGGGTGAAGACGGAATTACTGCGGAGCTTCTGAAGGCGGGCGGATCGCCGGTACTTAAAGTCCTTCAGAGGCTATTTAATTCCGTCTTGCTTGAAGGGAAAACGCCGGAAGCATGGAACAGGGGTGTGGTGGTGCTGTTTTTCAAGAAAGGTGATAACACCTTATTGAAGAACTATAGGCCCATCACACTGCTGAGCCATGTTTATAAGTTGTTTTCGAGAGTCATTACGAATCGTCTCGAACGAAGGCTTGATGACTTCCAGCCTCCCGAACAAGCCGGTTTCCGGAAAGGTTTTAGTACCATAGACCACATACATACGCTGCGGCAGGTTATACAGAAGACTGAGGAGTATAATCGGCCACTATGCTTGGCGTTTGTGGACTATGAGAAAGCCTTTGATTCGATCGAGACTTGGGCGGTTCTTAGATCTCTCCAGCGATGCCGCATTGACTATAGGTACATCGAAGTGTTGAAGTGCTTGTATAATAACGCCACCATGTCAGTCCGAGTACAGGGGCAGTGCACGAAGGTGATCCCCATAAAAAGAGGAGTAAGACAGGGAGACGTCATTTCTCCGAAACTGTTTACGGCCACCTTAGAGGACGCCTTCAAGCTCTTGGAATGGCAAGGACTTGGCATCAACATCAATGGCGAATACATCACTCACCTTCGATTTGCCGACGACATTGTGGTCATGGCGGAGTCGCTGGAAGATCTAGGACGAATGCTCGGTGACCTCAATAGAGTATCCCAACAAGTGGGTCTTAAAATGAATATGGACAAAACAAAAATAATGTTTAATGTCCATGTCGTACCCACCGCACTCACCGTTGGGAACTCTACTCTTGAAGTTGTCGAAGAATACATTTACCTGGGACAGGCAGTCCGGTTAGGTAGGTCCAACTTTGAGAGAGAGGTCAATCGACGAATCCAACTCGGCTGGGCAGCGTTCGGGAAACTGCGCAACATCTTCTCATCCAAAATACCTCAGTGCCTAAAGACTAAAGTTTTTAGTCAATGTGTGTTACCAGTGATGACATATGGATCAGAGACGTGGTCTCTTACAATAGGTCTCATAAAAAAGCTCAAAGTTGCTCAGCGAGCTATGGAAAGAGCTATGCTCGGCGTTTCTCTACGTGATCGAATCAGGAATGAGGAGATTCGTAGAAGAACCAAGGTCACCGACATAGCCCTCAGGATTAGCATGCTGAAGTGGCAATGGGCTGGCCACATAGCGCGAAGATCGGACGGGCGTTGGGGCAGAAAGATTCTAGAGTGGAGACCACGTATTGGCAAGCGCAGCGTAGGACGACCGCCTGCCAGATGGACCGACGATCTTGTGAAAATCGCAGGAAATCGTTGGATGCAGGTGGCATCGGACCGGTTACGCTGGAAAGCGATTGGGGAGGCCTATGTTCAGCAGTGGACAAGTATAGGCTGAAATGATGATGATGATGACAACGATATAACCAATTCCGTAATTAAAAATAATTATAAAACATAAAGGAGGTAGAATAAATAGTAATTTCTAACAAAGGATGCCTCAAGACAATGTATGTGTCCATATTTGTGTGAGTGCGTAAGAGTAAGTGAATGTGTGGTGTGAGTGTTAAGCGTGTAGTTTGGTGTATGGTACAAGAAAAAAATATATATATATTTTGAAATGTTTTTAGCAACTATTAATAAAATTATTTCAATTTTCAATTTAAAATATAGACGTAATGGTGTTTATGTAGATATTCTATCCTTACTAAATTTCATCCAAAATCGTCCATCCAAGTCTTTATGACGTGAAATAGGAATGATTAATGTTTCAGTATTAACTTATTGATATCGACAGTAAGCGATAGGCGCTGTAGGACATCACTAGTGGAGAAGCGTAAAATAATGTATATTAGAAATAGAAATTAAAGCTTTAAACTCACAGTTAATTATTACCGTATATTAATTATATGACGTCAATGATGTATATCTTTAATGTTAAGTCAGCAAAATTATGTTCTCGTGAAACTTCCTTATAATATAATAAGAGGCATTAAATACATACGTGTGAAATGATAATTCAGGATTTTTCACTCCTCCTTTGATTGTCCTTGATTGACAAAATACAGAACAACACGTTATAATTTCACTGTATTAAAGTATATTGATTAATCACAATGATTTTAATTTTAACTGTTGAAACGGACGGGGCGCATTTGTCATGGCCTAAGCATAGGTCACAACATTAGACCAAGCACACGTACAAGGTGACGTTGCCAAACTTACAATAGCTTTCTTATTCACTCAAAATAGTGAACTGTGTAATTGAGAGACAAAAAAGACCATGTGTTGAACGATGACCGGCGGAGCGGCAACGTCGTATGGCTCCCTCCAGGTAATTTTAGCTTCATGGGTGGACCAATAAACACGATGATTGAAAAAAAATTAGTAGAACGCGCACAGATGAGTAAGGAATATATCAAATAGTAGTGTTAGAGCGAATCAATACTATTTTCAGAGCTTTGCTATCAAGTGAATGCGTCTCAAGTCGCGTTTTGTTTTGTGAACAACAAAGTAGGTAGCTCAATGAGGCAGCTGTACAATGTAAAATTTATTTAATTAAAGGCATTTCAGTGTAAATAATTACGCCTGCGCATAGCTAAATGAATGCATACTTGTATTTTGCTACATGCATACCTTCCACACCTTTTAAAATATGACATTTCGATGAAGACGATCACTCTACGAAATACCCAGTATCATAACTTGATATCATGGATTTATAACGAAAATACTCACATGGAGCCTCACGCACGTCTCTTTCTAAGAAGGGTGACCAAACATTGGCACGATTATGGACTTGTTGACATCTAACTAACGTATAATTCTCGGCAAATGTTTATCGCTGTAATTCATTCTTTCCACGCATATGCCACATTTTCAATATCTTCTTCAATATAGTGCTTTGCAGCACCCATGGTCACGGGAAGGACCATGGGTGCTGCAAAGCACTCGAAACGTCGGGAATTTAAAAATCAAAATAAACCGCGATAAAATCCGAAAAAATAGTTTTATTTCATGTGTAATATTCGCGTGAATCTAAGAACTCAGTATGTGAATACCAATGAAATTAAAATGTGATTATTTAGTAGCTATACCAAACTCAATGCAAAAAGAATCATCAAAATCGGTTCATAAATTAAGAAGTTAAGTCTTAACATACATAAAAAATAAAATGTATACAGGATGGAATGTTGAGACGGGGTAGTAAGAACAGTTAGCTTAACCGTTGTAGCTACAGGAAAACGGTCTTAAAAAACTATCCTATCTATGGGCAAAGTTTCTTGAGATTTCTGATTTTTCTAGGACTCCAATCTCAGTTGATCCAGTAGAAGTTTTTGATCCTTGTAAGAAACAGAATCGTTTGGCATCAAAAATTTTTGAGTAAATTGCCCATTTTCTTACTGACCGTACAATTCAGCTCCAAATATCGCAAAAATTAAGGATAGTCTACTAAGCTCGTTTTTCTGTAGCTAAAACCGTTGAGATAGCTACTCTTACTATCCCATCTTAAAAATCCATACTGTATGTACAGACGAATTGAGAACCTTGTTCGTTTTGAATGTTATTATTAATGGTTTACACCATATTTAAACCATATCATAAATATTAATTTCCAAATGCACGGAAGGAAGCTACAGTTGTTCCAATCCATAAGAATGGAACAAAAGATACTCTAATTAATTATCGCCCTATTTCTTTATTGAGCATTTTTGCAAAAATTTTAGAGACAGTTGTAAATAGACGGTTAACAGACTACCTATCACCTTGATACAAAAATATTTAGCGCAGTGGTTAAGAGCTTGAGCTGCTCCGCCCACTGTGTCGCAGAGTCGAGGGTTCGATTCCCGCACGGGACAAATCTTTGTGTGATCCACAATTATTTGTTCCGGTCTGGGTATTTGTTTGTGAATTTTCATGTTTGTAAACGCACCCACGACACAGGAATAAATCCTAGTGTGGCGCTACGTTTAAAAAAAAATGATATCTAGTAATCAGTTCGGTTTTAGGCGTGGCAAATCGACCGAAGATAGATAGATAGATAGATAGATTACTCTTTATTGTACACCAATACATTTACATAGAGGAAAAAAAAAAAAAAAAATTAAACAAAGGCACAATTGGCGGTCTTATCGCTAATAGCGATCTCTTCCAGACAACCAAAACTGAAAGAACAAGACAAAAAGATATACAAAAAAAATAGAGGGCAGTAGGTGGCGTACATTTATTAGTTAAGTTTTACTTTAATAGGTATAGGTATATATATATACATATATATACATATACATATATATATATACATATATATATATATATACACACATACGATACAAATACATATGATACATAACAATATACAAATATAATAAAGGTAGGAATAAAGAAACGGCATGATAGTACGTGACTTATTACAGAATAAAAGTGGTGCTTAACGAAAGAAAGTGGTCTTTAACCATTCTTTTAAAAATGGCCAATGACTCTGCGCGTCTTACTGACACAGGCAATGCATTCCATAGACGAACAGCTTGGACTGAGAATGATTTATCAAGAAATATCTTGGAATGCATTGGTGTTACAAGTCTGAGATTTTCCGACGACCTCAAGAACCTTGAATGTGACTCACGGAGAAACTCGAATCGTTTTTTGAGGTATAAGGGAGTATTAGGATCAAACAGAATGCTGTATAGAAGTGATAGTATGTGAGCATTCCGGCGAAAGCGAATTGGTAGCCACTTGAGCTTAGCACGAAATTCAGACACATGATCATATTTCCGCAAACCGAATATGAATCTTATACAGAAATTTTGAAGTCGCTCAAGTTTATCAAGTTGACTCTCAGTTATATTAAGATAGCTGGCGTCTGCATAATCGAGGATAGGAAGTAGAAGGGATTGTGCAAGAGCAATTTTAGTAGCAGTGGGCAGAAAATTTCGCAACCTTCTTAATGAGCCAGCGGAAGCAAAAATCTTGCGGCTAAGTTCTTGAATCTGCGGGCCCCACGTGAAGTTGGTGTCAATATAGATCCCCAAATTTTTTACTGTTTTACTTATAGGTATTGTGACACCGTCAAACATAATTTGGGGAAGTTGTGACCAATCGATATGTGCAGTAAGTCTAGAGCTACCGATGATAATAGCTTGGGTCTTAGCTGGGTTGACTTTAAGACCATAGCTTTTACTCCACTCGCATATTTTTACCAGATCGTTATTCATAGTATTGACAGCCTCTGACAACCTGGTCAACGGTGCTTGAGTGTAAATTTGGAGATCATCTGCGTAAAGGTGGTAGGAAGAAAGTAGTTGGTTGGAAATCGAATTAATAAAGATAGCGAAAAGTAACGGAGACAAAACGCCACCCTGCGGTACACCGGCAGTAGTATAGCAATAGGAAGAGTAGGTTTCTTCGATGCGTATACGTTGCCGACGACCAAACAGGTAATTACGAAACCAGTCCAGAAGATGCCGTAAGTATGCTTGTTGATCAGATTTCGTCCAACTTAAATAAAAATAAGAAGTGTTTAGGTGTATTTTGGATCTAGCACGGGCGTTTGATACTGTTGCAATTCCTATATTAATAAAAAAACTAGAATGTTTAGGTATTAGAGGTTTACCACTCAACTGGTTCAAAAGTTACTTAACTAACAGGTATCAAAGACTACGCGTCGAGAATTGCGTCAGTACCAAATGCCTGGTCGAAGTCGGAGTTCCACAGGGTAGTGTGCTTGGGCTCACTCTATTTATAATATATATGAACGATATTCATAATTTAACTGGACAAAATACGCCGTCTCTTATCTGAAGGGCAAGTCAAGAGTCTCCGTAACCGGCGAGTGTGTATGAGACGAACTATGAGAGTGTAGGAAGCCAGAGAGGTATGTAAGGAAAGAACCTGTTGGAACTCTGTACTCTCTGCCTACCCCGAGAGGGAGCTGGCGTGATGATATAGATAGATAGATAGAACTGGACAAAAAATCAAAATAATCTGTTACGCAGATGACACAGTAATCCTCTTCCACAACTCATCATGTAACTCCCTATTTAAAGTAGCGGAAATCGGTTTGAGGAAAATTAAATACTGGCTCGACCATAACCTTCTCTCCTTGAATACTAAGAATACTACTTACCTCTGTTTCTACAAAATTCTAACATCAGCTCCTGACAAATCGCATAACCTGAGAATATATACATCTAACTGTTCACCGATGGCATGTAAATGCAAAGTACTCAAGTCATCAGATAGTGTTAAATATCTAGGAGTTTTGATAGATCAACGCCTTTCATTCCAATTGCATATTACAGAAGTCGCTAAACGCACACGTAAACTCACTTATATTATGAAAATTCTACGAAATTCGGCCGATAGTAAACTCCTTATGTTAATTTACACAGCATTATGTGAATCTGTACTTAGTTACTGCATTTCAGTCTGGGGCGGCGTTGGTGTTACAAAAATGTTAGGAGTAGAAAGATCTCAACGCTCTGTACTAAAAACAATGCTCAAAAACCCGTTCCAATTCCCTACACGGGAATTGTACTCTGAGGCAGAGGTGTTAAATGTTCGTCAACTGTACATTCTCAAGATAGTACTTAAACAACACAAAAAACTTAAGCACTGACCTAAATATCCCCTTATACTAAAACGGCGTTTATTTAGAACACCTCAGGTCGAAGTTAAAACTGCATTTGCACAACATATGCAACAATTAATGCTATCTCACTTATATAAAAAGGTTCTTAAGTATTGCAATTTAAAAGGTTGTAGTATTATGCAAACTAAAAGATTAGTACGTAAATGGTTACTTACCCTATCCTATTTTGAGACTGAAGAACTAATGAAAGTAATCGCATGAACCAAAATATAATATACACATAAGTACACACAAAAATTTTAACACGTACAAGTACCCACACGCACATTCAAACACGCACACACACACACACACATATACACACTTCAAACAGGCACGTATACGCCGAGCACAATTTTGAGCATATTTTTATTTATTAACAGGAATTCCTTAGTTATTTTTAGAGTTAAGAGATTAATAGATTATCAGGCTTAATAGATTAGATTAATAGATTGTAAGACACATATATTTTATAATACCATCATACTTTATTGCCTGTTAAAGTAGACTAGTTTATGTAAAAAGGTATTACTGTATACTAATAACATCATCATAATACACGACGTCACGTTTTGTTGACTGTATCGACCTCGGCAATTTTATCATGTATAACATTATTTTGATACACCTTCGCCTCCACGAGACAGGCTTTGCCTAGTATGGAAGGCACCAGTAACTCTAGCTTCTCATGTTCCTTTTATCTAATAATTAGTTTTTAGGGATTTGCATGTGTCTATTTTTTGGAATTAAATTATTCTTATTCTTAAATAGGTATAGTCCGTATTAGTTATACCTTATGGTCACCGTACTGCATCGTAATGGATGAGAGCGAGACACCGGGCTCCAGGTTTTTGCTGTCACTCATCATGGTTTCTCGAGTTGTTTAAATCATAGAAAATTCAGTGTTGAGTCTGTAAGTGTTTAATTTTCTCTAGCAATATTTTGACATTACTCAATCCGTTTTGGGTATCTAATAAATTCATGCTTGATACAATACCAACATACAGGATTAACAGGATAAAGTAGAGAAAGTGCATTAGATAGAAGCTACCTACTTAGGGCTTGGTTGATCGGTTGACATACACAACGGACGGTCACTGAACTATACTTATTACGTTCAATATAATTACCTACTTAGAAATGATTCAGGCTAAAAGACAGCCCCGGGTGTGAGTGCGACCCCAACATCAGTGAGTCTGTGTGGCACGTAATCCTGGATTGCCCGCGCTTTGCGGCTGACAGACTGGACCTGCAACAGAGGTTAAACGAAAACCTCAGCAGGACCAAACTGGCGGCCATCATGGCAGACGACGATGCGAGACCGCACTTCCTGAAGTTTGCAGATAAGGTTATCCGCATCTGCCTCAGAAGGAACAGCACTCTGGCATCAAAAACTTCCCCAAGAGATACAAACACAGCCACCAACAACACTTACACACCAACACAAAACCCTACGTCACCTCTGGCAGTCGCCATTCCCAAAAGCATAAATTTTCTTGGGAGAGGCGAACGTGGAAAGCCGGGTATTCAAATAAAATCAGTCGCCCTGTTTATGGACAATAATTCCGAGCGCATTGGCATCGGCTACTGCAACGCAAGCGGCCCCAAACGGGTAACAATCTCGCCCGGGCTTGCCTCCCTTCTTCATGGCAGCTCGTTTAAGAACACAATCAAGCGTAAGAAGTTCAACGAGCTGCAGAACGCGGGGATCGGAAACACAGCGTGCAGAATAGTGCAAACCAAGAACAAGACCGTGGCACTATTCCAAGCGGGCGAGAACACCTCCCAATTCGCCCAAGCATGCAGTTTTCTGATCAGCCTAGCGGGGAAGGGTGACAAGCCAACAAAAGTAAGCGTAGACGCTATGGTGGTGGAATTTGAGGAAGGTGAGGCCGCCGACCACATCGGGATAGTAGAAGCCTCAAAACACCACGAGGTAGTGGCCTATGAGGATAGAGGACAAAACCTCGACTTCCTACGGCCACGACAGCCAGAAAACCTCACCACAAAAACCCCAACTGACATCTGGGGACACCCCATAGCGACTCAAGACGGGCTCAGCGGGTCTGAACGCCTACAAATGAGGGCAGCTCTCGAGGAGAGCACAGCGAAGCAGAAGCCAAAGGACACTACAGGTGCCAAAAAACTCGCGTCTTTCACAATGGCGCTCGGGAAGGCGGTCCTCGGCATACCAAGTGTGCTGGGGAAAAAAATCAGGGGGAACCAACGGGCGGAGGGGGTGGCAGTCGCCGCCGAAGCGTTCTTGAGGGAGCCCCCTCCCAAAAGTCATAAGCAGCCGGAAGAGGCTCGAACAAGAGCCCAGATGGGGCTTGTCGATCCGCCGGAGCTCAGCGAGGCGACGGAGCCGCTGCAACACACAAAAAACGCGTTCCTCGAGTTCCCATTTCCCGAGCAAACCTATCACCTGGGCAATGAAGGATTGCTAGAGGTGAAGCTCGAGGAGGCAGAAGCGGCGGTGTACGACAACGACAACTCTACCACGTTAAGAGGAGAAATGTCGGGGAAGTACATGGCGGCCTATAGTTGAACCAGCGGTTTCGTCGAATACGATGAGAAGGGGTCCCGGCGGACCGGCAAACACAAGTTCAGAACCCCCCCTAACGACCCAATAGTGGTTGCGGCGAAGTGCACGAGGGTGGTGCTCGACGACCGGATACTTGAGATGGCAGAAACTGTCTCAAGTGGCCGGGGTCGGGGGCCTGCAATCGAGCACTGGACCGTACCCAAAATAACATGGGTCAACGGGGTTCCTGGATGCGGAAAAACAACATGGATAATCGCAAATTACAACATCGAAAGCGATGTCCTAATAACATCTACAACCGAGGCAGCGAATGACTTAAGGGAGAGACTCGCGCAAAAAGTTAAAACGAACGCCAAGAGGAGGGTCCGCACTATGGCTTCAATGCTTTTACTAGCGAAATTACTTTACAAAAAAAGCAAAATTTACTAGCGAATTGCAAGGCATAGAGGTCGGTGTTCCTCAGGGAAGTATTTTAGGTCCTACTCTGTTTTGCATCTACATGAATGATATTCTGGAGTTGCGTTTGTCGAATGCTGATGTTTTGTGTTATGCAGACGATACGGCAGTTATTTTTCGAGAAAAGTCTTGGGAAAGGGTAGTCAGTATCGCTGAAAAAGGAATGGTAGTGATTGCAAAATGGTTAGAGAGAAACCTCCTTACCCTAAATTTGAATAAATCGAAGTATATTGCGTTTCACAAAACCGTTGCTTCAAGACCACCTTCAGTGCCACCTCTCATAATTCATAAGTGTGATTCCAAATCCAAATCGACATGTGATTGTAGTGTGATCAGCAATATTGACTCTGTTCGATACCTAGGAGTCATTTTGGACGAACGATTGTCATTTACAAAGCATCTAGTTTACCTATCGGGTAGAGTTAGAAAAACTATTTATATTATGAAATCCCTTCGTAATAGTGCAGACAAAGATACCCTGATCATGGTTTACAAAGCACTAACACAGTCCTTGTTTTTTTATTGTACTTTGGCTTGGGGAGGTGCAATCAAAACTAAAATGATCCAACTGGAAAGAGCTCAACGAGCAGTCCTTAAAGTTTTGTAGCAAAAGCCCTTCAGGTTCCCTACAGATGAACTATATCGTGAGTGTATGGTACTGAGAGTGCGTCAAATATTTATTTTGAAAGCTACTATCTCGATGCATAAATACATTATCAAATCTCCTGACTTCTACCTTCTTACACAACGGCGTATTTTTCAGGTACCTATGCCTCCTATAAAAACCATATTCATAAAACGGCAGGCTATCTACTTGCGTCCTTCTGTGTACAACAGAGTTTGTCAACTGTTTACACACATAAAACATTCTTCCATTAGAAATGTAAAAAATATTGTTAAGAAGTGGTTAACCACTTTATCCTATGATGACACTGAACGTATTCTTACAAATCATATCTAATTCATTAGACACACACACTCACATACGCACACACACACACACACCCACGCACGCACACATACACACACACTCAATTACAATCGCACGCGATACGCACAATCAGGCTATTATACAGAAGATTTTAATTTGTCGTTCTTGATGCATTACAATGTTTAATTGAATATTTTTAATTTAATTTAATAGTTTAATTTTATTTTTATAATAGCGTTACCTTTATGTTAATGTGAGTCAATTTTATTTGCTTTTCTTTTTAATATTGTTTGTTATAACTTGTACCTGAACTTGTGTCCAACAAAATTGTAAATCAAAATATTTGAAATGGTCTGGTTCCTGCGATACAAGCCAAAAGCTTAGTGCAGGAATCGTTGTTAAAATAATTGTAACTCTTATGGTAATAAATAAATAAATAAATAAATAAATAAATGCTGGTCAACGGATTGAAAGAAGGTGAAGAGTGCACACGTATTATCATCGACGAGGCACTCATGAACCACTTTGGAGCCGTAGTGATGGCCATCAAGATCACTGGCGCGAGAGAGGCTCTTCTCGTCGGCGACTGCAACCAACTGCCGTTCATTGATAGGGAGAACCTGTTTCGACTGCGTTACAACCGCCCAGACTCCGTGGCGCGTGTCAACAGGGAGCTGCTCTGCACTCACAGAAACCCAATGGACGTAGCGTATGCCCTCAACGAGATATATGGGGGCATATACTCGTCCAAATCCCTCGTGAGGTCCTTGAGCCTCAGTAAGTACACGGGAGCGCAAATTCCAAAACACCAGGAGAACACCCTGTTTCTGGTGCACACCCAGGCCGAGAAGGAAATCCTCCTCGGCCAGGGCTATGCGTCGGGAAACGGCTCGCGCATCCTCACCGTGCATGAGTCTCAGGGACTAACGAGTGAAAACGTGGTGATAGTGCGAGCGGTCCCCAAGAGACTGAAGCTCCACGGAAGCTATCCACACGCGGTCGTAGCTATATCTCGCCACACTGGAAGTTGCGTCTACTACACAGACAGCTGTGAAGGGGACGCAACGGCTACACTAATAAGCAGGGCGGGGGCAGCTGCGACCAAAAAAATAAAAGAATACAACATAAAGATGGCTATTCGCAGTCGAAACATGGTAGTTGTTAAAAAGCTGCTGGAGGCGGAGGCCTAAAGGAAACCCTCACAAGCAGCCAAACACCTACACAACTGAGGCATTCTCGCTCAAAGGCAAGCCAAAACAGAAAGCCTCATTCACTTACAAAATCATTAACATAAATTTAAAAAAAAAGAATTATAGGAAAAGAAAAAACCTCTACTGAAGTACCGCTACAAACAAATACCAAGCACTGTAACAACAAAACCAAAAAAATAAATAAAAAATAAGCGGCAAGTACCATACAAGTGCATATAAAAGCAACTACTAACAACACATAAATTACACAAAAAAAGGTGCGGGACAAACCGGGCGGGTGTCTAATTATAAATAAAAAAAAAAAAACATGAAACAGAAAAAAGGTAGCTTCACACTAGGATTTTTTACTGTGTCGTGGGTGCGTTTACAAACATGAAAATTCACATATACAAATACCCAGACCAAACAAATTCCGTGCGGGAAGGGAAATCACGACTACTCGATCCAATGGGAGGAGCGGCTTCAGCTCTTAACCACTGCACCTAGCACTACATCGATTGTAGAATGTAGGTTTATTAGTCATTTGTGGTCGGAAGTATTTAACTATGTATCTATATTAAGGCCCGTATTACAGGACGAAAACTAGTCGTGAATTTAGTTTTAAACTAACAATTTAGTACAAAATCAATTTTGAACTAGATTCACGTCTGATTTACGTTCTATAATGGCTTAAGTTTCTAAACTCTAGTTTAAGAATAATGTTAAGTATTTATTTAACTAGCTTTTGTTAATTCTAGTCTGATGTTCATCTTGGATCTGGACGAATGCCAAGGTTATTTAAAGTTGCATGTACCTATATGTATAAAAGAAGATATTTGGCACCAGTCACATAATGAGGCCTCAGAAGGTCCTACGCAAAGACCAAAACAGCTAAATATTAACAAAAGTCACGTTCATGACGTTATAGCACGATCCAGACCCTCCTATGCTAATCCTTCGTTCGCACGGACACTTTTTCAACGCACGGTGCTGAAGCACTGTACTGTACAGCGCTTAAAAAATGTTTAGCCTACTATCGTGTGTTGGAAAAGCGATCGTGAGAAGGCAGGGTAACTCTTAAAATGTATTTATTTTATTTTCAACAATACACTATTCTTACAATTAAGAACCTAATGCAATAGCGTAGCACAATCACAATACTAATACAATTATTGATGTACAACCTAGTACAATTTTCTAAATCAATACATAGTGAGGCTTTTGTGAATTCGTTCAGCGAGCACGTAAACATATCAATTATACGCGATTAATAATACGCGTTGAGCGTGCGCAGCGCCCGCACGCGGCGTCCGCTGCAGCAGTCCGTTGCGCGCGCGCGCGGCTCCAGCAGCAGTGGCGGCCGCCGCCACCGACCCATGTACGCATCAGGAACACAAAGCCTAACCTCCTGTAAAACTGCTGGACCCTGTAAAACGCGGACGTAGTCGCGGGCAGAAACTAGTATCTATAAATTAATACGTGAAGCAAAAACTTTGTACACCTTTTTACGAAAATTGCGCGGACGGAGGAGTATGAAATTTCCCACACTTATAGTTTATATAGAGAAGTTTTTTTTTAAATTATGCATAAAACATACATTAAATCAATGAAAAAAACATTACACACACTACCATGTATTTGACACAATACACGTCAAATTGATGTTCGTCTTTAATATTATTTGTCTATAGTCTTACTGAATGTCAAACATAACCAGCAAACGATGAAAGAGTAGGTCGACTATCGACCTATGGGCGACCACTAGTTAGTATAAATATGTTAGCCCTTACATACACCCTTTGCCCTGTGTACCTATTTCTACTTCTTCCTACTATCTTATCCTATCTATACTTCAATATTCTGTATGTAAAGCGCATGTCCTTAAGCGTGAACTTGAGGGAGGTAACTCATTGCCATTTCAGGGGTGAAAGATACGTCATGAATGAATGGGGTGTCGACTGCACTGCGGTTACAATTTCTAGGCTGTTGTTTTAGAATTGAGTCTGTTATTGAACGAATTACTGCACAAGGCGACCGTATCTTACGGAATTTCTGAGATCTAGTGCTGATTACGTCTTTATTACTACACATATAAAAAATACCGTCACGCCTATATTCCCCAGGCGGTGGCAAAGGTACTGAGTACACCCACGTTTCGCCGACGTTGTTAGGTCTCATGTACTAGGGGGCGAGCCTATTGCCATATACCGGGCACAATTCCAGGCTCCGGACTCGTACTGGGAAGTTTTCGTTAGAAAAACTACACTACTACACATATTTATTTTCTACGAATCAACTACTATATTCTGTGATCACATAGTGGGAATAAAAATGCTTTCAGAGTCTAGGTTTTGTACTCCGACGGTCGGAAGGTTTAACAAGCATTGCAGCTAATGTGCAGTTATAAGATGTACAATGCGCTCATAAGAAGTCTGGTGATATGCAACGCAGTGATATGGGCTCCACATGGAGCAAAATTGTAGTTAATGCTTGAAACATACAGAACAAATTTATTAGATTGTTTTATATGAGGCCGTATGGAGAGTTTCTTTTTTATCCGTTGATGTACCCAACTTTGTTTATATATTCTTTCTAGCATCTTTACACAAATAATGTACAAAGGCGAACTTAACTCAGTTTGAGTTATCTACCAGTTAACCTTTGAGTGTAGGCAGAATAGTTACATGTAAGTGAGGGCAATCTTAGATTTATTAAGAAATAATGAAAACACTACATAGTTACACATTAATACGACACAATAATACAAAGTACATACTTATATATTTATTTGTAATATAAATATATACTCATATATAATAATATATATCATACAGACAGGAAATGCTCTTTAACTCTTCTTCTAAATACATCTAATGAACAGCTATCACGTATGGAATGCGGAAGAGAATTCCAAATTTTCACCGCACGTACAGTAAAGGAACCATCGTATAGACTAGAAGTATGATCAGGAGTTCGGAGAAGGAGAGATCTAGCCGTACGACAAGTTTTGTCTCTGGGAATAAGAAACTCGAAACGCTTTTGTTATAGATTCAAGGGTTCGCAAAAAATAGGTATTTACATGCCGGACTAGTATGTGTGGCGACGGCGGTGGCCGCAACTGCTGGCGGTGCCGAGTGGCAGAACCAATTTGCTTAGCAGAGCGCGAATGACGCGCGCCTTGCGCACACTGAATCAAGTTGCTGACATATAGGCCTTTTTATATGCTCTCTGAATGAATTCGCTAAAACTTTTTTATATATATTATTTTACATGTCATAAGGTCACACTAATGCATTAGGAAAATCCTGTAATATTAGTTGTGTATGTGAATAATAAATAAATAAATTCTTTATGTATAGCATAGAGTGTAGACTTATTAGTCCTTACTCTAAGGGTCTATTCCAAGTAAAATGCTAGTAGTTTCCTCCAACGCTGATTTTTAGCCAAACCCCTTTTCATACGGTTTTACGTAAACATGGCTACCCTGAACGTAAACATGACATCGTACATGGACTTATCTATATGTTATCTTGCAAATTTAGTTGACGAATAAATAATCTACTTCAGACATAACTTGAGGGTGGTGAAATGATGTGGTGATGTAGTGTGTGTGAATGAGGTGATGTATTATAGCATTGTTTAAAAACAATAAGCTTGTTTTATAAAAAAAAGCTTTATAGTGTTACGTTTGCGGGGTAATTAAATGCCGAATAAGTACTTTATTAGGCGCTGTACACACAAAACAGTACGTCGAATGCAAATCCACACACGAACTAATCACACACTAGTACTACTCTCGTTAGTACCCAAATACTGCTTCCAAGTCGCTGAGCCACTCGTAGTATTCGTATATCGTTGCTAAAGTCGCCGGTGTATTCCACTTAGATCGCTTGTTCTCCGATTTGATCACTATCGCTTTCGAGAAGAGACTGTCCGTCCCGTGTGTGTGTTTGAGTGATATACGCTGTCGGCCGTGAGGCCTTTACAGCTTCACCGGACTTAAAGCTGTCCGTCCCCGCGCTCTGTGTTCCTTTTATACTTGTATAAAAGTTCTAGAACGGACGCGAACCCTCTTAGTACATCGAACAATAGCCGGCGCGGCCCACAAAGCGGTATTATTATTACATACCTATTCGTAAGAGAGCAAATAGGTACTTGTATACTGCGACCGCGCGCCGTCTATAATTAAAGGGGTGGAACCTTCTAGACGTTTCAGCACTTAAGCGCGGATTCTAGATCTTTCTAGTCAGATCACCGGGGGACCTAAGAATGTGTTATGCATTTTAGAATCGACATCCCTCGATAAAGACTTTTCAAGATATCGGGCTATGTTCGGGTCGTAACAATAGGTATAAAGCCTGCTTAACTGACCAAAAACCAAAAACTTAGATAGATAAGTAACCTACTAGAAAAATAAGAAAAATCACCATTATTTTTTAAATTTATTTACATGAATGGGCCCTTAAAGCGTTTATCGTAACTCAATATTGCCATTAAATTGCATGGCATTATAAATTACTTTGCGTGTCCAACGGTTCTAAATTACAGAAAAGAATGGTCAAATCGTAAAAATATATGCTGGGGCTTACGTACTTAATTGGATACACCGAAATACTTAAAACTAGTGTTCTGTTCACATGAACAGGTGACGCCTCTTATCGCTGCATGGGTAAGCAGAAGTCTGCACAGTCTTACATCCTCGTTTACCATAGATATATTGGTCTCTTGCCCAGTAAAGTTTTAAAGACCCTTTGGTTAACAGCGCAGATCATTCGCACTCACAGATATACTCGTCTTTATGTGACAGGTGGTGCGTAAAATCTCGAACCCATCCATGAAGTCATCAAATATACCTATCTTGTATCGCTATTTAGCCGAGTCCCTTCAATCCGCTCATTTGTATGGCAGCCACTGCTAAATGTCCATTCCGATCTCGGTCTCGAACCAATTCGCACCTTTATTAAAAAGGCGACAACCCGGTATTTTGCGAACGCCTCCAGTAATAGTAATCCGCTAATCGTAGCCGCCGCCGCCTACGAACCTAACTCCCCTCCTACCAGCCGCAACCGCCGTCCGCGGCATGTTCTGACCGACTCTCCCGATGCCCTTACATCCCTTCTTTCGGATACAGATACCGCACACAGGATCAGATACCGACCTCGCCGGCGAGGTCGAAGAATCCCTTGCCCGCCGGCCGGTGCAGAGCACCACGGCGAGACATCTAGTATACACCCTCCCCCATAGCGACTGTCCAAGCCGAGGCCGTTCCTCCTTGAGGCGCCCTTGAGCTAGTTGCCCCCTTGCCCTTCTAGCTCGAGCGTAGTGGTTGCACGCTCGCCCTCTTGTCCGGTGAAGCTGTAAAGGCCTCGCGGCCAACAGCGTAGATCATTCACACATACACACTGCTAAATGCACCAGATTCTATTCTTCCCTGTTTCAGTTTTCACTGTTGGCAGTTTCTCACTGACCCTGTTTCCTTTCTTCCCTCCTATCGCATGCAAGTACCACATAGGGGATCAGATACAGATATCGCCGGTGGGTCGAAGAATCCCTCGGGCTGGTGCGACTGGCTCCCCCACAGCGACTACCCAAACCCACACTGTACCTACCTTGAGGTGTGCTTACAGCTAAAGCGTTTATTCAGTAAATTTTATTCCGTAATACGCAATAATATGTAGTAGGTAAGTTCATTAGACAATTTAAATTGTCTAAGAAAACTACGTACTACCTCCGGTTGCGCTGGAGAACGATTGGGAAGGCCTATGTTTAGCAGTGGACAAGTATAGGCTCAGATGATGATGAATACGAGTAATCAGGGCCCCTCTTCGCTAAGGCCAATGCTAAGGCTATGACTAAAAGTAGCGCCTTATGATAACTTTATGAAATGGTTGTGTAGAGGTATTCTCTATACCACTTGGGTATCATTGAACGATTATTTTGCGAAGTTATCGTAACACACCGCGTTACGTATTTAATTGACCATAGCAAATAAGAGCCCAGTATCGTTAAATAATTTCATAGAAATCCCAAACAGATATTAATCAGTATTTCGTTGTGTATGAGCCCTCTAAACAGTCATTTATCAACGCATGTATCACCCGTATGTATAAGTTAGAAAATAGTGGTATAAGTAAAAGTTATGAGGCATACAGATAGTGGTCTAGATAGAGGTTTTAGCATAGGATACCTGACTCACTGGACAATGGTTCCTGAAGTTGATCTTCGCACAGGACAAACCCTTTATGCAATCCACAGATATTTGCTCCGATGTCAGTATTTACATTTGCGCATGCGAAACTTGTGTTTGTTAACGCATGCCTGACGAGTGACTACTGGCTAGTTATAATTTCTAGTTTGAGGTGAAGATTTTGGCAACTATTTTATAGGAAAAATCTTGTTTGAAATGTCTTTGTATCTATATATTTATGGCATCAGTACAGTGTTCCAACAGGTTATTTCCTTACATACTTCTCTTGCTTCCTCCACTCTCATAGTTCGTCTCATACACGCTCGCCGGTTACGGAGGCTCTTGACTTACCCTTCAGATAAGACACGATCTATTTTGTCATGGTTAGATAGTCTTGCTAGGTATCTACATCCTTCCACTTTTGCATAATATATCTGTTTTGTCATTCTTTCATCGAACGTTCTTTCTATATGTCCGAATCAACGAAGCATACATTTCTCATCTTTACGCCGATACTATCTTTCATACCTACTCGCTTTCTTACTACACTGTTGCGGAAGTGGTCGGTCAAGTGCAGCTGCACCCACTCTGCACATCTTCCGCAGAGCTCGCATTTATCCTGCTTTCATTCTCCTTTCTTACATACTCTTTCGTTCTCACTGCCATATAACAGCGTGGGGCTAACCTAAAGAAAGTAGCTTTATTTATTAAGAATATTATATCATAATTATGCATATTAAAATTGTTATAGCTACAGTTTTGTACGTAATACCTAATTCGCATGTATGGCTACTTATATGGTATAACTTGACTCCATCTCATGCTTGAAAGTGTTGTAGTTTAGGAGATGAGGCCACCCTAATCGAATTGAAAAACAACTTAATTTAGCCGTTTTTTCTTGCAACATTAATTTAATCACGATTAGGCAATGAGCTAACATTCCTAAGTTAAAAACCATTTAGAGATATGAGATGACACCTATTCAGAACGTTAGAAATTGGTACCAAGTAAATTGTTTTGGTTTTGAATATTTAAATTCAAAATTAAAATAGCAAACAAAAAAGTAGTTTTAATGGCCTAATTAAAAACTTGATTATACAACTATTTTTCAAGGCTGGCAGCGTTTCCTTTTTGTATGGCCAAACCAAAACTAATCGGTTGGCAGAAAAAGTCTTTAAAGCCTTTTAGCCTGTAAAACTGATAGTACCTTCAGTTTTAATGAAATCTCTTTAGTTTTCTAAATGTTTGACCCTTATTTAAACGTACCTAACCCCCCCCCCCCCCCTCGTAACCGTTCGTTTCACTAACAGAATACTGCATAATGAACATCCACCTTCATATCATGCAGGTCATTTTGCATAAATTATTCAAGACGAAAAAAAAATACGTCGATCCCCTTGCCTACAATTCGCCCTACCACCGCGGTTGTCATGTACACAGCCCGACACAAACTGTAAACAAACCATAGATCGATATTACTCAGAACTACGTCTAAACGCTTTCCGCCACTCGTCACGGCTACACGCTTTCGAATTAAAAAAGGCATTACGGAACTTTCGCGAAATAGGCGCGTATTTTGACGTAAATTTCGGCGGGAAATGCTCGCAACGTTTCACGTTCGGATACGCGAATGAAGGATTTATTAATTGTGAGGGACTGTTCAATAAGCAAACTGTGGAGCAACGTGACATCCTGTATGGAGAAATGGTTCGGTGATAAACGGTTGTGGTTATTCGGAAACAACCTGCCGCTGCTACCGAGAAGGTAAATGCCGTGACCGGCAAGAAAAATCAATGAAATTTTTTATGGCTCTGCATGCATAGTACATTAAAAAAAACAGGCAGATATTTTTTTTATATTTTTTTAATTTTCCCCACCTTGAAAATCGATTCAATCTTAGCTTGCCTTTATATTTTTTTTTTAAGATAATATCACCGACGTCCCTGAAGTCTTTAAGGTAGTTTGTTATTTTTTTTATTTAACCTCCTATTTAATTACACACTACAATGTCGTCAAAGTACTGCATTAACTGGACCACACTGGACAAAGAAGTGACACTATTCAACTGGGTACTTAAAATATATTACCTGTTTTTCAACTTTAAGTCGGTGTTGCACTACCGTAAAAATTAATTAAGAACTTTGCAGCATGGTTTCATCCCTGATAATCAAATCCGATAAGATTTTATTTTTAATCATGAGCACCACAGCGTAACGTAATTGCTTTGTTGACGTCATTGTTATATGTAATTTTATAAATATATTTTATAAATTACATTAGGTATTCATTTTTTATTGTAAATGTGTTTTTGCTGTTGGAAAAATACATTATACTATGATTTTGATTATCAAATAGATGATTTTATTATATAACCTTTGTTCTTATAATTATTATAATTTCATATTACCTACTGCAGAGATGATTCTAAATATTTTATAACGAATATCATATTATGTAGTCACCTACTTATTGCCTAACTGTAAGTAGGTTTAAAAGACCCACTCCAGGCAATAATTAAATGTAAAATACACTACAGTGTATATTTAAGAATGAAAACAATTACTGAAGTAAAATATGTGATTAGGTATGAACAATTATCTAACGGTGCAATCCGACGACGCATTCAGTAAAGCGATCACAGCAGATAGGGGGAAATACTAAAAAGTTCAGCAACGAAGTCACAGTCCTCATTTCTCAGCAATGAGAGAACGACTGAAAAAAAGAGAAAATTGTTATAATACACAGTTTTATAGATGTAAATAAAAGAGCATATACGAAAAAACAATATTAAGAACCAAATGGCTCTGCATTACTTCCAGTCGCAGGGTGCTTGGGACACTGGTAGCATAGTCACGTTAGATGGCCAAGCTAATAAGATGGCTCAAGTAGCTGCCAGCAATCCGTTAGCCTGTAAACTCTACCAGACATTTCCCAATTTCTAGAAAAATCTGATAGTGTCTCGGTATAGACAGACTCAACGCCTCTACCCCAAAATCTTAGAAACTTGTAAGCGCAAAATAGCCCTAGCCTATGTGGCTAGGTACTTCCTAGGCATTTCCTACATTGGTAGCGGAGGTCAAACTCCTTTATCATACGAGAACTCGGAAGTTTAATGAATTTACGCAGCAACTTTGATTTTGTGTCTTTAAGAATAAAGCCCTTTGCGTGGTTCCCCTTTGACCCAGAGGAAGATGAGATCGGGCTCATTTTGACTGGTACATACATTCAGAAAGCATTTTTAGCCAAATTATTGCCATTAAAAGAGCAAAATAGACAGTACTTGCCTTTTTTTAATATTACAAAACGGGATCCCTGAAGACGGCCACGGTGTCGTGATCGACCGAGACGATGATGGCGTGATGACTACACTTTTACAGGAAATACATGGATGCTACCGGCCCAGGATCGATCTATGTGGAGACGTTAAGGGAAGGCCTTTACCCAGCAATAGGACACAGGATATGCTACTAAAAATATAATGACCATCATACCTGGTTCTTCTTCTTGAGTGCCTAAGTGTGTGTGTCTTCCTATCACAGCTTCCTATTTAGGTCCACCTATGACACTGCATTGAGAAAGTGCTCAGAAAAAGGTTATTTTCACGGTACCAGAACTTATAAAAATACTCTTAATAATCTTCTTTATGGTACCCACATGTCACTTTATACAACATTTCACTCACCAGTCTATTTTGTAATGCTATTATTAATATAATATACAATTTATATATTTCACTTCTTTACGTAATTTTTGATGAATTATGTTTGAAATCTGAATCGTAACAGAACTTTATCAATATACACATATGGATAAAATTACAGTGACAAAATAAATTCGAAAATGAAAGGGGAAATCAATAGATTAATAACATCGCCGGAAATCGTATCCTTCAGGTATTATTGTATTTTAGAAGTACACAAATTCTTCTGTCGTTCTAGAAGAACATAAAAAGAGAAGAATAGCGTCTTATTCTTCTTCTTGTAACGCTTTCCTATGGTTAAAATACAAATGTCATTACTGTCAATAATGTTGGCTCCTGACGCCTTTGTTTTCTGGTATGCATATATTATTTTATTACTTCTCTTTAATCCTACTTAGATTTAGCATTAAGGAAAATAGAAGGTCTATTCTTGACAAGCTTTAAAATCTATATTTGGATGTCATATCCACTTCGGCGATGAATGGTGCTTTCCTGCATCTTTCCTGCTTCACTGGGATGCATAGCAAAGACCGTGTGTGCCATTGACCTTGTCCAGAACGGCGATATCATCTCGAATAAATTGATGTATATTGACCCGCGTGTTGATTCATGTGTATGTGTGGGTGTGAATCAGTATGCGGTTAGTCGATAAGCCTTTGCAGCTTCACCAGATAAAAGAGCAAGCGTACAACAAATAGGCTCCAACTGGAAGGGAGAGACTCCTTAATTTTGTCTATGTTACTATCTTCAGCCGAAAGATGTGCACTGCAGGACAATGGTGACTGCCACAACAACCGGCCACCAGGTCATCGGCCCATTTGTAACAGAATATTTTTCTTCAGGTCGCGCGCGAGCAGTCGCGCGATGGAGCGCTACGAGAAACTCGCCAAACTCGGCGAGGGCTCGTACGGGCTCGTGTACAAGTGTCGCAACCGAGACACGGGCGAGATCGTCGCCGTCAAGAAGTTCGTCGAGAACGAGGACGACCCGCTGATCAGGAAGATTGCGCTCAGGGAGATCAGGATGCTGAAGGTGAGGATGGATAGATGACAGTACCATGTCAGTACCATTAATTTAAATATAAGATCGATGATACTGTCCACTGCTGAGCCTTTCCCTATACTTATGAGAGAAGCTTTTGCCGTCTCTCACAAATAAAGATGAGAGATGACAGGACGCAGAATCAGAATATTTTTTATTAATGTAAACCATTACAGTGTTTATCAAAATCAAATCAAATCAAATCTTCTTTATTTCAGGCTCAAAAAAAAAAAACAAACCCATAAGTTGTTAGTAAACATTTGCTTAAACTATGTTAGTAAATTTACATTTATTATTTTTATACACCATTACACCAGGTGTATCCTACACAGATGCTCCATATAATGGCCCTCAGTTTTGCTGGCAACAACTCTCAGCAGACTGTTGTCTCGAACACGTCGCAACAGGGATGCGCATCTTTTGCGCATAATACCGAAAAAGTCGTCAGTATGCGCCGCCGCAAACATACCTGATGCGCTGCAGAACCGAGGCAGCGACAACAGTACCCTAAACGCGTTATTGTACTGCACGCGCAAGGCATTATATGCTTTTTGTGTGTATCTGGTCCACAGGGTACAGGTATAAAAAGACTGGCAGAATGCCTTAAATAAAGTAATCTTGACATTACTGTCACATCTCGCAAACCTGCGGGCCAGCATGTTGCATCTTACAGTTAGCGCCCTACGCTCTCTTTCTATATCACAGTCATCTGTGCCATCTTCCGTAACCCAGTGACCAAGGTATTTGAACCGTGTTGTTCTGCTCAATGGCGTTCCACATAGCGAGACATGGGGTACAGTATCGTAATTTTTATTCCGGGCTTTGAAAACTAGTAGCTCGCTTTTCTTAGCATTGTACCTCAGTCCATGGGCCTCCGCATAGCACTCGCATATTTTTACTAGCTTCCTAAGCGCACTGATCGACGGACTCAGCAGCACCATGTCGTCAGCATAACTTATGTTGTTGAATGAAACTCCATCTATCGAACATCCAATACCAGTGCTGCTAAGTTCATCGATCAGCTTATTAATAAAAATATTAAACAATTTGGGTGATGTTGAGCCCCCCTGCCTCACTCCACACTCGAGCTTATAAACATCTGAGTAGGTGTTTGCCCATCGTACACAGTTTAACTGATTATTGTACCAGTACTGAAATATTTGTATGATTTCTGGTGGTAGACTTGTCTCCTGTTCTAGCTTACTCCATAGGATGTCATACGGGACAAGATCGAATGCCCGAGACAAGTCCAGAAAACATGCATACACAGGTGTCGCCCTCCCAGTATAATATTGCACTGTGTTTTTCAGTGTCATAATCGCTGTCTCGGTGGATAATCCATTCCTAAAACCAAACTGTCTGTCATTTATAGATAAATGGCTACCTAGGCAACTGTCAAGCAAACTGTCCATAATTTTAGCTATAACAGTTGCTAAGGATATAGGCCTGTAGTTATTTTTATCAGACAGGTCGCCAGTTTTGTTTTTAGGAACAGGCACCACCACTGTCTTTATAAGCGCAGCCGGTATATATGAATGACTGACACAGAGGTTGAATAATAGCGCAAGACATCTTGGGAGATGTACCCCTGCGTTCTGTAGGTGTTCTATACTCAAGTTATCATAGCCGGGAGACTTACCCCTTGTCATATTCTCAATAACTGCTGCCACCTCTCGAGCAGTAAAACGTACACTTACGTCAGTCGCTCCCGTGTAAGACGTTTGGTTACTCGGATTCAGAAGTGACTGTACTGTAAAGTGTTGCTGAAACAGGTTAGCAATATCAGTAGGTCCCGTTATCCCCTCCACAGCAGATGGGAGACCCGACCTCGGACATAATGCATTAGTCTCTCTCCAAAAGCTTCTAAAGTTTCTGTTTGCATGGTGAGAAGCAATTATGTCCATTAATATTTGTTGCTGGTTATTTTGACACCACCTTAGTTTGGCTTTAAAAACTTTCCGAGATTTACACATTTGGTAATAGATGGGTCCGGAGTCGGGCCTACCGTACTGTAACCAGGTTTGAAACCTAAGCCTAGCCTCCACATGCGCCTCCTTCACATGTTTGTTCCACCCCGTTACATATTTCCGCTTCCGGCCAACCTTACGTTCACACGTTAGCACTGCCGACTCACTTAAAATGTTAACAATGTTCTGATATAACTTATCTATATATAACCGGTGCTCTAAACTATGACACACATTATCACCACAATTGTGGAAGATAGTAGGCATGTTCACTTCTCGTAGTTTAACATGACAAAGCTCTTGATACTTTTTGATCTGGTCAACATCCCTGTTACCCCATACAACTTTACTATGTACACTTTTATTATTTACAATTTTGGATCTTATCGTATTTATGTCACATTTTATTTGCAAAGGTAGGTGATCCGACCAAAACACATCATACCTAACACTGACATCAGTAATAACCTGCAAAGCGGCTTCAGTGACTACACAGTGGTCCAGCCACCTCCGGCAGTTATCATGAGCATCACTCACAAACGTATATGTTCCGGAAAGAATTCCAAGTTTGTCTATATCGGCACACCACCACCTTTGCTCCTCACAGAAACTAAGTAGTTCAGAACCAAAACGCTCACCTGGATGCGCATTAAAATCCCCTAACACAAAAACGTTCTCGATATTTTGATTATCAATAACTGCACCAATCTCGCTCAAACATTCCGTAAACTCAATAAGATTATCCACTGAGTCTGTCGGCATGTATACTGAAAATACTTAAAACACACGATCTTCTACTGTAAACTTAACTGCAGCTAGTCTCACACTATTACATTCGATTTCGGACACCGACGCAACTAAACTTTTTCTCCACAGTATCGCGACCCCTCCGTACGGTCGCCCTCGTAAAATTCCAGTTGAGGTGTCCACAGCTGATTTGCCTATGTAGGAAAACTCGCTGTCAATTGTTCCTAGGAAAGACATGTCGTGAGGCAAGAGCCATGTCTCCTGCAATGTAATGATGTCCGCTGTCTGGCAGAGAGATTTCACACACTCAAAGGATCTATGTATCGACTTGCAGTTAAAGCTAACTATTTCCATTGTGCACTTTTGTTCCATTATAATTGGTTGATATATTATCACTGCGGTTTCCAATAGTCTTTTTATTAAAATTAATAAATTTTCTGAATCTAATTCCTTCAGGCCACATGTTATCGTCCAAAAAATCTGGTAACTTATGTTTTGGAACGAAGATTTTAAAGGCATTGTACTCTTTTTCATGTTTCATAACAACCTTTTCTGTTTTTATTGATAACTGCGTTTTACTCATAATATAATTAGAGATATCACTGACTGACGTCTCCTTATGAACATTATTAATAAACAAGGGGACTGTCACATCTGCTGCTTTAAACTTTATATCCGTACCGGTTATTGCCTTTCCATTTTTTCCAATGAATCTATTTCTGGAACGTTTTCTTTGTATTTCCACCCATTCATTATTAACCTCATCACCTTTCCATGTACCAGGCTGACGTAAAACATCAGCCAACGTTTTCTGATTTTGTATCACCGCATTCTGTTGCATTATAATATCATTACCAAGCGCATGCGCAGCTGGAATATGTGACGTCGTGGAATTCGTTTGCAAAACCGACGTATCAATACGGGCCTCCACTGGTAGTTGTGATTCTGGTTCAGCAAACGGTATGTGCTTATTGCTAGCGCCCTCGTGTGAAAGAGATAGATGTTGCACTAATGCGTCCGAAATTGTTTATGAATCGTCAGAAAAGACTCTACCAGCACTTTGGAATGTCATTCCTGTGGAGAAGAAGAGCAAGAAACTTCACGGTTACTCTTTAATAATAAATTGTTTGCAATTTTTTCATTTACATTTCGTTGTCGGGTATGGGAGAACAATGTAGGTTGGGCATTAGGTGGGTCTAAGTTATATTGAACAAATTAAAGTTTTCATGAGAATGGCTACATGGTTCCCTCATTTACAAAAAAGGAAATAATAATAAAATAAAAAGAAACCGACCCAGAGAGCGGCTTGGTGGAGGCTGGTTTGTGGCCACCTGCTATTGGAACTTATCAAGCTATAAGGCTTCTAACTTAGCTTAACGCCTGCCACAGATGGTAAGGAAGACACCGATCCCCCCGATGTTTTGACATCGCTTCTTTCCGCTCCGGACGACGACGACGAAGTCGTAGATCCCCTAGCCCGCCGACCGGTGCACTAATTACACCCCTCCCCCCGTAGCCACTGTCCAAACCGAGGCCATTCCTCCTTGAGGCGCCCTCGAGTATGTCGCCTTCTGATTCGAGCGTAGTGGTTGCATGCTCGCCCTTAAGTCCGGTGAAGCTGTAAAGGCCTCACGGCCAACGGCGTATATCACTCAAACACACACGGTAAGGAAGTATAGGTAGCTAGTTTTTAGCCGTGCTAAGTCCGCGTGATTTTTTTACCGAATTTATATAGCCTGTACGTTACTCCAGCTTATAATATACACTTCAGCATTCCATTTATATGCGTTCAGCTGTTTAGGTGAGCGCAACAAATGTCTACAAATATGTCTAAACATCTAAAGTAACGTATTTATTATAGGTATTAGTAGGATTATGTACGCAGCTCTATTAGTGTCCGGATGCAATAGACGCTTTCGTATGAAAAGCTTATCTTAGCAAATGACCTTTTGTCCAAACTACCTAACTACTACAAGCAAATGGTCATATTAGCAACTTGTTAAATAATATACATTTAAAATTATCACCTACTTGGTGTAAAGATGAGAAAGGGTATGCACCGGTGGTTCGGGTATGTAGAAAGAATGTCGGAAGAAAGGTTGACAAGACGGATATACAATGCGAAAGTGGAAGGATGTAGGGACCGGGGAAGACCTAGACTATCTTACCATGACCAAATAGTCCGTGTCTTATATGAAGGGCAAGTCAAGAGTCTCCGTAACCGGTGAGCGTATATGAGACGAACTATGAGAGTGGAAGAAGCCAGAGAGCTCTGTAAGAAAATAACTTGTTGGAACTGGCGTAATAATACAGTTAGGCCCACTTGGCGTCCTCCAAGGTCACAGTGCAATTACAAATGTCGACCCAAGGTTCCGTAGCGCATTAAAAGCTAAAGTTATTACAGCTGCATTTGGAATGAAGAGGTAATGACAGAGTTTGTCGTTTGTCATATCGATTTGACACTAATAGATTGACCTTAATACTTTTACTATTAAGTCGTACGTGTACATACTCATAGGTATTTTACTACCTATCATATTTATATTCCTATTCATTTATATGCATTTCACAATATGTAGGTAGTAGATAGTAAAATACATTGCAAATGAGACAGTTGTGGACCCAGCAAGGCACAGCAAAAGATACAAAGTAGGAGAGAGGAGGATATCATTATATTATAATACGTGAAGCAAAAACTTTGTACCCCTTTTAACGAAAATTGCGCGGACGGAGGAGTATGAAATTTCCCACACTTATAGGTTATAGAGAGAAGGAGTGCAGAATGCTAATATTTTTATTTTAAATTATTCATAAAAAATACATTAAATCAATAAAAAAAACCATAACACACTGCCATGTATTTGACACAATACACTTCAAATTGAGAATAGATAAATATTGTTTGTCTTTTAATATTATTTGTGTATAGCAAACGATGAAAGAGTTTTTACAAAAAAAACATCGTTTACAGAGAAGTTTTGTATCATTAATTAAATTATTAAAATATGTATGTCAAGTTCAATGGACAGCAATTTCATTTTGGTATTTTGTTCCAATAAAAAAAATTCAAAAAAAGAGGTGTTCTTTGTTTTAACAATTTTTTTTTTTAATTTATATTTCATCAAACTTGTTTGAAAAAAATAGGCAAATTAACAGTGTAGCCTTGGCGAAATCTGTGATTATAGAAGTATAGTCTTGGACAATTTAAATTATAAGTTTGAACCTTAATAATGTTCAAACTTATAATTTAAATTAATTATGGTCGAATTTCGACCAATGGGCGACTAGTTATTATAAATAGATTGGTATTTGAATTTATTATTTATTTATTATTTTATTAATACTTTTATTGTATATTAATTTAAATACTTTTATTCGTCAGACATATATTCATTTATAGAATAGTAGGCTTAACTTTATCACAATCACTACATATTATAAAACAAAGTCCCTAGCCGCGTCTGTCTGTCTGTATGTTTGAACGTGATAAACTCTTAACGACCGAACCGATTCTCATACGGTTTCCACCAATGGACTGAGTGATTCAAGAGGAAGGTTTATGATGTGTATAATTCACCCGTGCGAAGACCCAAAGCGGATCGCTAGTTTTGAAATACTTTAGGATCATGATACTTTACAGATCACGTAAATTAAGTACCGTAACGCTTAGATCCCCAAGCGGGGGAAATGTCAGAGGTGTACTCTGTACACCCACATTTCACAGACGAAGCTAAACCCTTAGTTGTAGGCATTAAGAATCATAATAAGAATAAATTTAACATAATAACAACAATTGCGGAGGTAGGTATACAATTCACAAATTCTTTACCTTCTGTGTTAGTTAGTACTGTGTTACGGCAAGGTAATGATTTTCACTTTTTACTGCTAACATTGCATGTATAGATTGTTTTGATAAGTTTTTATTGTCCCCAGAACCTAAAACATCCTAATTTGGTGAACCTGATCGAAGTGTTTCGTCGCAAGCGCAAGCTACACCTCGTGTTCGAGTACTGCGACCACACGGTGCTACACGAGCTGGAGAAATACCCTGCTGTGAGTATTAATCAACCCTAAGATCCACTACTGGGCATGCATGCTGCTATATTTCTTTGTTATGAAGTCTTTTCTAGGCACTTTCTGTCGAATGAAAAGTCACGTAGTCATGCAGAACAGGGCTAGAGGATAATAGACACAAGAAGGCCCTCAAGGTGTGGGTTCGAAACGGTCGTGTAACTTATGTTTAGTTTACCGTTAACAAGTGACAATTGCACATAGGTTTTTAAAAAACCGTGCGAACCGGGAATAGAACGCTAGACATCGTGACTACAAGGCAACCGTTCTACCCTCAGGTTCTACCACTAGGCTACCGCTGTTTCATAATTGAGGTATTCACAATTTCCTTTTGCTGAAACATTGTTACTTTGTCACGGAAACTTAACATCGCCGGATGTGCTTCATTACAAAACTCCAACCCTGTAATTAGGGCTGTTTACCATACTTTATAATAATAATACTTTAGTTCGAACGTATTATGCGTAAAATACAACTGTTGTAGTCGTTAAGTCGAGTTGAATGCATTTTAGGCAGCTTAATAAGTTCCAAAAGCAGGTGGCTACGAACCTGCCTCCAATAATTCGCACTGAGTTCGCAATTCGCATATAGGAAGTGTGACTTATTCTCTCTCACCTCAACTTCTTTTTTTTAATATTAGAAGTTGTTACTATTTTTGGTTTTCCTTTGTATTTTAATAAAAGATTTTATAATATTTAATATTAAGCAAGTTACCTGTACTTGCGTGCAATTGTCGTAGACGTATTTGTATGATCTCTTTAGTTTGGGACCCCTCGATACAGGCATGCCTAGTGAGGGGGCCATGTATAAGAGCTTAATTAATGAATGAACCGTTAATTTACAAATTTTTAAATGTGTAATTGTGTTCTCGTATTGTAAATTTAAATTAGTATTTTGAGAATAAACATTATTTCATTTTTATTTTTGATTTGTTAGAGGTCTTGCTTATCATATCAACGGTCTCATAGAACAAAGTTACATATGCCAAACAAAATAATAGCATTTGCAACTTTTGTACCCGTCGATAAGGTTTATTATACAAAATATAAATACTGGATTATAGGAGTTTGTTCGTTGGACACGTCGATAAAAATGATTATATCGACGTGTCCAACGATGTTCACATTTTCACAATTTCTCATTCTATTCATGAGAATAGGATGCGAAAATTGTAAATTGGATAGCGTGCGATACACAAACCTTAATCGAGAGGGTTTTCTCGGTGAAAAACACGAAGTATAGAGAGGAGATAAATCGATTGAATAAGAAATTATTCAGGCCTCATTTATTTGGATATGACTTTTGATTATATCAAATAAACACTTTCAGAGAAGTCAAACAACCTTAACAACATACTGCAAAGTACACAAAAAAATTAGAAGAATTTTTTTCCATTTTTTTTATTCTTAGAAATGTTTTTTTTTAATAGCCAATTTCTGTATCCCACCACTGGACAAACGCCTCCACTTTAGGTCTTCCTAAAATTTCTCTCTCCATTATAGTAGATTTGTCTTTTCGAGAAGTCTCAGTAGTTGAACAGAAAAATCTACTATAAACATTTTTTAAGTTGATAACCCTACCTGTAATTCTTAGCCTTGATTGTGTAACGAATATAAAAAAATCGAGCCATGACACTAACTAATAAAAAAGTACTTTAGCCCTTACAAGAAAATTGCTTACCACCCGATCAAAGTTTCGATAATTTGTAAGTTTTTTTTGCTACAAGGCCTGTATTACGGGGTTGTTTGGAAATAGAATTCTAATAAAAAGCGTTCGAGGCAGTTCGAGTGCCTACGTTTTTTTTTTTTTTAATTGATGTATCACTAATTTTATTACTATAAAGTTTCGTTTCTCCTGGTAGGTATTAGTTGTTTAGCTATGTTGCTATTTCATTCAACTATCGGTATACAGAGTGTTCATTAATACTGTCTGTCGGATACATACTGTCGTCGGAAGCATTAGCTGGCGTCCAAATCACAGTCCCTCGTAATATGCCAAGACACCCTATCAGAAATACATTTACCGAGATACAAAACAAATCTGTAGAAGAATGCCCCCCTAAACCGACTATTAGATACATATAATAGCTTGAACTGTGCTGACGACATTGACATCTTTCATCTTACTGACATTCGTAAATTTATTAAAATTTGTTCTTTATTTTATAAATTGACTTCTACAAATTAAAATTATAAAAATTAATTCGAATTCCTTTTCCAGCTTCATTTTTATTTTATTGTTATAAAGAGCAGTGATAGCCTAGTGGTTAGACCGTTGGACTGCAAAGTCAAAGGTCTCGGGTTCAAACCCAGGCACGCACCTCTGTCTTTTCGAAAGCATGTGCGTATTAAAAATTAATTATCACTTGCTTTAACGGTGAAGGAAAACATCGTGAGGAAACCTGCATGCCTAAGAGTTTCTCAAAGGTGTGTAAAGTTCGCCAACCCGCACTGGGCCAGCGTGGTGGACTATGGCCTAAACCCTCTCAGTTTGAGAGGAGACCTGTGCCCAATAGTGGGGCAGTTTCTTAACAGGGCTAATATTATTATATTATGTTATATATATAATAATTTTATAAATTTAGTAATTCTTAATTATACAATTTATTATCTTTAATTTAATGACTAATTTTAATTTATTTCTCAAAAATGTTGTATACACCTGTAGAGATTTACTTTTCACTTTGTCTCATTCCTGTTGTATTTTTTATTTTATTTTAAATGTTTAGTGTTAAGTTGATGGTGTAGCTACTTTAAATAAATAAATAAATTAATATTCTCGAGGAATCGTTGATATACAAGCTGTAACATAATAAACGCAAGACCTAAAAGTAGTTTGTTCTAAATCGATAACTGAATTGATTCCAACTATTTTTAATGTACCTTTTTTTTTAAATTTGCATCAAGTGCTTTTACTCCTTCAGTGCGCTATAAAAAACTAAATTTATTCTTGATTCATAGCAATAAGGAGATTACAAATGCATTTCTAACCCGTATTTCTCAAAATGCATACATACACGTACAAGTTTCATTGTTAATTAGGGTATAAAAGTGCTTAAAAAAGGGGTAAAACCATTAAATTTGGAAATCTGGTTTTCGATTTGAATTTATAAAGCAATTCTCTAAACGGGACACCCCGTTTCGTCTGAGGTCGTTTATTATGTTACACCTTGTAGAGTAGAATATTTTAAGTCATTATTCTGGATAACTTAAACACGCTGTTAACGTTTGCTTATATCCCATATTTTTGTTAATATTCATTAGACTGTTTTGAATATACCTTGGTTGAAATGAAGAATACCTTACTAGTTAGTATGTATGTAGCTTTGTATGCTACGCTCGAGACGACCCGCGCGGGGTTGAGTCACAACACACAAGGGGCTATAACATATGATTTTCTTATAGCCTATATTTTTGCGTGCAGCCGTGATAGCCTAGTGGTTAGATCGTTGGACTGCAAAGTCAGAGGTCTCGGGTTCAAACCCAGGCACGCACCTCTGTCTTTTAGAAAGCATGTGCGTATTAAAAAATAATTAGTATCACTTGTTTTAACGGTAAAGGAAAACATCGTGAGGAAACCTGCATGCCTAAGAGTTTCTCGAAGGTGTGTGAAGTTCGCCAACCCGCAATGGGCCAGCGTGGTGGACTATGGCCTAAGCCCTCTCAGTTTGAGTGGAGGCCCGTGCGGTGGGACAGTTTATTAACAGGGCTAATATTATATTATATATATTATTATTTTTGCTAATATTCATGAGACAGTGCATCTGAATAGCCTACAGTCAAAGTGAAGAATACCCTATCACGACCACGAGATAGATATGTGGGTAATGCTCGAGTCGACGGCACGGGCGGGTCACCACACACGCGGGGCAATAACATGACTATTTAATTTATTAAAGTAACTAATTTTAGTTCCTTGTTCCTTATGAATGTGTTCAATGTTATCAGTGCTTCCCCTCCTATCAACCTCTACCGCCGTCGGCGGCATGTTCTCACCGACCCTCCCTATGCCCTTACATCCCTTCTTTCGGATACAGATACCGCACACAGGATCAGACACCGACCTCGCCGGCGAGGTCGAAGAATCCCTTGCCTTCCGGCCGGGGCAGAGCACTACGGCGAGACACGTAGTATACGCCCTCCCCCATAGTGACTGCCCAAGCCGAGGCCGTTCCTCCTTGAGGCGCCCTTGAGCTAGTTGCCCCCTTGCCCTTCTGGCTCGAGCATTGTGGTTGCACGCTCGCCCTCTTGTCCGGTGAAGCTGTAAAGGCCCCGCGGCCAACAGCGTAGATCATTCACATACACACACACACACAAATTTATCACCCACGAGTATATAATAATAGTCAGCATAAAACAAACAATGGGCCTACACTGCATGTAATCTGGCGTGATGTTATAGATAAAACGAACACTTAAGTTTTATTAACGATCAGATAATTCCGTGTCGCGTGTTAACCACGCTATCTGTATTACCCGTTCGATAATTCATGGGGTCTCATTAGCGGGGACCGTGACCCTCAGAACAAGGTTGGAGACGGGGGTGTGAGGGTTTATGACGTAGGTATTTAGAAACAAAAGGAGGGGGCAGAAATTAGTTTAGTTAATAAGCGTGACGTGTGTGTGTGTGAATGATCTACGCTGTTGGCCAGGGGCAACTTCACCGCACGATAAAAGTGACTTTGACTTTGTAAAGGCACATAATGAAATGTTATTTTAATAATGCTAATTACACACCGTCACGCCTATATTCCCCAGAGGGGGTGGCAGAGGTGTACTGAGTACGCCCACGTTTCACCGACGATGTTAGGTCCCATGTAATAGGGGGCGAGCCTATTGCCATATACCGGGCACAATTCCAAAATCCGGACTCGTATTGGGAATTTTTCGTTAGAAAAACTACATTTGTCCGACCTAGGATTTGAACCCAGGACCTCGTGATCACAAAGCGATGCGCTTTGCCACCAGACCAACGAGGCAGTCATAGGAGGCGGTGCTGGTTGGTGCAGTCGGTTACTTGACACCGACTTCAAATATTTATTTTTTGCTTTTTGAAGTCTGTTTACCTTTTTTTTTAAAAGATTTTTATTTGACAATTTTAAGTGTCGAGTGAATTATTTAGTAATATTTATATATCGGTATTATATTATTTTGCTAAGTTGTAAAGTAAGGTACCTACAGGATTAATATAATGACTATAATAACGGAATCAATACATTCGTGCTGTTCGCCGTTAAGGAGTTCCCTCTTCTATCTTCAAAGTCCAAGGTCCAATACCAATAACAATAAAATAGGACCACCTCAAAACTATACTGAACCAAATGCAAAAAGAATCATCAAAATCGGTTCATAAGCAAAGGAGTTATAAAAAAAGACGAATTATGAACCTCCTTTTTTGAAGTTGGCTAATATACTGCTTAGTTCTATAGTAGGGTACCTATAGGATTGACGAAATACTAATAATATTTCAATTTACACATGCCTATTGTTTGTCGTTAAGGAGTTCCCTGGTGTATCTTCTAAGTCCAAGGTCCAATGCCAATAAAATTAAAATGAGACCACCGCGGAGCTATACTGAACCCAATGCAAAAAAAATCATCAAAATCGGTCCACAATTGACAGAAAAATCGCTGAACATACATAAAAAAAAAACAAAAAGCATACATACAACCGAACATAGAACCTCCTCCTTTTTGAAGTCGGTTAAAAAAGACGCTCATAGCGCTGTGCGACCGCGGTGTTCTTACCGATCGCCAAGGTTAAGCAGCGTTCAACTCGGTCGGCCTGAGATGGGTGACCGTTTGTGGCGTTTTCATATTCAAGCGTCTCCGTGCTTCGGAAGGCACGTTAAGCCGTTGGTCCCGGTTTCCACTTAATGTGGTAGTCGTTAAGCCGAGTTGGAAGCACTATAGGCGGCTTGATAAGTTCCAACAGGAGGTGGCCACAAACCTGGCTCCACTAATCCGAACTGGGTCGGTGTGGTGGAGTATCACCTAATCTCTCTCACCTCAATTTGTGAGAGAAGGCTTTTGCCCAGTCGTAGGACAGTATAGGCTGATATTATAATTATTACATTATAAAACAAAGTCTTCCCGCCGTGTCTGTCTGATCGCGATAAACTCAATAAGTACCGAACGGATTTTCATATGAGTTTTAACAATGGAAAGAGTGATCAAAGCGCATCGCGTTGTGATCACCAGGTCCTGGGTTCAAATCCTAAGTCGGACAAATGTAGTTTTTCTAACGAAAAAATCCCAGTATGAGTCTGGAGTCTGGAATCGTGCCCAGTATATGGCAATAGGCTCGCCCCATATTACATGGGACCTAACATCGTCGGCGAAAAGTAGGTGTACTCAGTACACCACTGCCACCCTCGCTAATATAGTCGTGACGGTGGATGGAGTGATACAACAGGAAAGATTAAGTGTATAATTCACCCGTGCGAAGACGAGGCGGGTCGCTAGTTGTACGAGTATAATAATAAATATATAATCGTAATTCTGGCACAACGTAACATGTTTTGGAGATAAATAAACAAAACATTTGTAGCGACCCCTATTCATCTCCCTACCAATAGATGGTGCTAACGATTCACCATACATGTCTAGAACGCGATATTAGAGTGCGAAGATCTTCCTGCCACAACGTTCCTGCCAAACATTCAAAATTATATTTCTTTATATTATTATACTAGTTGTACTCGTTCGGGGTATTTCACACCCTTAAGATTTTTAATTTTAACAATAAGTAACCTATGTCCTTTCCCATGGATAAAATCTATGTTCTTGCCGAATTAGACCAAAATCTGTTTGGCGGTTTGGGCGTGAAAAGATAACAGACAGACAGAGTTACTTTTGAATTTATTATATTATTTTGGATTATTTGTGGGGTAAATGGGCGCTGTCGGTATCAAGTAATTGGCCAAGTTCTCGTAGATCAAGGAGGTCTGAAAATAGGACCGTTCAGTATCGCTAATAACTTTAAAGATACGAAGTCAGTGTACTAATTAGCGAAACCAAAAGGCCAAAACACCTTAAACGTTGTTTATACATCGCCCAATCACAACATGCCCTAGTGAACATCAAGAAAAAATAAAATAATATTCCCATTACCCGTAAATCATGTTTCCGATATATCCGTAAAAATGTTTAATTCATACGACGACCTAGTCGGGGTATTTTTATCCGTATTCTAAACGGTATGATAGTCACATCCATAATGGTCGGGCGGATAAATAAGCCTCGTAAAAATATTCCAAATGTCAAGCCTCGTTACAGTGGAAGTCGATCTGTACGGGGACGTACGCACGAAGTCGTTATGTAGCAGTTGACACGCACCTTATGACGTAAGTAAATCAAAGGGAGAAACACACAATTGAAATCCGACGCGACCCGACTCTACGCAACGCATGTTGAAATCAAATAGAAAGAAAGAAAAGTATATTTATTAGTCCAGCTAATAGCAGTACACTACAGAATATAAGATCTAACAATAACACAAAAAAAATACAAAATTACAAATAGGTAGCCGCACTAATGGGGGAACACTCAGCGTAAATCTGTGTTGCAGCATGAACCACAACACAGCACTGATTTTCAGTGTTACCCCAAGTGACGTGCGCCGTGTATGAAGTCTAGTTTCTCCACAAGCTAATTGCACAGCAATGAGTGCTAAAGTTAAAAACAAGAACTTCTTTTTTCGCACGAGGCAGACGAGACAAAGTCAGCACAAACTTGGAGTCAAAATAGCTACTATGTATACTTATTATATGAACCTGTACATATACATACAGTCAGCGCATATGCTCCGTCCCGCTCAGCCTTGCTCGCGCACTCAGTGCGCGCGCTCGCGCCGTTAGAATTATGATGCAACACGTCGATTGCATACACAACAAATCAAATACCTTCTATTATTTTCAGCTTAATCCGAAGTATTTTAGAGTACTGCAGCGTAGTCTGGCACATGCGGATGTGGCGGCAAATATGGATTTCATAAAATGAATAAACATATTAAAAAAAAAAGATATGCTACACATTCATTGCGCCTGGAGCGCGTACAGAAGAGTTTTTTATGGCACTTATTTTTCTCCCTGGGAAAATCTAGTAAGATACGTTCTTACAGAGACAGATTGCTTTATTTCAACATGGATTCCTTATCCAAGCTAATGCCTTTTTTCGAATCCTTATGAAGCATTAACGATGCAAAATTGGCAAGTACAATAAATATCTATCTATCTATCTATAACCTCACGCCAGATCCCTTGCGGGGTAGGCAGAGAGTACAGAGTTCCAACAGGTTCTTTCCTTACATACCTCTCTGGCTTCCTCGACTCTCATCAGATAAAACTCGGTTTATTTGGTCGTGGTAAGATAGTCTAGGTGTTCCCCGGTACCTGCATCCTTCCACTTTCACATTGTATATCTGTTTTGTCATTCTTTCCTCTGGCATTCTTTCTATATGCCCGAACCAACGGAGCATGCCCTTTCTCATTTTTACACCGATACTGTCTTTCATACCTACTCGCTATCTTACTACGCTGTTGCTAATGCGGTCGGTCAGCTTCACTCCGCACATCTTCCGCAGAGCTCGCATTTCTACCGCATTCATCCTACTTTCATTCTCCTTCTTACATACCCAGCTCTCGCTACCATATAACAGCGTTGGGACAAGAACTCCGTTATATATGGCCAGCTGCGCCTTATGGCTTAAGTGCCGGCTCCCGAGTAGCTTTCCCATCGCACCATTCACTCTGTTCCCTGCACTCACTCTTCTCTCTATGTCAGCGGTGTATTTCCCATCCTTACTGAAGGCGCATCCAAGATATACAAACTCATTCACTTGCTCCAGCACATCGTTACCAACCACAATCCTTACATTCGTTCTGGTTTCTTCCCTTTCAAAAACCATAATCTTGGTTTTCTTCACATTCAAGTGTAAGTCATTGATCATGCAGTCGTCTTTCATAACTGTGACTAGTGTTTGCAGATCAGTGGCTGTTGGCGCTATTAAAACCGCGTCATCTGCATAAAGTAGATGGTTTACCACTAAGTCACCTATTTGTACATCTTCATTCATCGCTTTCAGTCTTTGAAGACTTACAATAAATTTAATCGCAACAAAATTGATTGCCCCCAATTGCTGGCGCTTTTTAAATTTAGGGTTCCTTATAGAATTCCTCGCAGGCCACCAGCACTTTGCCCACCACTAAGGAGAACGGTTTTGGCCCTTATGCAAAATACTGTAGTCTTTAATGCTAATAGTGATCAAATTGCCTTACATTTCCACTCTCTTGGCAAATTGAGTAAATCATTGCATCATGGCGTGTCTGACGTTTAGTCACAACTTATTTGGTTTTTTTTTATTTTTATTTATAGCATTTTATTTCCTTATTTCTTATCTTTATTTTGTTAGGTCAACTTTGGAGTTAAGTTACTTTCTATACCTATTATCTTTCATTAATTATTAGTTTTGCTGCATGCGGTGTTTACCTATAAGTAATTGTTATACTTAGATCTTATTTAACACATGTTTTTTTTTACTGTTCCAATAGTGTAACAATTGTTGGTGAATCTAATAAAGGAAATAAAAAAATAATATCCATGATCAGAAACATACCACAAACGCCCGCCGCGACGCGATGTTGTACGAGAACATCAGGTGTTGACACATAGCCGGGGTTTCAATAGTGTGTTTTCGCTAAAAGCCCAGTTTGTCTGACGCCGAATGGTACGGCTGCCTGTTACGTGATCCTGGGTCGAATCCTGAACAGCGGTGTCTAAAGGACCGGGCAAACAATACTGTTTCCCAAATATATATGTCCTCAATGGAGAGAACCAAAAGGATGGGCACCTATGCATTTCATTTGGAGATCCTGGTGCCCCTCTTCCGTGGTCAAAAAGACGAGCGTGGGATATTCTTGGTGTAGGTCGGACAATTCCAACGATCCACAATACGACGGCGTTATATTGTTAAGTTGAGAAGTTCTTATGGCCAAATTCCAGCTTCATAATCAGAACAGTTCAAAAGTAATGCATTGTCACTGGAGTTGAATGGGTAAGCCAAAAGACATTATCGAAAAATGCCCCAGAGCCAACAAACATTTGACCCATGCCATTATAATTTATCTATTATATTAAAATTATGGCAAATATTCGTATCTAACGGACAATTTGCAATCTAAAACGAATATTTCAAAGTATTGTAAGGACTTATATCGAAGTCGCCGACATCTTTACTGAATGTCAACACACAATATAACCTCATATTTATTAATGGCTACTGAATTATAACCTCTAAATCTAATATTTTTGTGCAATATTGCGATTTCCCCCCTTTGTCCGTTTAATAATAAATGCCTTAAGAGAATTTATGCGTGATTTGAAATCATACAAGTATTTTTTCATTGCTGTTGGATCTGGGGCAAATAAATCAAGTATGGGCGCAGAACAATGTCCTTTCAGCTCACTCAATTGCTAACAAATGCTCCAAAAATGGTTTGCAATTTTAAGCCGTAAAGACAGGAATGAAGCAAATTTAAAAGTTAGATAAAAAATCTTCAGCAAAGAAAATAAAATATTCGATACAAATAAGTAAAAACCTTCATAGTTATATTTATTTTTAATATTTCCATATTAAGCATGCTTATTCCATATAGGGTACGGTCTAAAATATGTCTTCCTTTTATAACCGGTCCATTTCCTGTTTGTTTAAGGAACCTTGAATATTTGGCACAAGCACGCATTTTGCACTATTATGCTAATTACTAAGTGTTCACTTCCACAATCCGCAAATCGATAACGATATGCTATTTCCCAAGGTCTAGCAATAGGCAAAACAAATGTACTTGACTGCCTCGTTGGTCTGGTGGCAAAGCGCATCGCTTTGTGATCGCGAGGTCCTGGGTTCAAATCCTAGGTCGGACAAATGTAGTTTTTCTAACGAAAAATTCCCAATATGAGTCCAGAGTCTGGAATTGTGCCCGGTATATGGCAATAGGCGCGCCTCCTATTACATGGCACCTAACATCGTCGGCGAAACTTGGGTGTACTCAGTACACCTCTGCCACCCCCGCTGGGGAATATAGGCGTGACGGGGGTAAATGTACATTGAAATAATAATTCAAAAAGATCTTTTTAAAAACAAGCTTTTATAGCAAAACAAAATGAAGATATTTTGCTTAGTCGAGGACTTCGTATACCCACCTTTCGGCTCCATCATCAGACCATGTTCCATATACATTAACCATAGATATTTATGCATTGTCACCGAATTTACACACGTATGCCATTGAAACCAAAGCGACTGCTCATGTGCAGATCTGTTTTATAAAAAATTGCGAAAGCCCAGTCCAATTTACATTGGATAAATAGGGTCAGAAATTCTGATCCAAATTAGTTTTGGGCGGAAAATCAATCGAAAATTTGCATCAATCCCATTCGTTCTAATCATAATAGTGTACAAATTTTTTAATTTTTTTAACAAACGATACAATAATATGTAAATTTTATGACGATAGAATGCATCCCTTCCCCATCCCCATTCATTTATTTAATCGTGACATAAAGCAATACAGTTACAACTCGATGGTTGGTTAGTGATCCATAAAATCGTTTTGACAATTAGAGGCAGTAATCGATTCATGAGTTATCTATTTAACTCGTTTGAATAATGACAATGGGTGATTTTGTTCACATTACCGGGTTGTAATCGTATACAATACGATATTAACATAACACCAATGTGTATACAGCAGTGAAACATAAACACATCCTTACTACACTATCACAGTAGGTAGCTAACTATCCTACATTATATATAACTGGAACTATGTAAACATATAACACACCAAAACACAAGTCACGATGTAGGTATGACTTGTAGAGTAGGGTGGGATCATTAGCTGCTGACGTATGTATTGGGTATACTACTATCTAATGTATTTAATCTCCGTAAGATTAACAAAATTGTGTCAATGGAAGAGCGCTGGTACTTATAGCACAGGGCTTCCCTATTTTAAGTACCAGCCGCACATTTTATATAAGTGATCGCTAACCCATTGTACTAGATATAGGTAACATATTTGGTTGTACTATATTTTTAACAATAAAGATTTATCATTATTATTTTTATAGCTATGTATGAGTTTCGTTATTACTTTTTCTATCTATTTATGTCATAATGCCAGATATCTTGCGCACAGACTTCCAACAGGTTACTACCTTCCTTACAGGCTCCTTTTTACGGAACACTTTTGCTCCACCGAAAAACTGCTTGGTTTGTCGTATTTTTTAGTGTTAAGCTTCGGCCATCTTCGGCCAAAAATACCACCAAATTCGGCCAAAATGGGCCTAAGTTTTGGCTGAAGCCGAAGGTTTCCAGCAAACATCGAAATTGAGCGATCTACTACCATTTACGACTTAAGAATGCTTTTAAGTAAATAAATATTACAGAGGAACTATGAGAGTGGAGGAAGCCAGAGAGGTATGTAAGGAAAGAACCTGTTGGAACTCTGTGCTCTCTGCCTACCCCGCAAGGGATCTGACGTGATGATATAGATAGATAGATAGAATATTACAAATAATATTATTTTAGTGTTATTATTTTAACCAGTTGCAGGTAATTTTATTCATCTCATTAAGTTAATTCCCTCCACATAACTTTTTAAAAATTTATTAAACCTTTGACTTTGGCTAAAAATCGACCTTCGGTCGGACACTATATATTTTGTATAGTCTGGCTTAAAAATTGAAAAAAAAATAGCAAAATCGGTTGGGCTGAACCGGAGATACAACTTACGGAACAAAACGTTGTGCACTTACCCGAATATGTTAATGGTGTTATTTAAATTCGACGCCCAAAGAAGTGCTGCAGTGGTGCCACCGTGGTGTGGCTGTGTAGGCCGTGTAGCCATTTTCATATGTTTTCTCATTGGGAACTGAGGTGTAACTAACTGCGATACGACTTTGTTATTGTCGCTCATCCTGTGGCGCCGTATGTGCTACAAGTTAACGATTTCACAACAGACACACGACAGCTGCACCACTTTCTTGAGCATCTTTTTTAAGGGCATCCTCAGCTCAGGCGAGTTTAACTAAAATTAAGTCCTAAATCCAGGTTTCTTCCACAGGGCTGCCCCGAACTCCAATCAAAGCAGATAATCTGGCAGACGCTGCAGGGCGTGGCGTACTGCCACCGACACAACTGCATCCACCGCGACGTGAAGCCGGAAAACATCTTGCTGACCAGCGACGGCGTCGTCAAGCTCTGCGACTTCGGCTTCGCCAGGATGATCAGTGCGTACATACTGCATGAACAATTATAGCAAATTAACCTCTAGGCTCCATTCCGATCTCGGAATCGAACCCATTCGACCCTTTATTAAAAAGGCGATAACCCGATATTTCGCGAACGCGTCCAGTCATAGGAATCCGCTTATCGTAGCCGCCGCCGACTACGAACTTAACTCCCCTCCGATCAGCCGCTACCGCCGTCCGCGGCATGTTCTCACCGACCCTCCCGATGCCTTTACTTCTTTCGGATACAGATACCGCACACAGGATCAGACACCGACCAAGCCGGCGAGCTCTTAGAATCCCTTGCCCGCTGGCCGGTGCAGAGCACCACGGCGAGACACCTAGTATACGCCCTCTCCCAAAGCGACTGCCCAAGCCGAGGCCGTTCCTCCTTGAGGCGCCCTTGGGCTAGTTGCCCCCTTGCCCTTCTGGCTCGAGCGTAGTGATTGAACGCTCGGCCTCTTGTCCGATGAAGTTGTAAAGGCCCCGGCGGCCAACAGCGTAGATTATTCACACACACACACACACACACACACACACACACACACACACACACACACACACACACACACACACACCCACGCACACGCACACGCACACGCACACGCACACGCACACGCACACGCACACGCACACGCACACGCACACGCACACACCACTCACTCCTCAGTGCAACAGCGGAGCATCGGGAGGCTCAGTGAGAACATGCCGCGGACGGCGGTAGCGGCTGATAGGAGGGGAGTTAGGTTCGTAGTCGGCGGCGGCTACGATTCAAATGTTTGCGGTCAAATGTTTGTTGGTTCTGGGGCAACTTTCGGCAATGTCCTTTAAATAACCAACATCGAAGACTGCAATGAGCCTACTATTCCAGTTCTGGCTGTGCCTCGCGCGCGTTCGGTCGTGTCACTGCGCTGCTCGCCCGCTCGCTATTTTCGTGTTACGTAGTATTCGATTTCGACTTGCTTTGTTGGAAACGCCTGCGCTTGCGTGGAGTGGTGATCTGGTTGGCTCATATACGTGTATACGTACGCATATACGGGCTTGCGACGTTACTTCTCCGCGTCTGGCTCGCGCGTAACAACAAGGCGAGCCGTTAGGTAGACTCGCCGTTCTGACGGCGGTCGGCCTTCCCGCGCTTTTAGTAACGGTCGTTTTCCGTGACCTACGTGGTTTGTCGCGGCTGTGCTTACGTGTGTTGTGCTTGCGTGTTTACGTGTTTGCATTCGCTGTGCGAATGCTTTTGCGTCCCGTGTAGGTACGGTTCGCGTATCGCCCGGCGTGACCAATCACGTGGGTTGCTAGGCAGCCGCGTCGGCCAACGGCGCGGCCGGCCCTCCCGCGGTCTTTGTTTTCTCAACGGTGAGTTTCATAACTGTTTTCGATATTAGTGTTCTCCGTGCGGCGGTTCTCTTCGCCCCGGAGCAGCTAGGGTTTGGTGCCGCACGTTCGCCCTTAAGGCGAAGGGGCACACCGCGTCTCCCCGGTAGTGCCACCCCCCCGCCGCTGCCCGGTGGGGGGATCAGGGCAACGTTCACGCCCGGGTCTTGGGGCCCTTTTTTTATTTTTTTTTAGTTCACTCGCCCTGCCATTTCCCCTCTGGAAATGGCGGAAGACTTCCCTCCGGAGTTCGTCCGGGAGCTCACGAAGTACATCGTCCTACGCTGCCCGGACATAGTCCGGGAATTCAGGGCGACGTACTCGCCCGCCTCGCCCGACGCGTCGCCCGCGCGCGCGTCGGCCCCCGGCCCCGCGCACCCCGCGCCTTCTGCGCGCCCCGCGACTCCGTTCGCCGCGCCGCGAACTGACTTAGTCGCGCCGCCCCAGACCCCCGCCGACCGCCCCGTCTCGCCATGCGGGTCCGAGCCTCTCTCGGACTCGGACATGGAGGTCGAGCGCGCGACCGCGCGACGCGCCGCCCCCGCTCGGTCCCCGTCCCCGTCGCTCTCGTCGGAGGACGACTTCGTTCCCATCGCGAATGGGAAGCGGGCGCGCAAACCGCGCGACTCGCCGCCACCCAAAATCCAGAAGGCCGGAAACGTTTCCGTTTCTCCCGGCCCCTCCGGCCCCCGGCCGTCTCCGTCTCCCGACGCGGCCGCGAGGGCCTCCCCCCTCGCGCGCCCCGCACGTCCGAACATCACTCCCCCGCCGCTTGTCGTTCAGGACAAGAGCGCCTGGGAGCGCATCTCCAAGGCGATATATAATCGCCAGATAAACTACACGCACGCGCGTTCCACCGCGCAAGGCATAGCCGTCAAGGTGGCGTCTTCGGACGACCACCGACGGCTATCCGCGTTCCTGCGATCCAACAAGATCGCTTATCACACATACACCCTGGAGGAGGAAAGGGAGCTCAGGGTGGTAATCCGCGGTGTCCCGAGGGAGCTGGACACCGCCGTCATCAAGGCCGACCTCCAGTCCCAGGACCTTCCTGTGCGCCAGGTGCACAGAATGGTCAATGGGCGCTCCAAGGAGGCGTACGACATGGTGCTGGTCGTCCTCGACCGCACCGAGTCCGGCCGTAGGGTCTTCGACCTGAAGGCCGTGTGCCATATATCTGGCCTCTCCGTGGAGGCCCCCCACAAACGTGGCACGCCCGGGCAGTGCCACAATTGCCAACTGTACGGGCACTCTGCCCGAAACTGTCACGCGCGCCCTCGATGCGTTAAGTGCATCGGGGACCACGCCACGTCCCAGTGCGCCCGCTCGAAGGAGACGGCGGCCGAGCCCCCCAGCTGCGTCCTCTGCGGCACCAAGGGGCACACCGCGAACTATCGCGGTTGCCCCAAGGCCCCGAAGGGGAAGCGCGGCCGGGCGAGGCGCGGCGGCCGCCGCCGCCCCCGCGCGGTTGCCCCCCCCTCTGCGCCCTCAGCGCAACACCCCCCCGCGCCCTCAGCGCACCCTCGTCCGGTGCCTTCTGCGCCAGCGACCGCGGCTCCCCGCGCTCCCGCGACACGGAAGCTGGCCCCCCCTCCCCCGCCGCTCAGGCCGTCCCTCGGCGCCAACGCGTGGGTGAAGCCGCTGCCCTACACCGCGGCCTCCCACCCTGCGTCAGTGGGCCCCGCCCGCCCCCCGAAGCGCGCACCGGCGATCCCGCCGGTGGCGGCTTGTCCCCCTCCGCCCACTAACGTCAGTCAGGACGTCGACCTGATAATGAGCGTCTCGGCGGTTATAAGCCCCGCACTGTTCCCCAGAGTCCGCGAACTCGCCCTTCGTCTCCGCGCCGCCACCAACTTGGCGGACCAGGTTCTCCTGGCCGCGGAATACAGGGACGTCTATGACGTCCTGGCGTCCCTCAAAACCCAACCCCCCCGCACCCAATAATGGATCTACGATCTCCCCGCCTAAAGCCCCACAACCTATCCCTGGCGTTCTTTAACGCCGATGGCCTTCGCTCCCAGCGAGATCAGGTTGCTGATTTCCTCCGAGATCACCAACTTGATATCCTCCTTGTGCAGGAAACCTTCCTGAAGCCCGCACAACGCGATCCTAGGATCGCAAACTACAACCTCGTGCGCAATGACAGAATCGGCTCCCGCGGAGGCGGTACTCTCATTTACTACAGGAGGTCCCTGCACTGCATCCCTCTCGATCCCCCCGCGCTCACCAACATCGAAGCCTCGGTCTGTCGCGTCTCTCTCACGGGGCACCAGCCCATCGTGATCGCCTCCGTTTACCTTTCCCCCACTAAATCCGTTCTCAGGAGAGACTTTGAAGCACTCCTCAATCTGGGAAGCGCCGTCATTCTGGCGGGCGACTTCAACAGCAAACACGTGGCCTGGAACGGTCTCACCACTTCCCCTAACGGTAGGAGCCTTGACGCCCTGGTCGACGTTCTCGACTTTGACGTCATCGCACCCATGCACCCTACCCACTATCCTAACAATCCCAATCACCGACCCGACGTCCTGGACATGGCGCTTCTGAAGGGTGTCACCCTACGGCTGCACTCCTTGGAAGTAGTCCAGGAACTCGACTCTGACCATCGACCTGTAGTCATGAGACTCGGTTCCCCCCCTTCCGCCCCTCAGCGACCCAAAAAGACGGTGGTGGATTGGCATGCGCTAAGCACGGCCTTGGCGGATGCCGACCCTCCCCCCCTGCCTCTCAGCTCGGACTCCATCCCGTCCCCTCAGGACACCGATCAGGCCGTAGATGCCTTCACCGAGCACATCCGATCGGCTGTCAGTCGATCGTCCAAGCAAGTCGAGGCGGAAGATCTCTACCTCAACCGCTTTCAACTGCCGGACGATGTTAGGGATCTCATTCGTTCCAAGAATGCTTCCATCCGAGCGTACGACTCCTACCCCACCGAAGCCAATCGGGCCCGGATGCGCGCTTTACAACGAGAGGTAAAGCGTCGTGTCGCGGAGGTCCGGGAGGAACGGTGGGGTGTCCTCCTAGAGGGCATCGCGCCGTCGCATCTGGCCTACTGGCAGCTGGCGCGTAGCCTCAAATCCGACTCCACGACTGACATGCCCCCGCTGTCCCGCCCTTCAGGCGCAGCGCCCCCAGCCTTGGACGACGACGAAAAGGCCGAGCTTCTCGCCGACTCCCTCGAGAGCCAGTGCGCCCCCAGCTCTCAGTCCGTCGACCAGTCCCACGTCGACGCGGTAGACAGGGAAGTCGAGCGCAGGGCATCCCTCCCCCCCGTCGATTCCTTGCCCCCTATCACGCAAACGGAGGTCGAAGATGTAATTATGGGTCTTAAATCTAAAAAAGCCCCCGGCCCTGACGGTATTTCGAATCGCGTTCTGAAATGCCTGCCCGCCCAACTCATCTGCCTCTTGGTAGCCATCTTGAACGCCGCCATGACGAACTGCACCTTCCCCGCTAAGTGGAAGGAGGCGGACGTCATTGGCATTCCCAAGCCCGGCAAACCTCGCAATCTCCCCGCGAGCTACCGCCCTATCAGTCTCCTCAACTCCCTGGCCAAGATATACGAACGCCTCCTTCTGGCGAGGCTCAAGGACTTCGTAACGTCCAGGGGTATCCTTATCGACGAGCAGTTTGGCTTTCGAGCCAAACACTCTTGCGTCCACCAAGTGCACCGCATCACGGAGCACATCCTCTCCGGTCTCAATAGACCCAAACCAACCTACACGGGCGCCCTCTTCCTAGATGTCGCGAAGGCATTCGACAAAGTCTGGCACAACGGCTTGATCTACAAGCTCTACCAATTGGGTGTGCCGGACAGACTCGTGCTCATCTTACGAGACTTCTTGTCGAATCGCGCCTTCCGTTATCGCGTCGAAATGACGCGCTCCACTTCCCACTCCATCAGTGCTGGAGTCCCACAGGGCTCAGTTCTCTCTCCGCTCCTGTTTAGCCTTTACACGAACGACATTCCTCGTTCGAGTAAGGCGCATCTAGCCCTATTCGCGGATGATACCGCTCTCTACGTCTCGCATAGGAATAAGGGTTTCATTACCAGACACCTTCAGGCATCCGCCAATTCCCTAGGGAATTGGTTCAGGAAGTGGCGTATTGAGGTGAACCCGGACAAGAGCGCTGCGGTGTTCTTCTCCAGGGGTGCCACCCCGCGCCACTCCCTGCGCCGCCCTAGAAGTAATCTCGGCCAAGTGACCATGTTCGACCGACCCATTCCCTGGGTCAAAGAGGTCAAATATCTAGGGGTCACCCTAAACAGTACCATGTCCTTCGGCCCGCACATCAAGCGGGTCCGTCACCGAGCATCATTTGTGCTCGGTCGTCTCCATTCGTTAATCTGCAAGCGGAGTAAAATGTCCCTTAGAAATAAGGTGACACTTTACAAAACTTGCGTTCGACCCATCATGACTTATGCGTGTGTTGTGTTCGGGCATTCGGCCCCCTCTCACATCGATAAACTCCAAGTGGTTCAAAACCGCTTCCTCCGTAAAGCCGTAGGAGCCCCCTGGTTCGTACGGAACGTCGACCTCCACTCCGATCTAGGTCTCGAACCTATTCGCGCCTTTATTAAAAAGGCGTCAACACGTCACTTCGCGAACGCATCTACCCATGCGAATCCGTTAATCGTAGCCACCGCCGACTACGATCTCCCCCCCGACCCCTGCCGCCACCGCCGGCCGCGACATGTTCTCACCGACCCCCCCGATGCTTTGTCATCCCTTCTTTCCGCTCAGAATACGGGCGACGACGACGACGTAGTAGTAGTAGATCCCCTCCCATAGCCGGCGGTTGACCGGTGCACTTAGTAGTGCACCCGTCCCCCTACAGCGACTGTCCCAACCGAGGGCGCCTCTTCGAGGCGCCCTCGAGTATGTCGCCTCTTGCCCTTCTGGCTGGCTAGAGCGTAGTGGTTGCACGCTCGCCTTTTGGTCCGGTGAAGCTGTAAAGGCCTCGCGGCCAACAGCGTACATCATTCACACACACAGCCTACTATTCCAAAATTCCAGTTAATCTATCTCCCTCTAACAATCCTATGGCAAGATCCTCAAACGGTACCTATCCTTTTCTTCCTGTATCCTCAATCCTTAATCCTCTTCCACCAGGTGGCAGCTGTTCTTCGGAATACTCCGTACACACCATGATTCCGTTCGGAGTCGACGTTCGGAGGAGAGCTAGTAACTATCTAATTTTGATACATGTTATTACGATTGTATTACCACCGGAATCTAGAAGTGTAGCTCGTAGAATAGAGCCACTCTAAGTGGCAAGTACAAGCACAGTACCTATTGGCATACGTCTGGACTAGCGATGAAAATTCTGAAAGAAACGAATTGTATCTTTCGCGAAAAAAATAGAAAATTCGTTTATTTCAGTTTGTTCGTAATTTTGTTGATAAATTGAAACTACGTAACTTGTTAAAAAATCGGGTGTTATGAAAAGAACGGGTTTTATTGAACAAAACGATTGATAACGATGTTTTAACCATTTACTATGTCGTTTGTCGTCGGTGAAATGTGGGTATACAAAGTGCAGCTATCGTGGGTGAAATCGTGGGTGTACATAGTACACTACTGCCACCTCCGCGCGAGGAAATATATTTTTAGGCCGAACAAACACCGTCGGCAAAATGTGGATGTACAAAATACACCTATCGTCAGAGAAATATGAATACAAAGTACATCCACAACACATCGGGTCGGTCTCACTGCAGCTTTTAGCCACTCATGCTCACGGCTCTGTATGTAAAAGAAAGAAGAATTTTTTTTTGGAAACTTTCGTTTTTTTCGGTCGTATTCGGAGAAAACATTATTATTACGAGGCATGCCTTTTAAGTTTTGTCGTTTGAAGAAAAAAAACACAGCTAGAACTTTATAGTAGTTTTTATTGTTTTTCAAAGTATTCACCACGTAGCTTAATACACTTTTCCATTCGCTCAAACCAGTTATTATAACATTTATTCCACTCTAAAGTGGGGGTGTTCAAAATGGCTGACTTGAAAGCGTCGACTGCTTCTTCACCGTACTGGAACCTTTGACCACGAAGACTTTTCTTAATTTTAGGAAATGTAAAGAAATCGCTAGGGCTTAGGTCAGGACTGTATGGAGGATGGTCAAGAATTTCTACTTTTTCCTGCTTCAAATACTCAACCGTTTCACGAGCGCTGTGTGAGCTTGCGTTGTCGTGGTGTAGGATGATGCGTCGCTTTGAGTTAGATTTTCGAAGTTCGGCGATGACTTGTGGTAAACAAACTGTGGTATACCACTCTGCGTTAACCGTTCTACGATCTTCAAGTGCAATAGTCGTACCATGGCCGGTTTTCCAACGAACGTGGCCACCATCTTCTTTGAAATGCTTCGAGAACGAACAACTTTAGTCGGCTTTGGCTCGTCTTGAAAGACCCAGATTGTAGATTGTTGTTTGGAATCAGGATCGTAGGCATAGATCCAAGATTCGTCACCACTGATGATGTCGTAGACGTGATTTGACTCTCCTCGGTTGAACCTTTGCAGAGTTTTCTTACACCATCTGACGCGGGCCGCCTTGTGATCGTCGGAAAGCAGATGCGGTATCCAACGGCAACCTAGCTTTCTCACACCAAGCGCTTCATGCAAGATCTTCCCTGAGATGCCTAATAGAGCCTCTATCTCTTGATACGTCACATGACGATCTTCGAGAATTAGTTGTCTCACAGCAATGATGTTATCTTCAGTGAAGGCGGATTTTGGGCCCTTCAGGTCCAAAAAGTTGAATTTACAAAATGTTGAATTTTCATTACGTTGAATTCCCAATATGTTGAATCTCAAAATGTTGAATTCCCAAAATGTTGAGTCCAAAAACGTTGAATTCTCATTATGTTGAACAAACAATTCTCACAATGTTGAACTTATCAAAATGTTGAATTCCCAATATGTTGAGTCCCAAAATGTTGAATTCATATTTGTTACGTTGACTACAAGAACGTCAATCCTAATGCTTTTAAACTGACTTCAAAAAGAAGGAAGTTCTATGTTCGTCTGTATGTATGCTTTTTTTATGTATGTTCGCTCATATTTCCGTCAATTGAGGACCGATTATGATGATTCTTTTTGCATTGAGTTCAGTATAGCATCAAGGTGGTTCCCGTTTAATTTAATTTTAATCCAATCAACCATTTTAAGCATCGGTATTAGATCTTGGACTTTGAAGATACACCAGGGGACTCCTTAACGACAAGTAACTTAAATATGTAGATGGAGTTATTATAAGTATTGTGGTAATCCTATAGGTACCATACTATAGAACTAACCAGAATATTTAAGATTTAAAAAAATAAGGAGGTTTACAATTCGTCTGTTTTTTATAACGTCTTTATTAATGAACCGACTTAGATAATTCTTTTTGGTTTAATATAGCTTCGAGCTTCTAATATTTAATGAAATCTGTATTGAACCTTGGACTTTGAAAGTATAAGGAACGGCAATCAGGATGAATGTATAGATTTCGTTACTATTGGTATTACATCAATTCTGTATGTACCTTATTGTAGAACTAAGCAGAATATTATAATTCACTCATCACTTAAAATTGTAAAATTTAAAAAGGAAAACTGACTTAAAAAAGCAAAAGTCCGTGGTGTGCAAAGTGCAAGCCACCACCACCACCCGAAGTGCAAAGTAACCGACTTCAAATATTTATTTATTGCTTTTAGAAGTCCGTTTCCCTTTATTTTTAAGTTATATTTTTCTCATCATTACGGTGCTGCTTGTTTCTGGTTTAGGTATTCTCTATTTCGCCTTGTAGGGCACCCACGGAATAATACGGGTTGATATATTCTAAGTACGGAACCACACGGGAAAAATATTATGAGAACAGACCAATCAGATTCAACGTTTGAAAAATTCAACAAAATGAGAATTCAACATTATGAGACTCAACATTACAGGAATTCAACATTTTGGGATTCAACATTTCTAAAATTCAACATAATGATAATTCAACATTTTGGGAATCCAACATTTTGAGATTCAACATATTGGGAATTCAACATAATGGAAATTCAACATTTTGCAAATTCAACTTTTTGGACCTGAAGGAGATAATGTATTTTCAGATTCCTTTTAATTTTTTTTATTGTTGTATAGCCCCTTATGGCCGCCGCCACATGTTTTATTCCGCATCGGCTGTCATTTGTTTTTTCGAATGAAACATGAACTATAGTATTTTTCATGTAAGATGGGTACTGTGAGAGTTGTAAATGTCAAAGAAAATTATACTTTATTCAATTGCAATAAGAGACATGACCTGTTTCTATACTTATGGATTTATGCCTTAATACCATTGAATAAAATATTAATTATGTTTGGCACTTACAACGTCACTACCCATTTTATGTGAAAAATATTATAAACGATGGATTGTATCTGTTTACACTATAGCCAAGTGGCTTTTGTCATTGTCGTCTTATATAAAGATACCGCACATGCGTCCTCCGTACTTATAGTTAGTGTATAAATGCACTGACTGTACGAGCATGTACTCTAATTGTTGGCCTCTTAACACCACGCCAATGGCGCGGGTGCGCGAGGGGTGATACATGACAGAAAAATACGAAGAGATTCTATCGGACCCACCAGTGAGGGAGCTTGCAAGACAAGCTGGTTCAAGTCACCACCGTCCGATCGGTTTACACTTCTGTCCTTACCAACTTGTACTTATTGACTAGCTAAATACTTGACCAATGTAAATCGAGTATAAAGGTGTAAAATTATGTTACGTTGATTGTTGAGCTACTAATTATGTGGCTTTATTTAACATGTGTGCAGAACTATTGTACGTGAATATGCGGGTACGGCAGAGCTGTACTGATTTGACCCACCTTTCCTCCAGAAAAACGTATTAATCTTTCTATATTATCACGCCAAATTCCTTTGCGGAATAGGCAGAGAGTACAGAGTCCCAACAGGTTCTTTCCTTACAGACCTCTCTGGCTTCCTCCACTCTCATAGTTCGTCTCATACATGCACACCGATTACGGAGACTCTTGACTTGCCCTTCGGATAAGACAGGGTCTATTTGGTCATGGTAAGATAATTTGTCTTCCTAGGTACCTACATCCTTCCACTTTTGCTCTGTATATCTGTTTTGTCATTCTTTCTTCCGACATTCTTTCTATCTGCCCGAACCAACGGAGCAATATACAGCAATATACTAGGTCAAAATGTTTAAAAAAAGTTAAGGACCGCCTTTCTTCTGTTGTTGTAACTATATATTGGACTACTGATGCACAAAGTTGTAGCTTTCATAAAATCACGAATGTTAAGCCTTTTCCACCCTATCCAAAAATCACCCTATATAAAATCTGTACCAATATTACTACGGTCTAAAATGTTTCCATACACATTATAAAAAAAAGTTCTGTAAGGTAGAGTTCCTTGCAATTTTATTACAGCACAGATTACACTGACTAGTTACCAGGCCACGTTGAAGCCAAGTCTTTATGACGGTAAATGGGCTTGATGCTTACTGAGATAAGCTTCGGAGAAAGGTTTCCAGGTTGCCTTATCGTCGATCGGCCTCTTTGAGGCGACCGCGCGAGGCAAACCGGCCTATTTATCGCTACTGAGGGCGGGTGAAAGATTTCGATAAGTTTTGAGGGTGCTTCACCGTTGTCCAGTCGAAATTATACCGTTACGCCTTTATTCTCCAAGCGGGGCTTGCAGAGGTACCATACACCCATTTTTCGCCGACGTTATTAGGTCTCATGCAATAGGGGTCGACCCTATTGCCATATACCGGGCACAATTCCAGACTCCGGGTTTATAGTAGGAATTTTTCGATAGAAAAACATTTGTACGACCTAGGATTAAAGCTTGGAATCTCGTAATCGCTTCGCCCATTATTCGCTACTAGACCTATACATTTTAATGTGGTAAACTAACATGTCTAACCCTTCGTCACTAGAAGATTTTCTCGTAGATTCTCCTAATACTTGATTGCCTCGTTGGTCTAGTGGCAAAGCTCATTGCTTTGTGATCACCAGGTCCTCTGTTCAAATCCTAAGTCGGACAAGTGTAGTTTTTCTAAAGAAAACTTCCCAGTACGAGTCCGGAGTCTGGAATTGTGCCCGGTATGTGGCAATAGGCTCGCTCCCTATTACATGGGACCTAACATCGTCGGCGAAACGTGGGTGTACTCAGTACACCTCTGCCACCCCTGCTTGGGGAATATAGGCATAACGGTGTTATTTTTTGTCCTAATAAAGGACAAAAATAATCAGAGATACGTGCAGCATCGGCCCTAACCCTTAATCAGGGTAGAGTGAGATTGTCTTTCACCGCCCTTTGGTCAACGCTTTCACTTCACGTAAATAGTACTTCTTTTTAATGGAAAATCACTACGTATCATATAACAAAGTCGTCTGTCTGTCTGAACGCGATACACTCATAACTACCGAACGGATTTTCATACGGTTTTCGCCAATGGACGGAGTGATTCAAGAGGAAGGTTTATGTGTGTAATTCACCCGTGGAAAGCCAGGGTAAGTCGCTAGTAAATAATCTATCTATCTATATCATCACGCCAGCTCCCTCGCGGGGTAGGCAAAGAGTACAGAGTTCCAACAGGTTCTTTCCTTATATACCTCTATGGCTTCCTCCACTCTCATAGTTCGTCTTATACACGCTCGCCGGTTACGCAAACTCTTGACTTGCTCTTCAGATAAGACGTGGTCTATTTGGTCATGGTAAGATAGTCTAGGTCTTCCCCGGTACCTACATCCTTCCACTTTCGCATTGTATGTCATATTAAATAATAATTCTCAATTTTTAAAATCCACTTTTATTACTAAGCTATTTACCAAATATTATTTTACAAGAAATGCGGTTTATGGGCTAGATTCAAAGCTAATCCAGTGGCTCCAAATAGTGAGATTTGGCTTTTAAAAAAATCGGATTTAACTTTAAAAAAGTCTGATTTATCTTTTAAAAGTCTGTAGATGTACGGATTTATGTAAAACCAATCTACGGAATTTTCAGCGTAAACCTACTGATTTAAAAAAAATCACATTTGGCAATACTCCCCTGGGCCTTTTAAAGGGCGCCTTAAAAATTTTATTTTTCATTGGAAATAGTTTTTCGCATTTGGCTTTTTGGCGCTCCTTACCACCTGGTAATGTTAAAAAATGAGCACTGAAGTCGAGCGTTTATCGCTGAGTCGATGCTTACGACCATTAAAGCCCGTAGAAGACGCGAGCGTTTTAAGCACCGACTCGAGCGTTTCTACAACACTACCACCTGGCGCCTAGAGCGACGCTTTCGAGCCATGTTCATAAGTTGTTTTCGAGAGTCATCACGAATCGTCTCGAACGCAGGCTTGATGACTTCCAGCCTCCCGAACAGGCCGGTTTCCGGAAAGGCTTTAGTACCATAGACCACATACGCTGCGGCAGATTATACAGAAGACCGAGGAGTATAATCGGCCACTATGCTTGGCGTTTGTGGACTATGAGAAAGCCTTCGATTCGATCGAGGCTTGGGCGGTTCTTAGATCTCTCCAGCGATGCCGCATTGACTATCGGTACATTGAAGTGTTGAAGTGCTTGTATAATAACGCCACCATGTCAGTCCGAGTACAGGGGCAGTGCACGAAGGCGATCCCCATAAAAAGAGGAGTAAGGCAGGGAGACGGAATTTCTCCGAAACTGTTTACGGCCACCTTAGAGGACGATTCAAGCTCTTGGAATGGCAAGGACTTGGCATCAACATCAATGGCGAATACATCAGTCACCTTCGATTTGCCGACGACATTGTGGTCGTGGCGGAGTCGCTGGAAGATCTAGGACGAATGCTCGGTGACCTCAACAGAGTATCTCAACAAGTGGGTCTTAAAATGAACATGGACAAAACGAAAATAATGTCTAACGTCCATGTCGTACCCACCGCACTCACCGTTTGGAACTCTACACTTGAAGTTGTCGACGAATACATTTACCTGGGACAGGTAGTCCGGTTAGGTAGGTCCAACTTTGAGAGAGAGGTCAATCGACGAATCCAACTCGGCTGGGCAGCGTTCGGGAAACTGCGCAACATCTTCTCATCCAAAATACCTCAGTGCCTTAAGACTAAAGTTTTTAGTCAATGTGTGTTACCAGTGATGATATATGGATCAGAGACGTGGTCTCTTACAAAAGGTCTCATAAAAAAGCTCAGAGTTGCTCAGCGAGCTATGGAGAGAGCTATGCTCGGCGTTTCTCTACGCGATCGAATCAGGAATGAGGAGATTCGTAGAAGAACCAAGGTCACCGACATAGCCGTTAAGATTAGCAAGCTGAAGTGGCAATGGGCGGGCCACATAGCGCGTAGATCGGACGGGCGTTGGGGCAGAAAGATTCTAGAGTGGAGACCACGTATTGGCAAGCGCAGCGTGGGACGACCGCCTGCCAGATGGACCGACGATCTTGTGAAAATCGCAGGAAGTCGTTGGATGCAGGTGGCATCGGACCGGTTACGCTGGAAAGCGATTGGGGAGGCCTATGTTCAGCAGTGGACAAGTATAGGCTGAGATGATGATGATGATGACTCAAGTGGATCTGGAATAGCATCTATCCAAGCATTTTTCTTTGGGTGATTCTTTCATTGGATGGAATGTCCAGTTCCGAATTAAAAAAAATGTTTAATTATTTTTTATCACCTATGTAGATAGGTATGTTGGACGACTTAGTCCAGATAATCTTATCTGGACTAAATCGTCCAGGTGGTAAAGAGATTAAGTAGCGGGTTAGATCCCTGTACGGGACAAATCTTTGTATGAAACACAATTGTTCGTTTCGGTCTGGGTGTTTGTGTATGAATCTCGTGTTTGTAAACGCAACCACGACACAGGAATAATTCCTAGAGTTAAGCTACTTTTTTTTAAGTAAACTGTGCCATCTACGTAATTTTTCCTTCTTTTTTAATGATGTGATTTAACTCTCACGTGGAAATGATAATAACGATGATGGACAGAATATAAAATGTGAAAGTGGACGGATGTAGGTACCGAGGAACACCCAGACTGTCTTACCATGACCGAATAGACCGAATCTTATCTGAAGGGCAAGTCAAGAGTCTCCGTCTTCTGGCTCGAGCGTAGTGGTTGCACGCCCGCTCTCTTGTTCGGTGAAGCTGTAAAGGACCCACGGCCAACAGCGTAGATCATTCACACACACACACAAAGAGACTCCGTCACCGGCGAGCGTGCATAAAACGAATATTATGAGAGTGGAGAAAGCCAGAGAGGGCTGTAAGACAAGAACCTGTTGAAACTTTATACTCTCTGCTTACCCCGCAAGGAATCTGGCGTGATAATATAGATAGATAGAATTACGAAATAAAGACCTATTTAACCACCGATATATTATTCGTACACAAGTAATAGGTACTAGGACTGCCTCATTGGTCTAGTGGCAAAGCGCATCGCTTTGTGATCACGAGGTCCTGGGTTCAAATCCTAGGTCGGACAAGTGTAGTTTTTCTAACGAAAATTTCCCAATATCGTCTCATACACGCTCGCCGGTTACATAAGATTCTTGACTATTATTCACTTCAAAAAAACATTTTAACGACAAAAAATTATGCCAATAACTTAACCATTTACCCCTAATAGCATACCGACATAAAAATAATACTTTTCGTTGTTATATTTGCAATTGGGTCGACATACTCGAAATTCGTCGCATGACCGTATCGATTTAGTAGCCACTAGGGTTGCCAACTTTTTGTAGAAGAATTTGTATAGTTGGAGACTGAACAAGTTATAACATTTGATGATTGATGTAAAATCATCTATAGTCTTTGCGACAAATCCCTTGCAAGGTAGGCGAGGATACAGAGGTCCAACAGTCTTTCGTTCTTACAGAGGTGTCAGGCTTCCGCCTAACTCATGTAAAAATAATATGAGACCAAAGTTACGCATTGATAATGTATTGGTATATTAGTTCTATTTAAGCAGCCTAGTGGTTAGACCGTTGGACTGCAAAGTCAGAGGTCTCGCGTTTAAATCCAAGCACGCACCTCTATCTTTTCGAAAGCATGTGCGTATTAAAAATTACCTATCACTACCCGCATAGTAAGACAGCGAGTAGGTATGAAAGATAGTATCGGTGTAAAGATGAGAAAGGGCGTGCTCCGTTGGTTCGGGCATATAGAAAGAATGCCAGAGGAAAGAATGAAAAAACAGATATACAATGTGCAAGTGGAAGGATGCAGGTACCGGGGAAGACCTAGACTATCTTACCACGACCAAATAAACCGAGTCTTATCTGATGGAAAAGTCAAGAGTATCCGTAACCGGCGAGCGTGTATGAGACGAACTATGAGAGTCGAGGAAGCCAGAGAGGGATGTAAGGAAAGAACCTGTTGGAACTCTGTACTCTCTGCCTACCCCGCAAGGGATCTGGCGTGAGGTTATAGATAGATAGATAGACCTATCACTTGCTCTAACGGTGAAGGAAAACACCATGGGGAAGCATGACAAAGAATTCCTCGAATGTGTGTGAAGTTCGTCAACTCGCACTGGGCCAGCGTGGTGGGCCTAAGCCTTCTCAGTTTGTGAGGAGGCCCGTGCCCAACGGTGGGACAGTTTCTTAACCCGGCTAATATTATTTTTATATTGAATTAGTTATACAAATGGTTCGTTTTATTAATTGTTAAAATGAGTACGCATACGTTTTAAAAGCTCGTTGGTCTAGTGGAGAGTAAAGCGCGTTGCGATCACGACGGTCAAAACGAGGTCCTGAATTCGAATCCTGGGTCGGACGAAAAGGAGTTTTCCGATAGAAAATTTTCCAATATCAGTCCAGAGTCTGGAATCGCCTCCTATTTTCTGGGAAATAACATCGCCAGTGAAAAGTGGGTGTACACAGATTACCTCAGCCATCCCCACTTGAGGGACATACCGTGACCACTGTCACGGTATGTCCTTTCAGCTTATTGATTTATACATTTGATAATTATACAACAAAATGAAATGTGTCGTCACCTTAGGTCAATGTGCACGTACCGTACAAAAATAAATGATGTCTGACTTCAGAATGGATTAATAACCTACCTTACCTTAATTAAAACAGAGTTATTTATTTAAAATGTCATAGTAGCACTCATTGTTTGGAGTCCATTGAAAAGAAAAAAATTTTTGAGGGTTATGTTCACTAAGGAATTTTAGATCCAAAAAGGCAGAGTTAGCATAAATAGAGTATTTTGCGTACTAAGGGTCATAGATCATAAAGTACACCATCAGCAAAAAGACGTCCACTGCATTGTGTGTGCGTGTGTTAGTGTTGTAAGAAATGAGCTCTGAGTCGAGCGCTCGAACCCTGAGTCGAAGCTCGCGAGCGTTCAACGCTCAAGCCTTAAAGGCTCCGGAGCCCTTAAGGCGCGAGCTTTCAAACCTCGAGCTTTAAAGGCTCGCGAGCCGTTAGGACTCAGCTCTTAAAGGTTCGAGTCGAAGCTTGAGCCTTCAATTTTGCCTATACTAATAAGAACTAATTATACAACCTGATATTTTGATTTTTGATTCGCTTAGCCAAATGTTGTTCTAAATGAATATTATTATCTATCACCACGCCAAATACGTTGCGGGGTAGGCAGAGAATGTTAATGTTACGACTTAAATACACCCCAATATCTCGTAAACCCTTTATCGGAGGATGTTAATTTTTTACAAGCTTTTATTTAGCTTGCTATGTTCGTATGTCTATCTGTCTGTCTTTCCGGTTCAAATCTTGAGATCCATTTCTCAAGGACATGCGGATATCCGATTAAGTTGAAATTTGGCATACATATGTAAATCCAATAACAATGCAATAATATGGTACCTAAAGTTTTCGTTTTACTTGTTTTGAACATGTTTCGAAATTATTAATTCCCGAACTCATTAAAATCGGTAGAAATTACGAGAACATTGATTGACCCTTTCTACATACCTATTACTATTGCTTTACGGCCCTCGACTTTGAACTCTGAGCAGTCTTTTTTCATAGTAACTACCGTGAACCTTGTTAACAGAGCTCGTTTAAAGCTCGAACCTCCGAGCCTTGTAGCTTCGAGGTTCGAGCTGCGGCTTGAGCCTTGTAGCCGGCGCTCGAGCTTCGAATCGAGCTCTTTATAGAAAGCTCGAGTAGAAGCTCAAGCTTTCTATGAATGCGCGAGCTCTCAACGACTTTAAGGCTCGGAAGCTCGAGCTTTCTGACAACACTAGTCTGTGTGTGTGTGTAAGTGACGCTACTACAGACTATGCTGTTGGTCGCGGGACCTTTGCAGCTTCAGCGGGCAAAACGACAAGCGTGCAACGCTGCGTCCACTGCATGAAAAGGGCCTTCTTCGCAAAGTTTGTCACAATGACCGGCTTTGTGCTGTAGGCATCCAACTGTTATCCTCGACCTTCTCCAGGTTATTTGACCACACTGTCAACGGCTTGCCCACTCTACATTTTCCGATAGAAGAGCGCAATGCTCTATTTTTATAAGAGTACTGTTAGTACTCTTATGAAAATAGACCTGATACTGTTCAGGGTCTGATGTTGAAGCCGAAAGGTTGCCAGTGGAACCACGCAATTACTCAATATAAACCCGCCGTGTTTGGGCTCGTTGGATTTGTCTTGACGAATACTGTAAACCTGGATGGTGTCCAGGATCTAATGATGCTGCCGGAAGGGGGCCATAGGAATTCTTCAACTAAGCAAGATACCTTGGATGTGATTTTCAATAAAAGCTTGTTTTTAAAGGATATTTTTAATTTAATTTTTAAAATTATTATACGCGTCCTTACAGTTTGGCAACCCTAGTCAGCACGTTTGCTCGAATAAACCATGTTCTATCGATTTTAACTTCGACTTTGCTGCAGACTAATTCGATTACTTATTATTTACCTGTTAGATACGTTTCTTTCTTTTCTTAATCTTTACTTTTGTCATCTTTGTAAAACACCCACCTGTTTCGCTCACTACTAATTTTATTTTATGTTCTTATGTAAGTGATTCATTGTAATATTTTATGAGAAATAAAGAACTCTTAAACTTATATTTTAGTTTGTTCACGATTCCATTATAAGGAGTGAGCTTATTTTTGTGTTATCTCACAGATACTTCTAAGCAATCAGACAGTGTTGGGCACTAATCAATCAATTTTTCCTTGTGTTGTCAACCAATTAAAATTTCAATTGTATTTAAATTAACCCCCCTAGGGTACTCCAGAATAACAATGACTTTTAAACACTTCAGTTTCATGACCATGGGTGCTGTAGCACTTAAAACATCGGGAACTTAAAAACCAAAAATAAACTTTGATAAAATTCTAAATAATTTGATAATAATTTATTTTTTTGGCAATTAATTTTTACCCAATTCTGCAACAAGTTTGATGGCAAAATCACCTCTGAAAAGATCATTTAGTTGGCATATTTACATGTCCACTGAATGATTTATGGTATGTTATTTTTTATGTACCTTTTTATTATTTTACCCAGTGTCGTAGACCAGACCTTCCTTTTTTTTCTTCGCGGGGCTTGTCGGATTCCTACCGACTAAAATCTCCAAGGTGGCCGAAATCAGCACTTTCGAGGGGTTCCGGGATCTCCGTATAAAACGCACCGATGCCCTCCGTGTGCCTCGCTCCAAAGAGCCCGCAATCGGGGGAGAGTTGATAACACGTTCCTCCCACCGACGCGGTGCTTAAGCCGTTATTATACATTCCGACCGCGACTCCGAGCTGACAGCCTTGAGACGGTCAGGTCGGAGTCAGAGTTGGATCCAACCGCCGACCCGACCGCGACTGCGACCAAGGACATTAAGTGATGCAGTTATCGTTATGATAAATATCAATGTATCGATATAATTCTCACATGACACTGTTGTCGTGTAAAAAAATAATATGAAAATTAAGGTGATTGATGATGTATCAAAACATCAATCTATTAAGCTTTCTTTATTGTCGCTGTATGATTTCAGGTTTTGTAAAATAACATCGCTTTAAAAATATCGATGTATCAATAAATCGATATTTTACAAGTTTTTATTACCCTTTTTTTATTCGTATTTTGTCATTCTGGTCCAAAATTTGTGATCCATTTTTCATATATTAATCCATCTTTCCGGTCCGGATAAAATAGAGAAATAGGTAGACTGATAAATAACTATCTTCGATCAGTCGGCACGCGCGTTTCTTTACAGAAGGACGTGTAGCGTGCAGCGACATGGAATTCAGCACTAAGGGTGAAACAATCGATGTTTTAATAGGCAAGATATCGACGTTATAAATTGCATAATATTTATGTATCGATTTCGCTTTAGGTTAGTACAATGCTGGACACAGATGTAGTGTTAGCATACATACCTCTAAGGAACTATATTATTGCATCGTTAGCGAATTTCTATGCTCAATTTCAATTCATGCAGATGTCCACAAGTGTTTGAAAAAGGGATCTTCTTCTTTTTCTTTAAGTTATGGCTTCACACTATTTTAAGTGTATTTTGCCAGTGTCCAGTGAGTAGCATAATCGTGTTTGTTTAAATTAATTTATTTCCCCGATGAACTTGATGACAACGATGATAATGAAATTAATGAATGTACCCCACCCTGGATAGTAAAGCGATGGATACTTTACATACCAATCTCGAAGGTCGATTTGAGGGATATCGAAAAGGCACGTTTTATCACTTTGTTACAACTACCTGCACTCATGCACATATAGGAATACATAATGGTTAATATCCCACCAACATTACACATTGTAATTCGAAATAACACAAGTTTTGGAAATTATAACAAATTGACATTACTCTTCGATTTCCCGCCAAAATATCCGAAAAAGGGATCACAAATTTTGCACCAGTATGTGTGAAAAAAGTAATAAAAACTTGTCAAATGTCGATTTATCGATGCATCGAAGCGGTTTTTTTACAATACCTCAAATCGTACATCGACAATAAAGAAAGCTTAATAAAATCCACATTACTTATTACACGACGACAGTATCATATTATATCGATACATTGATGTTTATCATAACGATGACTGCATCACTAAACGTCCTTGGTCGCAATCGCGTCGGGTGAAGTTGGATCCAACTGTGACTTCGACCTGACCGCCTTGTAATGGCGTCTCAAGGCTGTCAGGTCGGAGTCGCGGTCGCAAAGTGTAATCACAGCTTTACTGTGACGTGGGCCACACACGCCGCCGTCCTCCTCGGGGTCGCTCGTGAAGGACGCTCAGGGCCCCCGTGCCTCGCGTCCGCGACTCTGAATCCTAAAGTTGGAACGTGTTAGAGAAAGAACACTTTAACGTTAACCATTAAAATAGTTCATATAATTTGCAGCTGATGATAGTATTGTTGCATGCGTCACATGTTTTTCGTTTTAGGTTATTTTACCTTCCTAGCCTGCAAGCGATCTTTGATGATATATTCCATTCCGATCTCGGTCTCGAACCCATTCGCGCCTTTATTAAAAAGGCGACATCCCGATATTTTGCGAGCGCGTCCAACCATAGAAATCCGCTAAACGTAGCCGCCGCCGACTACGAACCTAACTATCCTATCAGCCGCTACCGCCGTCTGCGGCATGTTCTCACATCCCTTACTTCGGATACAGATACTGCACACAGGATCAGACACCGACCTTGCCGGCGAGGTCGATGAATCCCTTGCCCGCCAGGGCACCACGGCGAGACACCTAGTATACGCCCTCCCAATAGCGACTGCCCAAGCCGATGCCGTGCCTCCTTGAGGCGCCTTTGACCTAGTTCCCCCTCGCCCTTCTGGCTCGAGTGTAGTGGTTGCACGCGCGCCGGACAAGAGTCCGGTGAAGCTGTAAAGGTCCCAAATGGAACCCAGGATATTGTGATCGCACAGTCGAATATAACCTGTACAAATTGTCCTATTGTGTCATTTATACGACATCTACGCCCACAACAGGCGACCCTGGCACGCTTGCACACGTAAGTCAAAATGTCATTTTCGCAATGTAATCTCAGTGCTTCTAAATGTGACTTACGTCACTCCATATCTCGCGACGTGTCTCAAGTTCTGTAAGTTAAATGTCTCTTACGATCACACAAATCGAAATAATATAACGATTTCTTTCAGAGTCAGATTAATTTTTAATCATGTAATCCATTACAGTATTTATGAATCGACGAAAAAGTAACAAAGACTCCACCACAACTTCGGAATGTCATTCCCTGTGGAGAAGAAGGGCAAGAAACTCCACGGTTACTCTTTTAAAATAGTATTTTACATCTTTATTTCAATAGCCTGGCTTCCACTGCAAACGGGTAATGAGCGAGAAATATTCGAGCGGAACAGAGTACAACTGGTTAAAATAGGTTTTACCTTCCATTAAGAAAGATTATCAATATTTTAATAAATTGCCTTCCACTGCAAAAGGGAAATGACAGCGGGAAATAAGCGAAGGGCTTTAAACGGAAAATGACAAATAGGTCCGACTTCCATTGCAAACTTTGTAGCCATTTTTCAATTGTAGGATCAATCAATTGAATTTTCATTTGCAATTTAATTAATCCCGCCTGGGGTACTCCGATATTGCAATGACTTTTGGACGTCAAACGTCTCAGTCCCAACCGTGATCATGGGTGCTGTCGAGCACCCGAAACATCAACGTTTTTGCCCAACTCTGGGCCGCGACAGTGACGTAATGCGCGGGAAGGGTACGGGTGGGTGGGGCGTGCAGCGGAATTCGTTAACAACTCGTCCGCGACACAGTGTCGCGGCAAACTCGTTTTTACCCATTTTTACTCGTTTGGTCCGTTCCGCTTACTTCTTTGGTGGAAGTACCTCTATGAAATTCACCGTAGCTCCATTTGCTTAAGCGGGCGAGTCCATGTTTAACAATTTTTACTTGCTTTATGAAATTTACTGTTGCGAATTAAATGGACTCCGTACGAAGTCCGTTCCGCTCGCAGTGAAAACCCGACGGCTTGTGTTGATTGCACATCGCGGAAATCGTAATAATAAAATACTAGAAGGGAAATAGCACACTAATACACAAACACAAATATTTCGCTCAAATTACTGTCGCCGGGGTCACCCTAAACAACACCATTACCTTCGGACCAAGCGAGTCCGTAACCGAGCCGCCTTGGTGCTCGGCCGTCCTTACCCGATGATTTTCAAACGGAGTAAAATGACCCTTAGAAATAAGGTGGTATACGGCCCATAATGACATACGCTTGTGAGGTGCTTGGGCACGCCGCCCGCTCTCACATTGACTGACTCCAAGCAGTCCAAACCCGATTCCTCAGAAAAGCTGTGGTTGCCCCGTGGTACATACGGAATGTCGATGGCGGTTTCGAAAGTATTCGCGCCTATATTATTATAAAGTCGACAACCCGCTACTTAGCGAACACGTCCAACCATCAAACCCGCTAATCGTAACCGCCGCCGACTATGCACCTGACTTCTGCACACTCATTCACACCAACCTTCCCTATGCCCTTACTTCTTTCGAATACAGATACCGCACACAGGATCAGACACCGACCTCCCCGGCGAGTTCAAAGAATCCCTTGCCCGCCGCCCGGTGCAGTGCACTACGGCGAGACACCTAGTATATGCCCTCCCCCATAGCGACTGCCCAAGCCGAGGCGTCCTTGAGCTAGTTGCCCCTTGCCCTTCTGGCTCAAGCGTAGTGGTTGCACGCTCGGCCTCTTGTGCGGTAAAGCTGAAAAGGCCCCGCGGCCAACAGCGTAGATCACTCACACACACACACACACACACACACACACACACACACACACACACACACACACACACCACTGTCGCCGCTTTGCTATACATGCACTATTTGAAAAAAGCCACAGTCGCATTATTGCTGTAAAAATACCTTATAAGTAGCGTTACAAGTTTTGGAAGACTTAGCGATTGGATATGTTGCAAAATAGCTGTTTAGCGATTAGATTAGTCCATGGAGTACTAAAGCATTTTGTGATAATTATCTCAGATCTCATGCAGTGATAGCCTACTGTTTAAATTAAGAGACTAGAACAAAGGGGAAGTATATTCTGTAGCGTCATATATATCGCTTCATAGTTGCTACTACCTACCAATAGATGGCGATGACGATCCGCCATACATGTCTAGAAATGTGTTCGAAAGTTAGCATGACCCATTGCATGTATACAAGCCCTAGACAACATCTTAAAACAATGGCAGGCCCCCGCCAGACTCAACACCCATCTGGCTTCATGGAACATCTTTCCTATGACAAATCCTGCCACAACCACAACGTTCTTGCCAAAATTTCAATATTTTCTTGTAGTTGAACAAATTGGGATTTAATGTAGATATACAATGCGAAAGTGGTAAGATCTAGGTATCGGGGGAAGACCTAGACTATTTTACCATGACCAAATAGACCGTGTCTTATCTGAAGGACCAGTCAAGTAACTCCGTAACCGGCGAGCGTGTATGAGACGAACTGTGAAAGTGGAGGAAGCCATAGAGGTCTGTAGGGAAAGAATCTGGTGGAACTCTGTACTCTCTGCCTACCCCGCAAGCGATCTGGCGTGATGATATAGATAGAGTTTATTATATATTATTATTTATTTTAGGCAAGTCAACAATTTTTTTATTTATTATCCCTGTCTAGATTTGGGTAATTTACATCATTCATTGGTCTCTTAAAACTAACGTTTACATTTATTACAGATGACAGCGTTATTATGAAGGTATAGATTAAGATACTTTCCGTGATAAATAGTCGTTTTCGTTAATATAAAAGTGACATATAATTTCAGGACAAATTTAATTTCCCCTAATCATATTCGTCTTCTTATTTCGTTGAGCCAGCGATATATCTTTAATGTATACACGATGTAATTTTAGTCACTGACATACAATGCGAAAGTGGAAGGATGTAGGTACCGGGGAAGACCTAGACTATCTTCATCATCATCATCATCAGCCTAAAGCAGTCCACTGCTGGACATAGGCCTCTCCAAGTGCACGCCACTGGGTACGATCCTCGGCTACTCGCATCCAGTTTCTGCCAGCCGCCCTACGAAGGTCATCGCTCCACCTAGCCTGAGGGCGTCCTGCATTACGTTTGCCAGTCCGCGGTCTCCACTCAAGAACTCGTTTGTCCCAGCGGTTATCGGTTGTTCGGCTAATGTGACCGGCCCATTGCCACTTCAGCTTACTAATCTGGTGGGCAATGTCGATAACTTTGGTTCTCTGTCGAATGACTTCGTTCCGGATTCTATCCTTCAGATAAACTGCGAGCATAGCCCTTTCCATAGCTCGCTGAGTGACTTTAAATTTATTAACCATTCCAACCGTGAGTGTCCACGTCTCGGCTCCATATGTCGTAACGGGCAGGACGCACTGATTAAAGACTTTTGTCTTTAGGCTTTGTGGAATGGGCGATGTAAATACTCGACTTAATTTCCCAAATGCCGCGCAGCCCAGCCGTATTCTTCTGTTGACCTCTTTCTCGAAGTTGTTTTTCCCCAACTGCAGAGTTTGCCCTAGGTAAACATATTCTTGAACAACCTCGAGAATAGCGCCATGTATTGCAACAGGTTCCGGTACTACATGTCGGTTAAATATTACCTTGGTCTTGTCCAAGTTCATGCGGAGACCTATTTGTTTGGAAGAATCGGCTAGGCTGGTCAGCATCTGTTGTAAATCCTGCAACGTTTCGGCCATATAGAGGATGTCGTCTGCAAATCTCAAGTGTGAGATATGACTGCCATTTATGTTTATGCCATGACCTTCCCAGTCCAGCGTCTTAAACATATCCTCCAATGCATTTGTGAACAATTTGGGGGAGATAACGTCCCCTTGTCTCACTCCTCGATGCATTGAGATAGGGTTGGTCTGCTGGTTTTGTAACTGGATGGTCATGGTCGCGGCGTTATAAAGACTTCTTAACACTTGGATGTATCGCCAGTCGACTTGGCATCGTTGCAAGGATATCAGAACTGACCAGGTCTCGATCGAGTCAAAGGCCTTCTCATAGTCCACGAATGCTAAGCACAGGGGCCGATTATACTCTTCGGTCTTCTGTATAATCTGCCGTATAGTGTGGATGTGGTCTATGGTTCCATACCCTCTTCGAAACCCGGCCTGTTCCGGGGGTTGAAATTCGTCGAGCCTTCGCGCAAGACGATTCGTGATAACTCTTGAAAACAGCTTATAAATGTGGCTCAGGAGCGAAATAGGGCGGTAGTTCCTCAGTTGGGTCTTATCACCCTTTTTGAAAAACAATACGACCACGCTCCTACCCTAAGCCTCTGGAGTTCTCCCATTAAAGAGGACAGAGTTAAAGATATTTTGGAGCTCCTTTAGCACGGGTTTACCTCCTGCTTTTAATAGTTCAGTTGTAACTCCGTGATGATGACGTCCCCACTGGCTTTGGACAACTTCGTCAGATGGCTCCTCCCCAAAGACTGAACGAAAACTTTCGACTATCTTACCATGACCAAATAGACCGGGTCTTATCTGAAAGACAAGTCAGAAGTCTCCGTAACCGGCGAGCGTGTATGAGACGAACTATGAGAGTAGAGGAAGCCAGAGAGGTATGTAAGGAAAGAGCCTGTTGGAACTCTGTACTCTCTGCCTACCCCGTAAGGGATCTGACGTGATGATATGGATAGGGATAGAGAGGTAATTTTAGTGGTCCTGGAACGAAAGCCTAACTGATGTATCCAATGAAAATAAAAAGTAAACTTCAATAAGTAACATCCACCTATCCTATCCAAATATCGTAGCTGGCGTGAAAATTCGAAATACCTAAGATATTTACCGGCCAGCTGACGAGCCGTGCCGGCCCTCATTGTCATTTTGTGCTTGGTATTTAATACACTAAATTAGCATGGTTATGGAGATATTACTTATTGAAGTGTTCTTTTTTTCCTTTTTGTAGTACCAGTGAACAGTAGGCAGGCTTTCGCCAGGACGACTAAAATAGCCAGTTTCAATATTTAACTAATGGATAGATTTGGATAGATTTGCTTACTGGCAGTAGAATTTTGACAGATTTTCCATATGAAATATCTCAAAATTCTATCCGTGGTAGGCAAATCTATCCTTGAGCAAAATATTGAAACCGGTATTAAAATGATACCGTGTATAGCTTAGGAATAGGCAGCCCAAGTTTGCAAAGATGTGTACCTACTGCATGCTTTATACTGTGACAGCATTGAAATAATTACCATACAATGCAAAGTGATCTTAAACCCTTGCATAGGTGGTTACTTAAATAATGTCATACATTTATGCATCATTGAATTGAATGAGCGTTCCTTTGTATTCGCGGCTAAGGGTCGTCAAAGTGTCTTGACATAATCTGGCCCTATTTTTAGCCTAAAAGGACTTTACACATTAGAATAATACTCGCGAGCGAACCTGTAGCGAGGGTGGGTGTACACTGTACACCTTTGATCGCCCCTTGGAGATTATGTACGTGACGCACTTATAAAATTTGGAGTATATTGTATCTATCTATATCATCACGCCAGATCACGTGCGGGGTAGGCAGAAAGTACAGAGTTCCAACAGGTTCTTTCCTTACAGAGCATCAAATTATTCTACGAATTAAAGTACAATTATTGTAGTAGTACTTCGTCTGCAATATTTTCAGGCGTCTATTTCCCACCCTTAAGTTTTTTAAAGACAATAGTAGCCTTTCTTTCCCCTGGACAAAATCTAAAAAAAAATCGATGTCTTGCCGAATTAAATCAAAATATGTTCAGTAGTTTGTGCGTGAAAAGGTAACAGACAGACAAGAGTTACTTTCGAATTTATAATATTCGTATGGATTATAACGTGCTGTAGGCAATGCTACCATAAGCAATACGTAACTGACAAAATATTGCTAGAAAATAATGAATAAGTTGGTACTTTGGTATATTTTAAAAGTGAACGATATAGAATAGATACCTTTTCCCAGAAATGGGACATATGTATGTACCTATAAGATAGGTTATGAAAAAAATCAGAAGCATTTGACCAGGGGAGAAAGCCTTTAACAGGTTACAACATCAGTCGAAGACCATATAAAGAATCCGGTGGATTTTGTGTGAATGATCTATGCTGTAGGCAGCGGAGCCTTTACAGCTTTACCGGATAAGGAATCGGGTGGAATTAAATTACCTATGCAAGTGTTTTGCCTGTGGGTGATAGGTTACCAAAAACAAGATAAAACGAGTAGAATATGATTATATTCAAATCGGCAGCGGCAAATCACTCAGGTGATCATCTGGGTGATTTGCCGCTGGGTAATCATTGAGCACTTATTAGTAGGTGATTAAAGTGGAAAAAACCGTCTGAGCATATCCTTACCACAGATTGAGAAATAGTAGATACAATTATCCGTTAATCGTAGCCGCCGCCGACTACGATCCCCCCCGACCAGTGCCGCCACCGTCGGCCGCGACATGTTCTCTCCGATCCTCCGATGCTTTGTCATCCGTTCTTTCCGCTCAGAATACGGGCGACGACGACGTAGTCGTAGATCCCCTCCCATAGCCGGCTGTTGACCGGTGCACTTAGTAGTGCGCCCCGTCCCCCCACAGCGACATGTCCTTGACTGCACCCGCCATAACATCAGATTTGATAGACCACAAATCCTCGTTAAAGAACACCGGTTCGTACCAAGGATGGTTCGCGAGACTATTGAAATGACTAATGAAACACCTCAGTCCTTCCCGTGACTATGGGTGCTGCAAAGCACTCGAAACGTCGGGAACTTAAAAATCAAAAATAAACTGCGATAAAATCCGAAAAATAGTTTTATTTCATCTGGAATCAAGTTTTGTTCGAATCAAGTTTTCTCCCTCCGCAACATCGTAGAGAAGCATCTGGCAGTGAGCCGGAAGGTTTTCTGCGGTTTTGTGGATCTGGAGAAGGCGTTTTACAGAGTTGTGCGAAATAACTTTGGGAAATTTTACCAGAGTATGGTATAGATGGCACTCTGTTTTTAGCCGTCCAGTCCACCAATGTGGACAGCAAGGCATGCGTACGGGTGGGTGGTAACCTGTCACCCTGGTTTGACGTTGAAATCGATGTCAAACAAGGTTGCGGGTTGTCCGCTGGACTGTTTATAATATATCTGGATAAAAGGCTGAAAGCGATGAATGAAGGTGTAGAAATGGGTGACCTAGTGGTAAACCATCTACTATATTGCGATGATGCGGTTTTATTAGCGCCAACTGCCACTGATCTGCAAACACTAGTCACAGTTATGAAGAAGACTGCATGAACAATTGCTTACATTTAAATGTAAATAAAACCAAGATTATGGTTTTTGAACAGGAAGAAATCAGAACGAATGTAAGTATTGCAGTTGGTAACGATTTGCTGGAGCAAGTGAAAGAGTTTGTATATCTTGGATGCGCCTTCCGTAAGGATGGGAAATACACCGCTGACATAGAGAGAGGAGTGAGTGCAGGGAACAGAGTAAATGGTGCGATGGAAATGCTACTTGGGAGCCGGCACTTAAGCCAAAAGGCGAAGCTGGCCATACATAACGGAGTGCTTGTCCCAACGCTGTTGTATAGTAGCGAGAGCTGGGTATGTAAAAAGGAGAATGAAAGTAGGATAGATGCGGTGGAAATGCGAGCTCTGCAGAAGATGTGTGGAGTGAAGCTGACCGACTGTATTCGCAACACCGTAGTAAGAAAGCGAGTAGGTATGAAAGATAGTATCGGTGTTAAGATGAGAAAGAGTACGCTCCGTTGGTTCAGGCATAAAGAAAGAATGTGACAAGAAAGAATGACAAAACAGATATACAATGCGAAAGTGGAAGGATGTAGGTACCGGGGAAGACCTAGACTATCTTACCACGACCAAATAGACCGAGTCTTATCTGAAGGACAAGTCAAGAGTCTCCGTAACCGGCGAGGGTGTATGACACGAACTATGAGAGTGGAGGAAGCCAGAGAGGTATGTTAGGAAATAACTTGTTGGAACTCTGTACTCTCTACCTACCCTGCAAGGGATCTGGCGTGATGATATAGGTATTTTGTGCAGTGTATGTATGTCCTCAGTTCTACTTCGTGTTGTACTTCGGCATTAGTGTTATTTCCCTTAGACTTCAACTGTATTGTCTATTTTAGTTTGGTCAGTGTATTGTCTGTGCGTGTGTCTGCTCCTGGATTTGTAGTACTATGATGATGGCGGGCGGGAACCAGCTGAAAATTAGTGCTGTGCGTCAAGCAAGCAAGTTAAGTTGTAGTTCTTTTCACTTTATTTTTATCTTTCCTGGTTTTATTTTTGTTTTCTTGTCTGTACAAAACAGAATGTAGCAAAAATAAATAGTTTAATAAAAACTATATTTAGGAGCTACCTCAAGAGTTTAAAAAATTGTTGGTTTCATTGTCGTAGCAGATTGATGTTATTATCCAATGCTGTTCAATCGAAACTTAATTATTAAAATCAGTCTTACAGAAGGTTATTAATTTTTCATTGTATTCAATTACTTTGTCATCGGTGCGTTTACACATAGGTACCTACGAAGTTCAGATCGAAATAAACAATTATAGATCATACAAAGTTTTACCCCGTTCAACTACATAATCCAATAAGCGAAGCCCTACTCTAACCACTGATCCAAATGGTCGCCTTCGCTAAAGATATGAGGCATGCCTTTTAAGTTTTGTTGTTTGAAGAAAAAAACACAACTAGAACCTTATAGTACTTTTTATTGTTTTTCAAAGTATTCACCACGTAGCTTAATACACTTTTCCATTCGCTCAAACCAGTTATTATAACATTTATTCCACTCTAAAGTGGGGGTGTTCAAAATGGCTGACTTGAAAGCGTCGACTGCTTCTTCACTGGACTGGAACCTTTGACCACGAAGACTTTTCTTAATTTTAGGAAATGTAAAGAAATCGTTAGGGCTTAGGTCAGGACTGTATGGAGGATGGTCAAGAATTTCTACTTTTTCCTGCTTCAAATACTCAATCGTTTGACGAGCGCTGTGTGAGCTTGCGTTGTCGTAGTGCAAGATGATGTGTCGCTTTGAGTTAGATTTTCGAATTTCGGCGATGACTTGTGGTTAACAAACTGTGGTATACCACTCTGCGTTAACCGTTCTACGATCTTCAAGTGCAATAGTCGCAACATGGCCGGTTTTTCCAAAGAACGTGGCCACTATCTTCTTTGAAGTGCTTCTAGAACAAACAACTTTAGTCGACTTTGGCTCGTCTTGAAACACCCAGATTGTAGATTATTGTTTGGAATTAGGATCGTAGGCATAGATCCAAGATTCGTCACCACTGATGATGTCGTAGACGTGATTTGACTCTCCTCGGTTGAACCTTTGCAGAGTTTTCTTATACCATCTGACGCGGGCCGCCTTGTGATCGTCGGAAAGCAGATGCGGTATCCAACGGCAAACTAGCTTTCTCACACCAAGCGCTTCATGCAAGATCTTCTGAATGGTTGTCCCTGAGATGCCTAATACAGCCTCGATCTCTCGATACGTCACATGACGATCTTCAAAAATTAGTTGTCTCACAGCAATGATGTTATCTTCAGTGAAGGCGGATTTTGGGCGTCCTTCGCGAGATTTGTCACTTACACTAGTATGTCCACGCTGGAATTCTAAATTCGACAGTCCGCAGACATGGGGCTTCATTACTGAACACAGATGTTAGCTCTTCAAAACACTGAAGCCGTGTTAGGCCTCTTCTAAAGTTGTAGAAAATTATTGCACGAACATTTTCCTCAGAAAGATTCATTTTCGTACGTAACCTGACAGATTCCTATCGACGCTGTGTCTAAACAATACGATTAATCCTAATACTTTCAACTGTTTTGAGATTCTAAATTTAAACACATTCGAATATAGAACAGTTCCAAATTCAAAATTGCCGGGAAATATGGAAACGACAGAACTTAAAAGGCATGCCTAGTATTGGGCAATTAGAATATCATCCTAAGCTCTCGCTTGTATAACGACTACGTGTAATAGCACCAATATAGGTTGGCCTCGACCGTGGACCGCGTGCTTTAGCGTGGAGGTCACTGCGGTGTTTCACTTGCATCGTGGCATTAGGGGTTAGCCATGTTTATTTACCACTAGCGAACCGCAAAGATGACACAAATTCTACTAATATTATAAACGGGAAAGTTTGTGAAGGTGGATGGATGTTTGTTACGCTTTCGCAAAATCAAATGAACAGATTTTGATGAAACTTTATAGGAATATAGCGTATACATTATTCTGATGTATACACATTTATAAAAATATTACAAACTAGCGGCCCGTCCCGACTTCGCACGGGTGGACAAAATCTTTTAAAAAAGTTTTAGTAAAAATCTCTAATTTTTTCTAGTAATAAATATAGCCTATGTTACTCAGGGATAATGTAGCATTCTAATGAAAGAATTTTTGAAATCAGTTCAGTAGTTTTTGAGTTTATTCCTTACAAAAATACAAATCTTTCCTCTTTATAATATTAATGTAATCTACAATAATATTATAAAGAGGAAAGACGTGCGCAGCCGCGAGTAATAGCGTGTTGTTCATAAATTCTCCACCTTCCTCGTAAATCAGTCAAGATGTGTTCAATTATTATTGTTTGGAGATCTGAAAACTCCTTGTCGTGTCGAAAGAGGCCAGCACGGGGTGTTTTAGTGTGGTAAAAATCCCACATACTTACCTCAGTCTTCCTCATAGGGGACTGAGAATCTTTTGAACTTCTTTGCAGCAAAAGATAAATAAAAAATAAAGGTGTCACTGTGTCATTTTTTAGTATACTTTTTTGCTGCTGGAGCTTTTGAGTACGTAGACGAACAATCATGTTTCTTTTAACATTTTCCACAAATTGTGTGGATGTGTGGACACAAAGGGACTTTTAAAAAGCCCGGAGTTAAGGTCGAACTTTGTCTATCCACCTATGTATAGACCGCTTTGATTAATGGTATCCACGATAATCGCGTATAAACTGCGGAGCCCTTTGGCAACCTTGAGATGCTATTTTTAACCGAGAAAGTAGGCTAGTCATGTTTTATACTAACTTTGAGGGCTTGGAATAAAGTGTTACACATAAGGAAGTCTATTTTGCGAATTGGGTTTATCCCAACGCAGTTCAAAACACTTCAAGACCACTAATCCGAACTGGGGTTCGCATAGTGTGGGTTAAATACTTAACCTATTCTTTCCACCTCGATTTGGGAAAGAAGGCTTTTGGCAATCAGTGCGACAGTACAGGCCGATTTATAAGGGTGGTATTAACTTATCAGTATTATTTTGATATAGCAGTTTTGACTGCCTCGTTGGCCTGGTGGCAAAGCGAATCGCTTTGTGATCACGAGGTCCTGCGTTCAAATCCTAGGGACAAATGTAGTTTTTCTAACGAAAAATTCCCAGTATGAGTCCGGAGTCTGGAATTGTGCCCGGTATATGGCAATAGGTGCGCCCCCTTTTACATGGCACCTAACATAGTCGGCGAAACGTGGGCGTACTCAGTACACCTCTGCCACCCCTTTTGATAGGCGTGACAGTTTTCCGGTTAATCTGCGGTATAACTCGAACTAAAATAATTTATTTTGTAAAAAGTTCAAGAAATCATTTTTAGAGACTCAGCGGGCTTTTTTACAACAATAAAACGCCGAACATTTTTGATCGTGGAGAAAACCTCGCACAATACACTTGAACCACGCGGCATGCTCGCAACTACTACTTCTACCCATTTTAAACTCCAAAATAGTCGCCATTGACGCTTCTCGAGAAATGCCCCAGACAATGTTGGCCATTATTCAAACTTTTTTTAATTGTAGGAGCAATCAATTGAAATTTTAACTGCAAATAAATTAATTCCCTCAAGATACTCCGAATAACAATAACTTTTGGACGTCAAGCGCCTCAGTCCCTCCCGTGACCATAGGTGCTAAAGAGAAATCGAAACGTTGGAAACCAAAAATCAAAAGTATTATATCTATCTATATTATCACGCCAGATCCTAGTAGGCCTCTGCCTACCCCGCAAGGGATATTGGTACTCTGTACTCTAGTACGGAGTACCAAGATCCCTTGGTACTCCGTACTAGAGTACGGACCTCTCTGTCTTCCTCCACTCTCATAGTTCGTGTCCTACACACTCGCCGGTTACGAAGACTCCTAAAGTAAACCGCAAATAAATCCGTAATATTGTAATTGTAACTTAATATTTTCACAATTAATTTTTGCCTTTCTCTGCCCCCAGAGAACTGCTCTATGCCACACTCCTAAAAGCTTGTCTTCGGTGCGAAAGCTAGACTCGCACACCCTGTGCAGTCACTGGCCTTAAGAGTGAGGGTAGAAACTATAACTAACAGATTTCTTTTTGGTATACATGTCCAGGTCCTGGTGAGAGTTATACCGACTACGTGGCGACACGGTGGTACCGCGCGCCTGAGCTGCTGGTCGGAGACACTATGTACAGCACGCCGGTCGACGTCTGGGCTATTGGTGAGTACTTCAGCATCCAGCCTTAACAGCTCACGTACAAAGCGAGCCTAACATATGGTTAATTGAGGGGCTACTTCAGGTGTCAAGACCCAAGGGGCGGTTCGTTGGTAAAGAAAAATAAATTTAAAAAAGATGTTTGCTGAGACTTTTGTCGAGTGAGGAGAGCAGACACTGCAGTGCTAACGAGTATGGTTGTTTTAATCGAAGAATTAGAGATTGAAAACGTTGTCGAGATCTTCTAAGTTGTATGCTTGCAAACACACAAATGGTATATTTTACGGGCATAATTCGCTCTCCCTCCATCCACTGCTCATATATACACGGTGTAATTTCAGTCGTCCTGGACCGAAAGCCCAGGTACTGTATCTAATACCTGCTGTACTATAACCTGTACTATAAAAATGAAGAAGAACACTTCAGTAAATAATATCTTTATAACAATACTACTTTAGTGAATTAAAAAACCTATATCAAGCGCAAAATGACATTGAGGGACGGCAGGGTTTGTCAGCTGGCCTGTAGATACCTTCCGTGTCCCAGATTTTCACCTTAGCTATGATATTCGGATCGGTTAGAAGGTATAGTATTTTTCACATATTTTATTCAATGGTGATAAGGCATACAACCATAAGTATAGAAACGGGCATGCCTCTTATTTCCATTAAATAAAGAATAATTTCGTTCGGCAATTAGAACTGAAATACTATAAATGGTAGGTACTTATCGAAGTATTATTTTTATTACCAGTGAACAGTAGGCATTATATAGATCACCTAGACTTTCGCTCCAGGACGACTAAAATCACACCCTGTATAATACTAGTACGAAGAAGGCCAATGCCATTGCGAGTACAGCTGGTTCTTCTTTAGCGGCATTTACAGGAAAACTAACGGCCGGGTTCAGTGTAACGGGCTCCAAAACTATAGCATAACGCCTAATAAAAAAGTACACACAGGCATAGGCTATCGTCAGACAATTTTTTGAAATTAACGATCCTGTGAAGCTGAATACCGATGGAATAATGGTTTGGAGTTTTGTTCCAGGTTGCGTGTTCGCCGAGCTATTGTCTGGAGAAGCATTGTGGCCGGGCAAGAGTGACCTGGACCAGCTGTACCTTATCAGGAAGACCCTCGGGGACCTACTGCCGAGGCACATGACCATATTCTCACAGAACACATTCTTTCAAGTAAGCTAGGAGTACTACAATCTAGATCGCAGTCTCAGAATGCATTCAAATCACTTTGATATTCCAAAAGTCCATAGGTATTTCAGCAAAATAATCTCAAACAGCCCTCGTAATAGAGGGTAACTGTGTTGTTGTATCAGCTGCTCTATTAATGACAAAAGATTTTCAATACAGATCTGGGAATAATCGCATTAATTTTTAGTTGGCGGATAGTTTTTATCGTCGTTGTGGCCATCTTGGGATGGAGGATATTATCCTGAAGTGGTTTTGTTTGGATAATAATAATAATAATAATAATTTTTATTTCCAAACAACACATTATAACGTACAGAACAGGCAAAACACACCACACTAGGCAGAGTCTTGTGGTGTTTTTTTTTGACATAATAAAAGATGGATTGCGGTACATTCAAGGGATACGAAAACAATAATAATAAAATATTACATAAAAAAAATAAAAATAAAATAAAAACAAAGCTATAAAATCATGAAGTTAAAAAACAAGTATTATTTCAGGTTTAGGAACTAATATAATTATCTATATAAGTATTAAAATTATTATTTATCAATTTTCATAAAATCTTCAGTAACTTGGTAGGGCCAATTCAGTAATTCTGCCGTAATTTTAGTTTTAGCGTAAAAGTAATTCAAACCGAAGATTTGATTAGATTTATTGAATTTATTATACAAAAACGGTTTTAGAAATGAACTAAAATATTGGGCAGATGAAGTTTTAGTTGGAGGTACTGGGACTAGGAATACCCTTTTTTTAGCTAGACGTTCTAAGTCCGGAATGTGTATTAACTCATTATGACATTCAAGGATAGCCTTAAGGAAAAATAGTCTTCTGACGCTGAGAACCTGAGATTCATTGAAAAGTGATATAGTGGGATAAAGAAAGGGTCGTTTAAGCATTGTTTTTAGGACTGCCCTCTGAGCTCTTTCTAAACCAATAAGGTGAGAGGTGGCCGCACCACCCCATGCTAGGATGCAGTACGATAGTATTGACTGAAACAGGGAGAAATAAATTGTCCTTAGGAGGCTAATTTGGGCGACGTCTCTGAGAAGTTTCATGGTGTATATAAATTTACGGACTCTAGTTGTTGTTTTGATGATATGCTCTTTAAAAGATAATTTTTCATCAATGATGATGCCAAGGTACTTAGTAGTCTTTACTCTAGATAGTTGGGTACATTTGCAAGGTAATTGAACATGTCCAAAAACTGAAAGGCAGGAATGAACTACAATATTAATTTCAGGTGGCGGAGCTGAGACTATAGTTTTGTGGAAACAAATATAGTTTGTTTTGGTGGCGTTAAGGGTTAATAAGTTCTCACTTAGCCATTTTGCCACACTTTGAAGACCGTTTTCTGTGGTGTACTGAAGCTTGCTCCAAGATTAATCATGAAAAATTATGACAGTGTCATCGGCATAATTTATTATGTCCGCATTATTCAACTTGCTTAAAGAAAGACTATTTAAGTATACAAGGAGGAGGGTAGGGCCAAGTATACTCCCCTGAGGGACGCCATAAAATACATTTTGAGGGTTACTGACGACGGCATTTACTCTGACACATTGTTTTCTATTTGTGAGATAACTTCGAAACCACTCTAGGCAAGTTCCTCTGACACCAGTAGCTTCCAATTTTTTCAGTAGTATGGGTGTAGATACTGTGTCGAATGCCTTCGCCAGGTCTAGGAAGACTCCTAAGCACCTTTCACCACTGTCCAGGTGCTGAGAAACAATATTTGTTAGCAGTGAGACGGCTTGTTCTGTCGACTTGTTCTGTCGAAAACCGTACTGCTGATTAGATATAATATTATTGGACTCCAGAAAAGAAACAAACTGCTTATTAACAATTTTCTCGAGTAATTTCGAAAAAGAGCTAAGTAGGGATATAGGTTTTAAAGTTGTTGGGATGGTCAGTGCCACCTCCTTTATGAACGGGGGTTACTAGGGCAGTTTTCCAAATTTCAGGGAAAATCCCAGACGAAAGACTTAAATTGAATATATGTGTTAGTGGTTCTACTATATATTCTTTAATATGTTTAATTAATCGGTTACATATTCCATCGATTCCTGGAGCGCTCTTGTCTTTTAATTGGGAGATTAAGCGTTCAACATCAGATGAAGTAATAGGGTGAAAGAAAAGGGATTGAACCTGAGAGGAAGAAGAGCTAATTTTACCAGCCAGAGAGTCTTGAGATTCGTTGAGTTCTTCTAGAATTTTATTAGCTAGGTTAGATCCTACAGAAGAAAAGTACAGATTACAGTAGTCTAATGAATCATTCACATTATTCTTGATGTTGCAGAGATCGTGGGAACTATTTTTAGGAGGAGCTGAAGATGTGATATGCTTGATAGCATCCCAGAGCTTTTTTGGATTATTTTGGTTAGATATCAGTTGGTTGTCATCGTATTGGTTTTTAAGCTTTCGCAGAAGTGCACGGTAAAAGTTCCTGTATCGCTTATAAATCAGAGACTTAGATGGATCTTTAGGATTTTTCCTTGCATCTAAGTGGAGCCTGTCTCTATGGATGGAGCATCTAAGTAACCCAGGAGTCATCCATGGTTTTAACAGAGCCTTCGCACGGCTGATTTTTATAGTTTTTGAGTGGCTTTGTACTAACGAAGTTAACTTGGATACAAAAATGAGTGAGGCTTCTGAGGGACAAGTATTTTCCAAGACCGGAGACCAGTCAATTTTCTGCACATCCGTACCCATAGCTTCAAGATCCAACTTCATTGAAGTGTTAGGGAGATGCAGTTTTCGTTGGCGCTCAGTAGAAATACCGATCATTATTGGGTAATGGTCAGTTACTGTCGAAGAACAGACTATAGCCTCTGTAAGAACTCGGGTTTTTACGAAAATGTGGTCAATAATTGCATCATTGCGAGTTGGAGAATTAATTGCAGATCTATAGCCTAATTGAGCCATGAGACATAGGTAGTCTGCACATGTTTCACTATTAATAATGTTAATATTAATATCACCAATAATAACAGCATTCTGACTACCCGGCATATTAGAGATAACAGATTCTAGAGAGTCCAAGAAAGTATCAGTATTCCGAAATGATGGGGAGCGGTATATACCCAGTAGAGTTACAACATGTGGAATATGAACCAGCAGGGAATTAGCTTCCAATAAATTAGGTTCACTAATTGTTGCCTTCAAAATGTCTTTGACATATATTACTACACCACCGGACTGGTTAATAAATTTTGTAGAAGAAAAGGATACATAGCCTTCAATTTGGCCGATTACTGAATCTGTCCTAATCCAACACTCAGTTAATACTATAATGTCATAAGAAACATTTAATCGCTTTAATAATATTAAAAAACTATTCAAATTCTGTTGTAAACTTCTTATATTAAGAGATACAATTCTAATTCCAAATCGAGATAGTACTGACTCACACTTTTCAGCATTGTATAATACGTGGCACTTAATATCAAAAGAATTATCTATATTATTTAAGATGTCAACAGATGCCATACCGAATAAATACAATTACAAATATAAAATTAATTTTTTGTTTGAGTTTGGCCACGTAGAGAGAATTATTAACAACGATGTATTCAATGCTGAGAGAGCGAGTAGTATGCAATGTTTGGTCAATTAAATGAGTAATTAAAAAACAAATAGAGAAAAGAAGTAAACAAATAACCCTAAAACAATAAGTTGCTAATTTATGTAGTTTATTGGATGCCGCTGGTAGGCGAGCGAAAAAAATTCGGAACAGTAGCTTCGAGTGGGCCAATGACAACGACGTCTTGTCTCAGCAATATAATTTCGTTAAGCAGATCAGGGATTGAGGGTTCTTCCTCGCTGCTAACAGTGAAAGTGGTCGGCTTGCTGCGGCTACCACGAGACGTAGTCACGTTGTCGATTGAGAAAGAGCTGTTCAACGTGCGTATGGGCGTATTTGTATCGCTGACTTTTGGCCTAGCGCAGGTGCATGAGGGGCATATCCATTGATTTTTGTATGTGTCTGTCATTTTTTTAAAGTTATCTAAGGCGATGTTAAGACACCCTAGATCGTACGGTTGTTTACAGTATGAGCATTCCAAGTAAGAAAGAGTTATTAATTTCTTACTGCACGCGCCGCACACAGAAGACATCTTCGGTTGCTGCTTACAGTGTGTGCAGTGGCGGGAGCGAAGCGGGCTTACCGCGGGTTGTCGTAGGTCAGGAACGGCGGTCGTTAATTAATGTTTTAAAATGAAAATTGCTATAACTTCTAAACTACTTTATAAATCGAGAAACGGTCTTCACTATGCACACTATAGTTAGTTAGACTCAAATAATAACCAAAACGTTCTGATAATATGATAATGTTGATGAACCTAATGTTTCCTACAGTTGGGATAAGAACTCTCCTTCATTTTCCGTCGATCTCTAATCCCCATTTTATTTAATGATTTGTTTTTCCAAGAGTTCCGAGCAAGTAATCAGATTCTACCCAATATTGGAAGTTTTAGTAATGGTTAGCTGGATAATTTACAACATATATAGTAGCAGCCTTTAATCGCCTTCTGCATGATGCTGTATAGCAGCGAAGAAGCTGTAAAGAAATAAATTGAGTAAGCAATGCTTGCAGGGCATGGCGCTACCCGAGCCCACAACCCTGGAGCCACTTGAGAAGAAGATCCCGCAGCGGTACACCGGCAACGAACTAGTGTTAGACTTTCTTAATGTAAGTGCGAATCTATACTAATCTGCATAGGGTCCTCGTGGTGGAGTCTCTTAATGTAATTGTCGATTAACCAAATTGAAAGCTACGACTTAATAAGTTTCGACAGTGAGTGGTCATAAACATGCCTCCGCCAATCCGCACTGAATCCATCTGATATATTCTTTCCAATCTCAATATATAAGAGGAGTCTTCGCTCTGCAGTGAACTAGAATAGGCTTCTTATTGGCATTTTTTTAATTCCAGAAATGCCTTGACAAGGACCCAATGATGAGGTGGACATGCGAACAGCTGCTAAGGCATCCGATCTTTGAGAATTTTCTGTTCACGGTGCCGCATTCAGACCACGAGGAGTATGAGAAGGCCAGAAGAGCGCAGGTTGGTTGGCTTCTTGGTTTGCAGTAGGCATGAATATCGCTACTAACTACGGCTATACGTAAAATTTCACAGGCAATGATTTTACATACGTTAAAAGATAGTGTTAAGTAGCGTTGCATTTGCTACTAAAGTCAAGTATGAATTATGATCTATTTAATATTTATTACCTGCAGCGAAATCAAAATCTCAACATGCTTGATTTCAAGTATACTTTTAAAATATTCAAGTAAGCAAATCAAAGTCAAATGAAAAGCGATTTCATATTATCAAGCATGCTTTTAGCAGGTATTGTAAAAAAAATCTTTATGACCGTTTTGAATGTAGCTGTGGAATGCAAAGATCACATAACTTTGAGCTCTACGCATCGGTACGCAGCTGGTTACATTCAAAGCGGATATAAAGATTGGCGCGATGTATATAGCTTTACTTTGTATTTTCTGGTTGGAAATTTTCATTGAGGGCCACCGTACGACCATTTATTGACCGGGAGAGTGACAGTGATGCAATTATTTTACTCAAGAATAATAAGGAACGGATATATTGAGCGCGCGCTAGGAAATTAACGACGTATGTTCAAAAACAATTTTAATAATTTTCTATAAATACTACACTATGAAATATAGTATAGTATATATATATATATATATATATATATATATATATATATATATATATATATATATATATATATATATATATTATATATAGAGTGATATATATATATATAGATTCGTAGAAGAACCAAGGTCACCGACATAGCCCTCAGGATTAGCATGCTGAAGTGGCAATGGGCTGGCCACATAGCGCGAAGATCGGACGGGCGTTGGGGCAGAAAGATTCTAGAGTGGAGACCACGTATTGGCAAGCGCAGCGTAGGACGACCGCCTGCCAGATGGACCGACGATCTTGTGAAAATCGCAGGAAATCGTTGGATGCAGGTGGCATCGGACCGGTTACGCTGGAAAGCGATTGGGGAGGCCTATGTTCAGCAGTGGACAAGTATAGGCTGAAATGATGATGATGATGACACTTAGGCATTTTCCCACCCACACCGCGGCGTACCACGCTGCGCTCCGCCCCCCTCCCCGCGCGGCTGCACAGCGCTCATTGTGTACGGCGCGGTGCTTGGCAAGTTTCTTACTCGCGTTAACTTCAGCTTCACATTTTGTAATGACTCCGTAAATTAATCAATCAGCCTATCGCAGTCCACTGCTGGACATAGGCCTCTCCTAACACGCGCCATTGCACACGGTCCTCCGCCTTCCGCATCCAGTCTGTCCCAGCGACCTTTTTGAGGTCGTCGGTCCATCTAGCTGGGGGCCGTCCTACCTTACGCTTACCAAGTCGCTGACTGATAATGACTCCGTAAATATTACATCACAATCGCTCTTATATTTTGTCTCTTGTTGCAAACTTATAAAAAATTCACATAAACCTTACATATTTCCATATAAACTTTCATCCCCTATTGTTATTTCACACCCCTCACAACAGCCTAAAAAATAAGTTTCAACCTTCTAGCTCTAAAAATCACGATATTTCCATACAATTTTTTACCCCCAACCAAAAAGCTATGACTAGGTCTTGAATAGGTACAGTGAAACAGCCTATATGTACCCACTTCTGAGTAGGCTTCTCCTCTATAACGCCGAGATCAATTACTGAAAATGATAAAACAAACCGCGAACCCAACTGACCCTAGCAGGTGGAAGGACTATTGTAAAGTATGGAAAGTGAATAGGGACATTGTGAATGAAGTGTGATTCCTTATTATAATTTAAGACGTACCTGGTTGCGTTCACGAAGTCCAGCCTAGGTCGGACAAATGAAGTTTTTCTATCGAAAAATTCCCAGTATTAGTTCGGAGTCCGGAATCGTGACCTGTAGGACCAATATGATTGCCCCTTATTACATGGGACCTAATATCGTCGGCGATACACCACTGTTACCCCGCTTGGGAAATATAGGCGAGAAAAAAAACAAATCGATTATTGTTAATCGAGCTAATTCAAAATCTATCTATCTATATCATCACGCCTTACGGGGTAGGAAGAGAGTACAGTTTTTTTTTGTTTTTATTTTAAAACGTAGGTCCACACTAGGATTTATTCCTGTGTCGTGGGTCCTTTTACAAACATGAAAATACACGGACACAAATACCCAAACCGAAACAAATATTTGTGGGTTATACAAAGATTTGTCCCGTGCTTAGAGGTATGTAAGGAAAGTTCCAACAAGTTCTTTCCTTACAGACCTCTCTGGCTTCCTCCTCTCTCATAGTTCGTCTTATACACGCTCGCCGGTTACGGAGACTCCTGACTTACCCTTCAGATAAAACACTGTCTATTCAAAATATAATCGATTTTTGCACATCGATTAATTTTTCACGAGCTCCGTGTACACTGTCCTGCTTTGCAAAGGACAGAAGTGGAATTTTATTTTTACTACTCCTCCTGTTTTTCTCTCTAATTAAATTTGTTGCGGGTTCCAAGACAATTAACGCGCTTTCCGGGACAGTCCAAGGTTCAAACCTTGGCGCCATCTAAGGAGACCATTGTGGATCCTGGATTACAGGAGTTACAATGGTGGGAATGTGTGGCGGGGTTAGTCCTATTAAAGAGCTCAGTGTACAGTGTGTTAAGGAATCCCCTGTGGTGCAGGTGTCGTCGTCGCCGCTGCTGCCGGCGCTGGTGGAGCGCGCGGCGCCGCGCGGCCGCCGCGTGGAGCTGGCGGCGCGCGGACACCTGCCCACCATCTGACCGCCGCCCGCGCACCGCGCCGCGCACGCGCGACCACATTAAATGATTCTATTCTATACTGCATTTTATTTCTCAATCCTTTTTCATTGAGTTAGTAGAGAAGACACTTCAAATATTTTTTATATGTACAGTTTGACAAGAATATTTTGGCCCCTGGGTGCTATTCTACAACGCCTTTTATTTATTGCCATTAAGTTATTCTTCTTCAACCGAAAGACCTCCACTGCAGGACAAAGGCCTCCCCTAAAGACCGCCACAACGACCGGCTTTGTGCTGTACGCATCCAATCCGCGACCTTCACCAGGTCATCGGTCTATCTTGTAGGGGGCCTACCCACTCCACGTCTTCCGGTACGTGGTCGCCATTCGAGAACCTTTCTGCTCCAACGGCCGTCAGTTCTACGAGCGATGTGCCCCGCCCACTACCGCTTAAGTTTAGCAGTTCTGAGTGCTATGTCAGTGACTTACGTCCTCCTGCGGATCTCCTCGTTTCTGATTCGATCCCGCAGGGTAACTCCGAGCATAGCTCTCTCCATCGCCCTTTTGCGTGACCTTGAGCCTTCTTATGAGGCCCATCGTAAGCGACCATGTCTCAGTGCCGTAAGTCATCACTGGCAACGCACACTGGTCAAAGACTTTTGTCTTGAGACACTGCGGAATTTTGGACGAGAAGATGTTACGTAGCTTCCCGATTAAGTTATTATGTACTTAATACTAGGGAATTTTTGTAAAGTGCTACAAGGATATTTTAGCCCGTGGGTGACATTGACAGGGGGCGTTGGTGTGAAATTAGGGTTATAATTTAGAAATTTTTTCCAATTTTTAGGGAAATGTTTCAATAGGTGGGTCCCGCACGGTTACATACACGGTGAATTTCATAGCGAACTGCCTCGTTGGGCTAGTGGCAAAGCGCGTCGCTTTGTGATCACGAGGTCCTGGGTTCAAATTCTAGGTCGGACAAATGTAGTTTTTCTAACGAAAACTTCCCATGAGTCCAGAGTCAGGAATTGTGCCCGGTATATGGGAATAGCAGTGATAGCCTAGTGGTTAGACCATTGGACTGCAAAGTCAGAGGTCTCGGGTTCAAACCCAGGCACGCACCTCTGTCTTTTCGAAAGCATGTGCGTATTGAAAAAATAATCACTTGCTTAAACGGTGAAGGAAAACATCGTGAGGAAACCTGCATGCCTAAGAGTTTGTCGAAGGTGTGTGAAGTTCGTCAACCCGCACTGGGCCAGCGTGGTGAACTATGGCCTAAACCCTCTCAGTTTGAGGAGGCCCGTGCCCAACGGTGGGACAGTTTCTTAACAGGGCTAGTATTATTATATGGGAAAAGGCTCGCTCCCTATTACTTGGGACCTCATAACGTCGGCGACAAGTGAATGTACTCAGTAGACCGCAGCCACCCCCGCTTGGGGAATATAGACGTGACTGTGTATATTCATAGCAAACGGCAAATTAAACCGCGGGCCTTAAAATCTTTGTATGACTGTAGCAAAAGGCACGATTCTACGACGCCTTTAATTTAAATACTCCTTACTTCTCTTTATCATCGCGCCAGATCCCTTGCGGGGTAGGCAGAGAGTACAGCTTCCCAACATTTTCTTCCCCTTCACGCACAAAAATAATTAATTAAATTTAGTTTCATAATTTATTGGATTATTTCCAATAGGCGAGTGTCCTCGGTGCATGACTGTCTATAATCAGTACTCGTAACATAATGTAATAACGACAAGGTTGTTTTAAAAAAAACAAATATAATGTCTACTTAGAGTAAGCGAGACATGTCACTATAAAAATACTAGCAGGCGCTCGCATTTACGATCTTTGAAGCGTCAGTAAGAAGTAAGGGCTTATGGCAAGTATCTGGGAGTATCAAACAATATTCCGTTTAGCAACCAGCTTCCATACCGTGACACGCGTCAGGATGGCGTGAGCTGCTTTAAAGCTAGCAATGTATGCATATGTTTAAACTAAATAAAATGCTATTTACTTATAATCTATATCATCACGCCAGTTCCCTTGCAGGGTAGGCAGAGAGTACAGAGTTCCAACAGTTTCTTTTCTTACATACCTCTCTGGCTTCCTCTACTCTCATAGTTCGTCTCATACACGCTCGCCGGCTACGGAGACTCTTGACTTGTCCTTCAGATAAGACTCGGTCTATTTGGTCATGGTAAGATAGTCTAGGTCTTCCCCGGTACCTACATCCTTCCACGTTCGCATTATATATCTGTTTTGTCATTCTTTCTTCTGACATCCTTTCTATATGCCCGAACCAAGGGAGCATACCCTTTCTCATCTTTACACCGATACTATCTTTCATACCTATACGCTTTCTTACTACGCTGTTGTAAATACGGCCGGTTAGCTTGACTTCGCACATCTTCCGCTGAGCTCGCATTTATCCTGCTTTCATTCTCCTCCTTACATACCTAACTCTCACTGCCATATGACAGGGTGGGGACAAGCACTCTGTTATTGTGTGTGTGTGTGTGAATGATGTACGCTGTTGGCCGCGAGGCCTTTACAGCTTCACCGGACTAAAAGGCGAGCGTGCAACCACTACGCTCTAGCCAGCCAGAAGGGCAAGACGCGACATACTCGAGGGCGCCTCGAAGAGGCGCCCTCGGTTGGGACAGTCGCTGTAGGGGGACGGCTGCACTACTAAGTGCACCGGTCAACCGCCGGCTATGGGAGGGGATCTACTACTACGTCGTCGTCGTCGCCCGTATTCTGAGCGGAAAGAAGGGATGACAAAGCATCGGGGGGGTCGGTGAGAACATGTCGCGGCCGGCGGTGGCGGCAGGGGTCGGGGGGGAGATCGTAGTCGGCGGTGGCTACGATTAACGGATTCGCATGGGTAGATGCGTTCGCGAAGTGACGTGTTGACGCCTTTTTAATAAAGGCGCGAATAGGTTCGAGACCTAGATCGGAGTGGAGGTCGACGTTCCGTACGAACCAGGGGGCTCCTACGGCTTTACGGAGGAAGCGGTTTTGAACCACTTGGAGTTTATCGATGTGAGAGGGGGCCGAATGTCCGAACACAACACACGCATAAGTCATGATGGGTCGAACGCAAGTTTTGTAAAGTGTCACCTTATTTCTAAGGGACATTTTACTCCGCTTGCAGATTAACGAATGGAGACGACCGAGCACAAATGATGCTCGGTGACGGACCCGCTTGATGTGCGGGCCGAAGGACATGGTACTGTTTAGGGTGACCCCTAGATATTTGACCTCTTTGACCCAGGGAATGGGTCGGTCGAACATGGTCACTTGGCCGAGATTACTTCTAGGGCGGCGCAGGGAGTGGCGCGGGGTGGCACCTCTGGAGAAGAACACCGCAGCGCTCTTGTCCGGGTTCACCTCAATACGCCACTTCCTGAACCAATTCCCTAGGGAATTGGCGGATGCCTGAAGGTGTCTGGTAATGAAACCCTTATTCCTATGCGAGACGTAGAGAGCGGTATCATCCGCGAATAGGGCTAGATGCGCCTTACTCGAACGAGGAATGTCGTTCGTGTAAAGGCTAAACAGGAGCGGAGAGAGAACTGAGCCCTGTGGGACTCCAGCACTGATGGAGTGGGAAGTGGAGCGCGTCATTTCGACGCGATAACGGAAGGTGCGATTCGACAAGAAGTCTCGTAAGATGAGCACGAGTCTGTCCGGCACACCCAATTGGTAGAGCTTGTAGACCAAGCCGTTGTGCCAGACTTTGTCGAATGCCTTCGCGACATCTAGGAAGAGGGCGCCCGTGTAGATGGGTTTGGGTCTATTGAGACCGGAGAGGATGTGCTCCGTGATGCGGTGCACTTGGTGGACGCAAGAGTGTTTGGCTCGAAAGCCAAACTGCTCGTCGATAAGGATACCCCTGGACGTTACGAAGTCTTTAAGCCTCGCCAGAAGTAGGCGCTCGTATATCTTGGCCAGGGAGTTGAGGAGACTGATAGGGCGGTAGCTCGCGGGGAGATTGCGAGGTTTGCCGGGCTTGGGAATGCCTATGACGTCCGCTTCCTTCCACTTAGCGGGGAAGGTGCAGTTCGCCATGGCGGCCACTCTGTTATGTATGGCCAGCTGCGCCTTTTGGCTTAAGTGCCGGCTCCCAAGTAGCCTTCCTATCGCACCATTCACTCTATTCGCTGCATTCACTCTTCTATGTGTTTCCCATCCTTACTGTAGGCGCATCCAAGATGTACAAAACTCATTCACTTGCTCCAGCACATAGTTACCAACCATAATCCTTCCAATTACTTACAAAATCCTAGCTTTCTTAAAATGAAGTAGGTCTAGCCTGCTAAGGATTTTGGTCCATCCATACCGAGAAATTGAAAGCATATAGTAATTACATGCTAATAATATTTCCAGTCCCCAGTTATCTCTGGGCTGTATCTTTACAACCCTACTTAATATTATAAATGTGAAAATTTGTATGTTTAGATGTTTGTAACTCAAAACGCAAAAACGGCTGAATGGATTTGGATGAAATTTGGCACACATAGTTTATTACCTGGATTGACACAGAGTACCTACTTTTTATCACGGAAAAATGTAAGGTTCCAGTCTTAAGTCAGTGTGGATGAAGTCGTAGGCAGAAACTAGTAGGTATATAAAAGGACAGTAATAAAATAAACAAGTTCTTTATTTTACATTATCTAAAATTTACTAAAATAACTTATGTTAGATTCTGCAGCAGGCCGGCATTATTCCTTATAGTTAAATCATATTTACAAGCGCATTTCATTTGTCCAGTCAATCTTTTGAGATTGAATAATTTTTAATAGCCTGCAACAAATAAAAAATAAATTAAATTTTCTGGTGTACTTGTCTACTTTCAAATCATTCCGAAAAGACCAATTAGGGCAAATCCCTAAAAAATACTAGCAATTTTCCTATAACCTCGTGCGTAATGACAGAATCGGCTCCCGCGGAGGCGGTACTCTCATTTACTACAGGAGGTCCCTTCACTGCATCCCTCTCGATCCCCCCGCGCTCACCAACATCGAAGCCTCGGTCTGTCGCATCTCTCTCACGGGGCACCAGCCCATCGTGATCGCCTCCGTATACCTTTCCCCCACTAAATCCGTTCTCAGGAGTGACTTTGAAGCACTCCTTAATCTGGGAAGCGCCGTCATTCTGGCGGGCGACTTCAACAGTAAGCACGTGGCCTGGAACGGTCTCACCACTTCCCCTAACGGTAGGAGCCTTGACGCCCTGGTCGACGTTCTCGACTTTGACGTCATCGCACCTATGCACCCTACCCACTATCCCAACAATCCCAACCACCGACCCGACGTCCTGGACATGGCAATTCTTAAGGGTGTCACCCTACGGCTGCACTCCTTGGAAGTAGTCCAGGAACTCGACTCTGACCATCGACCTGTAGTCATGAGACTCGGTTCCCCCCCTTCCGCCCCTCAGCGACCCAAAAAGATGGTAGTGGATTGGCATGCGCTAAGCACGGCCTTGGCGGATGCCGACCCTCCCCCCCTCCCTCTCAGCTCGGACTCCATCCCGTCCCCGCAGGACACCGATCAGGCCGTAGATGCCTTCACCGAACACATCCGATCGGCTGTCAGTCGATCGTCCAAGCAAGTCGAGGCGGAAGATCTCTACCTCAACCGCTTTCGACTGCCGGACGATGTTAGGGATCTCATTCGTTCCAAGAATGCTTCTATCCGAGCGTACGACTTCTACCCCACCGAAGCCAATCGGGCCCGGATGCGCGCTTTACAACGAGAGGTAAAGCGTCGTGTCGCGGAGATCCGGGAGGAACGGTGGGGTGACTTCCTAGAGGGCATCGCGCCATCACATCTGGCGCGTAGCCTCAAATCCGACTCCACGACTGACATGCCCCCGCTGTCCCGCCCTTCAGGCGCACCCCCAGCCTTCGACGACGACGAAAAGGCCGAGCTTCTCGCCGACTCCCTCGAGAGCCAGTGCGCCCCCAGCTCTCAGTCCGTCGACCAGTCCCACGTCGACGCGGTCGACAGGGAAGTCGAGCGCAGGGCATCCCTCCCCCCCGTCGATTCCTTACCTCCTATCACCCAAACGGAGGTCGAAGATCTAATTATGGGTCTCAAAACTAAAAAATCCCCCGGCTCTGACGGCATTTCGAATCGCGTTCTGAAATGCCTGCCCGCCCAACTCATCTGTCTCTTAGTGGCCATATTGAACGCCGCCATGGCGAACTGCACCTTCCCCGCTAAGTGGAAGGAGGCGGACGTCATAGGCATTCCCAAGCCCGGCAAACCTCGCAATCTCCCCGCGAGCTACCGCCCTATCAGTCTCCTTAACTCCCTGGCCAAGATATACGAGCGCCTACTTCTGGCGAGGCTCAAAGACTTCGTAACGTCCAGGGGTATCCTTATCGACGAGCAGTTCGGCTTTCAAGCCAAACACTCTTGCGTCCACCAAGTGCACCGCATCACGGAGCACATCCTCTCCGGTCTCAATAGACCCAAACCCATCTACAAGGGCGCCCTCTTCCTAGATGTCGCGAAGGCATTTGACAAAGTCTGGCACAACGGCTTGATCTACAAGCTCTACCAATTGGGTGTGCCGGACAGACTCGTGCTCATCTTACGAGACTTCTTGTCGAATCGCGCTTTCCGTTATCGCGTCGAAATGACGCGCTCCACTTCCCACTCCATCAGTGCTGGAGTCCCACAGAACGACATTCCTCGTTCGAGTAAGGCGCATCTAGCCCTATTCGTGGATGATACCGCTCTCTACGTCTCGCATAGGAATAAGGGTTTCATTACCAGAAACCTTCAGGCATCCGCCAATTCCCTAGGGAATTGGTTCAGGAAGTGGCGTATTGAGGTGAACCCGGACAAGAGCGCTGCGGTGTTCTTCTCCAGAGGTGCCACCCCGCGCCACTCCCTGCGCCGCCCTAGAAGTAATCTCGGCCAAGTGACCATGTTCGACCGACCCATTCCCTGGGTCAAAGAGGTCAAATATCTAGGGGTCACCCTAAACAGTACCATGTCCTTCGGCCCGCACATCAAGCGGGTCCGTCACCGAGCATCATTTGTGCTCGGTCGTCTCCATTCGTTAATCTGCAAGCGGAGTAAAATGTCCCTTAGAAATAAGGTGACACTTTACAAAACTTGCGTTCGACCCATCATGACTTATGCGTGTGTTGTGTTCGGACATTCGGACCCCTCTCACATCGATAAACTCCAAGTGGTTCAAAACCGCTTCCTCCGTAAAGCCGTAGGAGCCCCCTGGTTCGTACGGAACGTCGACCAGGCGTCGAGGCGACATACTCGAGGGCGCCTCTTCGCTCTCCTCCAGGCGCCCTCGAGTATGTCGCCTCTTGCCCTTCTGGCTGGCTAGAGCGTAGTGGTTGCACGCTCGCCTTTAAGACCGGTGAAGCTGTAAAGGCCTCGCGGCCAACAGCGTACATCATTCACACACACACTAGCAATTTTCCGCAACTTCGTATCCGGTCAACAACAGCGCCACCTATGTTTTATAGACTACTACTACTAGATGTTACTTCTGAATAACGTAGCTTTCTAATGGTAAAAGAATCATTAAAATCGGTCCAGTAGTTTTTGAGTTTATTCATCACAAACATACAAAAATACAAATCCTCTTTATTATATTAGAGTAGATCAGACTGAAGTCGATATATTATTTAAGTGATAATAAAATATGAGACTTAACAATAGAATTGGTTTTCTAAAAAGACATCATACTATGTTTTATTTGTGGATATGAGGAGCTGATAATTCTGATGGAAAACTGGCCAGGTATGTTATGCTTAATGACATCCAGTGTTAACCACTTGGTGTACCTAGCCTTCGGAGTCTACCATGAATGTAACAAACCTTGATAACACTAAGGTTTTAGGATATACATTGTTATACAATATAAACTGTATAAAAATAATTATTGTGTTTACCCATCCAGTGGCGGGGCAAGAGCTAAACTTGATGTAGGTAAACTATATTCCGCGAGACCCTCTACTGGCGCACAACGGCGAATTTCATGAAATAGTAAAAACATATTGACTGCCTCGTTGGTCTGGTGGCAAAGCGCGTCGCTTTGTGATCACGAGGTCCTGGGTTCAAATCCTAGGTCGGACAAATGTAGGTTTTCTAACGAAAAATTCCCAGTAAGAGTCTGGAGTCTGAAATTGTGCCCGATATATGGCAATGGGCTCGACCCTACCTAACATCGTCGGCAAAACGTGGGTTTTTTTTCATATTGATATCGCTTAACTTTATAAATTATGATTTTATATTGTGCCACTGCATATACACAATCATACTAGTATACTTAAATTTAGATGTATATAAACGAGAGATAAACAAAACAATTTAAAACAGAATAATAAACAGATTAGACAATAAAAACAAAAAAAAGACAAAGACCCTATCATATAACAATTGAGCTGAAACATGTATAACAAAATAAATAGATATGTGCCTATATAAGCCTAATGAAATGCAAACAAAAAAATGCAAAAAATAAAATGATATTAAAGAAATAGATATGTTTAGCTTTATTGAACTTCATTAATGAAGATGCTATATCTGCTAATAGATAAAACTCCCAAAGCTGTAAGTTTTTCTTGACTCATGGTATCTCTCAAATAATTTTATTTAGATTAAAAAAAATACACAACAGTAGTGAATTTAAATTTGGTAAGTCAATATTATCATTTTATGACGAATATATTTTTTACGTTGCGTTCTTTAAGGTGCAAGGCACTTTGGACTGTGAGGCTTTAGGCGATGGCCCACATCACCCACACCTTATGCTGCCTCTGCACTCATCCCTTGCAGGGTAAAAGGTACAGACCTCTCTCTTCCTGTACTAAACTACTAAATTTACTAATTTTAGACAAGGACCACTGTCCTCCAACCCGGCTTAGGACATATAGGCTACGTATGTGTGAATGACTCTGATGTTAGCCAAGTGCCGTTTACAGCATTGCCACAAGCGTGACGGTGTTTGATATTTCTCACAATTCAGATGTTTGTTTAGTGAACGTAATGTTTTGATGATTGATTAGTTACAGCTGGTTACCTATTTGAAGTCTGTACTCTCAGCCTACCGTGCAAGGAATCTGACGTGATGATATAGATGGATTAGTTACATAAAGTATAGGTCCAAATTAAACGCTTACTCTGGTTATCGGCAATTTGTTCCGTTCCTCGGGAGTTACTAACGAGTCTATTTCTTGCAACTTATACCATCCGTAGTGGGCGCCGACTAGCAATGGCACCATCACCAACGCCAGTAGATTCTTGGAAATAAACTGTCTCACCGACATCTTTGCTGCAGATCCAACTATTAGTATTATTTGTTTTGATCTCCTAAAATTTAGTGGTTAGAAAATTTGAAATGACAATTAATGACATTGCTTTACAATATTCATATGTTTACAACTCTGTCAAATTAGGAATATTCACGTAAGTTGAGAATCTGTTTAGAAATAGCGCTCTATATAATTTGGTCGCATAAAATTAGGAACGTCTCAAATGTCAACGTCAAATACATGATCCAACGTTCAAAAGATAGACATTTTTCAGTAATAGAAGTAAGTAAAGTCAGTAAAATATTTCTATAGCAGAGAATCTGAATATTGTTTAGGTCTATTTAACTTATTGGTTAATAAAAAAATATGTGACCGGTAAAACTATTTCCAAACCAGAAATTAATTGTTGCTTTCGTGCTGGCATATTGATACAAATTGGATATATACAAGGATTACTAACAGGTTCTGGACGTAACTTATTCGTTTTGTAATGCCCATTACGTAAACGCACTTTGTTTCATCAGCATTTGTAGTAACACAATCGTTTTAACCAGCTTTCAGTCAGAATAAATAAATCAAAATAAAATTGTTTCTTTCGTCGCACTTACATTTTTAACTGGGCACAGAATTAAACGTTACGGTTGGTTCGCTATCTCAAATTAGCCCATGATCAAAATAGCCTATGGCGTAAGTATACGCTATTCATTTCGGCCAATCACAAAGCAGCGCAAGTGAAATTTTTGACACATTCCTATACAATGCGTCAACGATAACTGCCTTCAAAAACATGGTGGCAGCTCAGTGAAGTGGGTGAACCTCTTGACTAGTCATTAAAATTTCAGAAGCTTATTTAGCAGGAGTGTTTGATACAATTTGTAAGTACATTCCCAACTCTCCGTGTATCCGATAGACGTGATAAAGTAGTAATTTGAGCTTAAAATTATAGGTAAACACCGTTTAATAAGCTTCATACAAAGTCAAGGATGACGTCTGAAGAAACCCAGATATCTGAAGAACTGAAGGGATGTTACGAGAATCTCATTGTAATCGACATTGGCGCGAACCTGACGAACAAGAAATACGGCCGTGATCTCGATTCTGTCGTTCAAAGGGCAAAAGATGCAGGTTAGTATGTGAAACATTTCAAAATAACATATGTGTGTAGTTGCGTGTGTTAGCGCATTCAATCGTCCACAGTTTCTATTACAATGCCGCCAGTGGCTTGTACAGGGTAATTTATTCATTTAAAATGATTGCGCATTGAATTCCTGGCGTAAATAACCCAGCAGCTACTGTGTTATTGTCAAGTAAAACATTTTTTTATTAGGTTTAACTGCGCTTTTATAGTATTGAGAAACTCGAGAGTAATTTAACAGATGTTGGGAAAGCTGATTTATGTATCATGCGATAGTTGTTTTATAAAATATTGTTGAACACTGCTTTCGAAAGGCAAGAACTCTGTATTGATTTGTAGCTGAAATCATTGTTATTAGCTGTATCAAATATAATAATGGATACATTTTTAAGAGAGTAGAGGAAGCCAGAGAGGTATGTAAGGAAAGAGCCTGTTGGAACTCTGTACTCTCTGCCTACCCCGTAAGGGATCTGGCGTGATGATATAAATAGATAGATAGATACATTTTGAAATGAACATATTTTTTTTTTATTTAAATATATTTGACTTTGCTATATTCACTATCAACCCAAAGACGGTTATTACAGAACAAAGGCTTCCTCCATAGATTACCACAATCAGCTGCTTTGCTGTTGTCGTGTAATATTTCATTCATGTATAATATGGGTAATGTAGAAACAAAACCAGCAACATCCACATAGATCAATATCGATGTAGCTGGTTTTCTTACACCTCTGCCACCTCAGCTTGGGGAATATATGCATGATGGCGTTAAATATAAGAGACTAAAAATCTCTAAAAATCTTGTGGTAATGTACCAGCTGCCTATAAACTGGAAGGGCAGCAGCATTAATATTGATTGATTAGTATGTTGTTGGGTTTGCTCCTATGTCACTCAAATAAAAGTATATTTTTTTTATTATTGCCCTATGCAAAATTAGATGCCATTACCTATTTTGGTATGTGGTAAATTGTACCATACTAAAAGATACTTTTCTTCCATGAGTGCTTGGCTAATAAGTCTGTTGATCTATCAATCTATATTATCACACCAGATCATTTGTGGGGTAGGCAGAGAGTACAGAGTTATAACTGTTAATGATACCAAGTTTTCTTGTTCATATAGGTGTCCAAAAAATAATGGTCACAGGCACATCAGTTAGAAATAGTAAGGAAGCCCTCAGACTGACGCGCCTCTACCCCAGCACAATATACTCCACAGCTGGTAAGTTGGACTTCATGGAATATTTTTTAGGAAGAATTATATGAATATTTTTTTAGAACATCCCCTCACACAGACTTAAACAAACATATAGAGGTCACACAAAGATTTGTCCCATGTGTGAATCATACCCACCTCTAGTATGCTCTATGTTCTTACCACTATGCTTTGTATCCCAATAAGGTGTTCACTAACATGATCAGCTTGGTCTAGTGTTTTAATGCTTAAGCTTCACAGAAATATTGGTGTCCGTAAATATGGGGCTACATTTCTTTAGAAAAATAGTCATTATTTTCACATCTGGTTAACTACTAAGCTTTTTTTTGGTCATAAAAGATTCTTACTGACAAAACCTTGCTGTGGCTACTAGGCCGCAACAGTCAATTAAACGTGGACAACAAACTCTTAATATATGAAATGCTACTCAAACCAATATGAATGGATGCCATGCAGCTATGGGGTAGCGCTAGTGACTCTAATATTGCCATAATCGAAAGAATGCAAAATGTAATCCTTACGTACTATATCCAACATGCCATGGTTTGTAACTGATAACGAAATCCACGAAAACCTAAACATGACAACAGTCAAGGAAGAAATCCATCCAAAAATTACTACCATCACCTAACTAAGCACCCAAAACGAGCTAGCACCGCAACTTATATCTCAAAACTATCCTAAACGGCTAAAACGGCACGACATATTGAAGCTACAGGAAAGAATGTAGCTGCTTGAGAACACGAGTAGTGCCCTCGATGGAGTGCATACTCGCCACGCCAACCACCGATAATCCTTTCGCTTATAATTCTGGGACTGATCGCAAAAATATTAAATATTCCTTACAATAACTTCTTTTTTCCTACTTTAAATCGCTTCCCGGGACACCCCAAGGTTCAAACCTAGGTGTCATCTAAGGAGACCATTGTGGATCATGGTTTACAAGAGTTACAATGGTAGGAACGTGTGGCGGGCCGACCCAATTAAATAAAATTGTATCATCTTTTACGGTTAGTAATTAACAATCGCGAAAATGATCATATCAAAAGTTAAACTACTCATAAAAATACTTTCGACAACCTCCATAACTCATCGCAACTAGTTCAGTAGATCTCTAGATTACTGCAGATAAACAGCCATAGTTGTATTACTCCATATATATATTTTAAAATTACATTTTACAATTAAAATATTTGTTGTTTGAACATTTGAAAATAATTGGCCTACTTTTACGTTTAATTAAAACTTAAATTAATTAGTCATTCCGTAACTCTCTCTCGGTGTTAATTATGTGCATAATGCATGCTCGCTTACGATAATAACATTAAATTCATTGTTATTTAAAAAAGAATGGTTTGTTATAAACACAACAAGCCAAGTAAAAACTTGCTTAAGTATTTAATTATGTAGTTAAAAGGTTTTTATTAGAGTTTACTTTTTATTCACAACAAACTTAATGGCGAAAACAAGTAATGAAAACGGAAAAAGCATTCACGAAGCCCGAGATTCAGATCTCGGCGCGCAACTCGCGAGTTTTTCGAAATTTATGAAAACAGAAAGACATGTGCTAAAATTACCTGGGCTTCGTCATACTAGGCTTCATGTTACTATTTGACTTCTGAGAGGCACTGCGGAAATCTTTCCTTAATCGGAATCCATCTAGCAGGCGGTATATGAACCCACCTTCATGCTCCCAGGTTACCACTAGCCATAGATACTTATGTGCCAGACCTGTGCAAGTGTCGGGGCAGATGCGTGAAAAATGCTTGCGATATGCATGAAAATTGTTAAAATAAATATCGTCATATAGTATACGCTATGTGCACTATTTAGAGGTTTCTACATTTTGACTATTATGACTGGTTTGCTAACCAAATTTTCATATTAAAAGACTGCTATGTGACTTTAAGCATTATACGGTGAACTGTGGTCGCTATAAAAATATGCTTCAAAAATCTGCTCAATATAAAATTTTACAGGGAAATGTTTATTTCAATATCTCAAAGTTATACTTTATGCATATAGCAGATATTGGTTTAACGAAGAAAATATGAAAATGTATATGCAATACAAATGCATATAATTTAGTCTCTAGTTATAAGCACGGCTAATCTATCTTCAGCCGAAAGACGTCCACTGCTGTACAAAGGTCCCCGGAAGATCGCTATGACGCATCTACCTTCTACCCGCGACCTTTACCAGGTCATTGGACTATTTTCTAGAGGACCTGCCCACTCCCTTGGGTTTTGTCAATATTGTTCTGTGCTATACACACGAAGCAAGTATAAAGAGGAGTCGGCCTACGCAACTGTGCACTGTGTCTTCCAACTAGGCCCTGACGTCATCGCGACGGGCCTGGTTTACGTCTGTCTGTGATTGTCAGTTAGATGGCAAATACAGAAGTGGGCGGGTGTGATGTTCTCTTCATCTCATGCCACCTCGCTCAGTATCAAGCTTGAATATATAGGGAAATCTAATAATCCCATCCCCACTTTATGTCTGCTTAGTGGCTATACATCATATCAACCCGTAGTCAGCCATTGTTGAGTGTTGATGTCCTTATTAGCACACCATTCTTGTCTGTTTGTAGCTTTCCTAATCCAGGTTTTCCTGTCGCTCTGACGGTATCAGCGGACCAGCTGGCGGGCTAAGCCTAGTCTGCGTCCTGTTCTCGGTCTGTGCTACAGCGAAGTGTTATTCCCAGGTGTGCACCCACACGATGCGAAGTCCATGATAGAAGAGGATATGTGGGGGGAGCTGCAGGAGATAGCGGCTGCGCCGGAGTGCGTGGCGGTGGGCGAGTGCGGCCTCAACTACAGCAAGGACTTCTCAGAGCCGGCGGTGCAGCGGGACGTGTTTAAACGGCAGGTGAGTGTCTTCTCGAACGCACGTCGTACGGTCTCAATCAAACCTAGCAGTAATGTAAAACATAACATAACACGTTCAATTGTTAAAGGTATCTACGAGTATCTAACACAGCTAAATTGGAACAAGAGCCTCGATACGTACATACTCTGGAAACATAGATTGTGGTAGTATACCCATTAATACACATCAGACATTGTCAAGTTCTTACAGTAAAAGAAACTAGATACTAACCTAACCTCAAAATATTGGTTTAATAATAATTACGAGTTGCGCAAGTGGATCTCACAAATATATATTAAAAAAAACATAAAATTCACTTCAAAATACATTTGGTTTTGACATAATGACTTAGGGTTTGATACGAAGCGCCGTACATTAGACGACATTGCTCTTTGTATTAATTTGCCGATTTATGAAGCGGGCGCCAGAGTCTCGCCAATAGATATAAAATTAAGGAATTAAATAGTCAAAGTGTAGGGTCCACCTGGAATATGAGCTATTAAATACAGTTCACGAGGGGTCCCGGTAAGATCCCATCAGTTGTAACCTTTGTCGCTGCCCACCGAGGGGTGCTTTAAGCTGTACGCAACCAGCTTTTACCCGTGGCTTGCACCAGGTCAAGCATCGGTCCTATGGGAGGGACCCACATTAAAAGTTTGGTAAAACAGCCGACGGAGCGGGACGGAATCACGACGGAAGCGTTTGGCTGGCAGTCGACAGTGCGGCGTACACGTCACACTGCGGGAGCGACGTCGCGCCGACCGGGCTCACGCCCAACACTAGCGTCTCGCTCGCACGCGTAATGGCGTCTCACTCCCCACGTGTTTCGTTTGAAATCGCGTCGGGCGCGACGGCGGCGGGTTATGACTTTTATCGTCGCGCCGAGTGTGACCGCGCTGTGTGGCGTTTCCCGTACATTTCAGTACGTTACGATACTCCGAGTCGCGCCATCGTCGCGCTCCCGTCGTGCTGCGTCGGCTATGTGGCGAAACCTCAAGTTTGCCGGTGTGTGATCGCCCTCCATTAGAGAAGCCTTTTGCCCCAACGGCTATCAGTTTTGTTAGGGATGTAATAGCGTTGGGGTTTTTCTTTTCGAGTACAGTCAAATCAATTTTATTTTTTGAATATGTTTGAATATTACCTACCCCAAATATTTGCAACTATTATTTAGCCGAAAAAAGGATTGCATAAGATGTGAAAAAAACTGGGCAAGGTATCTAAAACTTAGTATGTTAAGTCTTGTTTAATTGACCGTACTACATGCATATCTTTCTTAAATCCACCGTTTAAACTTACATCGATATCAAAGCGCGGTAATAAATCGTTCAATCGCAATTCCAGCGTGTGTCGCTATTATGTACCATGTGGCGTGATGGCGCAATGCCAAAAACATTTCCTCCGATTTGCAACATCTAGTCTTTTGTTACGACCGTTATTTTCAGACTAAAGCTATATTTGGTGCTGCGCGGCCCATTATTTGCGAAAGACTTGCGTCAGTATAGATCGAATTCGTTAAATCGATACTACGATTCGAGTACTTAATCGATTACAGGCATACATGCATATTGACTGCCTCATTGGTCTAGTAACGAATGATTTGCGTAGCCATTACGAGGTCCTGGGTTCAAATCCTAGGTCGGACAAAGTGTTATGATAGTAACATTCCCGGGGTCAGTCCGGAGTCTGGAAGGGCGCCCGTTATAACGGCAATAGGCTGGTCCAAGAAATAAATTTAAAGAGGAGTCTGCCTAAGCAACAATGCACTGTATTTTCTAACTAGGCCTTGATATCATCGCGGTGTGCGTGGCTTACACCAGTCATTCTCACTTCTGTATTAGCCAATACAGAAGTGGACGGGGTGTAACATCTCCTTCATCCCGCGCCACCCCACGCAGTGACATGACTGATTATATAGGGAAGCCTATAACGCCATTTTCTCTTTATGTTTGCTTTGTAGGCTAGCCCCTTATTTCATTGAGACCTAACATCGTCGTTCCTTGAAAGGAACCCTCTAACCTTAATTATACTGCCTTCAATAGTCATGAACAAATTCTGTAATAATTAGCAGCTGTGCAGTCATATTCGCCTCATACCAATTACATGCTAATGCTTAAGTTGATGATACACTGAATGGAAGATGCGTTGCCGATGTGACAATGAAGTATATTTATTTTTTCATTTATAGGAGTGAAAATATGGTCTAAACCGTAATCTCGGTTCATTTGAATAATAGATTTTTCTATGTGGAGTCTAAGGCCGATTCCATTTTTTTTGTTCGTCTTTATTAATTTGCCTTGAGGGCCCTAATTCAATAAGTCAGATTAAACTAGTGAGACAAATCCATAAAGAAAGAACCTTTTTGACCATTTTGCCTGCTATCCTGCAATAGTAGAGAGATGGATATAATAAGAACAAAGACTATCTAAATGCGAAAGGCCCGTCAAAATTGTTTCAGTAATTTTTGCATGTTGCCCCAACCAACAGACAAACAATCAATGTTTAAACATTGATGAGTGTCAATTCTTTTAGATATTCCATTTATATTCATCATCATCATCATCAGCCCATGTCAGTCCACTGCTGGACGTAGGCCTCTCCCATGGCACGCCACTGAGCTTGATCTTCAGCTCTCCTTCTCCAATCCCTGCCCGCTGCCTTACGAATATCGTCGCCCCACCTAGCTACAGGATGCCCTACACTACACTATTCCATTTATATTGTAAACGCGAAAGTTAATGATGTTGGATGTATGAATGTTAGTTGCTCTTTTACGCAAAAAAAAAACTAAACGGATATTGTTGAAACTTGACAGAAATATAGCACATAACATTAAAATATTACAAAGGCTTGAATTTATAAAAATATTACAAGATAAACCGCGTGCGCAACCACGAGTAACAGAATGTTTTCGAAATTCATAATCTCTCGTATATATTTTCAAAATTTTGTAATGGTTCCCGGTGTATCGCCAGCTGCAATATGAACAAACCGTATCATATTATCGTCAATTCGTGTTGCACGCGCTGAATGTGTATAATGCATGCGCCCACGCACCGGCCGCTGTGATGTAGATAAAAGATAATAGTTTGGCTTCGAATTGAGATCGCATTATCTCGAACTAGCTAGTTGTTTCGCTTGGTCCATGGGTATTACAAGAAACTACGTTAGGGCTATTTTTAACCGACTTCAAAAAGGAGGAGGTTCTATGTTAGGATGTATGTATATATATTTTTTTTATGTATGTTCAGCGATATTTCCGTCAATTGTGGACCGATTTTGATGATTTTTTTTGCATTGGGTTCAGTATAGCTCCAAGGTGGTCCCATTTTAATTTCATTGGCATTGGACCTTGGACTTAGAAGATACACCAGGGAACTCTTTAACGACAAACAATAGGCATGTGTAAATTGAGATATTATGGGTATTACGTCAATCCTATAGGTGCCCTTCTATAGAACTAAGCAGTATATTAGCCAACTTCAAAAAAGGAGGTTCATAATTCGTCCTTTTTTTATAACTCCTTTGCTTATGAACCGATTTTGATGATTCTTTTTGCATTGGGTTCAGTGTAGTTTTGAGGTAGTCCTATTTTAATGTTATTGTTATTGGACCTTGGACTTTGAAGATACAAGAGGGAACTTCTTAACGGCGAACAGCACGAATGTATAGATTCGGCTAATTTTTTTCTTTCTTCTTTTTTTAAAAAACGTAGCCCCACACTATGATTTATTCCTGTGTCGTGGGTGCGTTTACAAACATGAAAATTCACACACAAATACCCAGACCGGATCAAATAATTGTGGATCACACAAAAATTTGTCCCGTGCGGGAGTCGAACCCGCGTCTGTTAAACACAGTGGGCGGAGCACCTTAAGCTCTTAACCATAGTAGTTATGAGCTGCAGACTGCACCAACCAGCACCGACTTCAAATATTCATTTATTGCTTTTTGAAGTCGGTTCACCTTTTTTTTTTAAAGATATTTTGAATTAAGGTTTTGAAGATGTAATTAAAAAAAAACAAATGTAATTTGGTAAAATTATTTATTTACGTATATTTACATTGTAAATTATGTTAACTTATAAAAAAAACACTCACACTAAACTAAAATAGAAAAAAAAATAAACAAAATCAATAAAAATCTTTTTTAAAAAAAAGGTAAAACGCCTTCAAAAATCAAAAAATAAATATTTGAACTCTGTACCAAATAACCGACTGCACCAACCAGCTCGTATTTGGTAATACCCTCCCAAGGTTTATACAAAATAAATGATAAGTTTAAATCGAACATAGGACCTCGTCATCGTCAGCAGAACAATACGCCACTAGACCAACAAGGAGGTCAAAATTGTGTCTGAACATTTACGTCACGGATTTTGTCGCCCTAGGCGTGAGTTAACCGTTTTGTCTAACGTGGCGTGCCGTGGCATAAGTTTGACACGAGCTTGTATTATTGTAATATTTAGACAACTATAGACTCGCATACAAGACTCGAATCACGGGTCGAAAAAATGACGGAGTATTAGTCCAGTCGATCTTCAGCCCTTAAGATCCACTGCACTAAGCCTATAAGATCTTAAGCCGTTACGCCCATTGGATCGAGTGGTTCGATTCCCACACAGGACAAATCTATGTGTTACCCACCCAAGAATAATTCCTAGTTTTTGTTTTTGTGTGATTGATCCACTCTGTTGGCCACGGGGCTTTTACAGCTTCACCGGATAAGAGGGCGACTTTGCAAAAGTGAATCAACGTTTTAAGGTCTTTTTTTAAAGAAGCGAAATTTTGTCCCGCGCCAGAAAAGTCGTGCCGCCTGTGCAAGCCGCGCTGGGCTTGTGTCTGTGTTTTATATTTCATTCGTGTACATTGCAATGACGATTCAATTTAAGGATCGGATCCAGTTCCCGAGAACAACATTCAGGCATGCGTCACTCCAATGCCGATGCAGTCATGGACCGATTTAGCTTGTTTTCGTGCATTATCGCCTGTTCGCACTAATTGAATACGCCTTAATGAATATTTACGAATTGCTATTGATTAGCGGTTAATCACCTTGTGTCATATTGATAATTTCATGGTAAGGCTATGACGTATTCGTCCAGTGGTTAAGCGCTTAAACCGCCACCCTATAAATCGGGTAGTTGCGGGTTAGATTCCCGCATGGGACAGATCTTTGATGACTCACAATTATTATTTTCGGTCTGGGTATTTGTATGAATTACATTTTTGTAAACGCACCCACGACACAGCAATTATTACTAGTATGAGGTTACGTTTTATATAAAATCTATCTATCTATATCATCACGCCAGATCCCTTGCGGGGTAGGCAGAGAGTACAGAGTTCCAACAGGTTGTTTTTATTTACAGATTTCTCTGGTTTCCTACTCTCATAGTTTGTCTCATACACGCTTGACGGTTATGGAGACCTAACTTGCCCTTCAGATAACGGTCTATGAAAATGGTCTTTTTAATACACAACCAACCTTTACCACAGCGGGGGTAAAAAATACACCTCTAGTATTTTTTAATGGAAAATGGCATAACTTGTTTTAATAAGGATCGAAACTCAGAGCATATAAAAAATGTTCTGAGGGTCGAATCTATGGCCATCATAATAAGCACAATTTCAGACTGCGGCCTGCTACAGAGAATAAAATAGTCACTAACATTTTGTCTGCCCTAGGATTCGAACCAAGGATCTAGGTATGGCTAGCTGCACGATGCGCCGCTAGACCAAAAAAGCAGTGTTTTTGAAAAAGGTGAAGTTGCGCTGCACTCTACCGTCAGAGCCCCAAGTCCGTTATTGCAATTTTTATTGATCATTAATTGTTAGTTTTGACAGTTTTCTATCTATCTATCTATCTATATTGCACGCCAGATCCCTTGCGGGGTAGGCGGAGAGTACAGAGTTCCAACAGGTTCTTTCCTTACATACCTCTCTGGCTTCCTCGACTCTCATAGTCCGTCTCATACACGCTCGCCGGTTACGGAGACTCTCGACTTTTCCATCAGATAAGACTCGGTTTATTTGTTCGTGGTAATATAGTCTAGGTCTTCCCCGGTACCTGCATCCTTCCACTTTCACATTGTATATCTGTTTTGTCATTCTTTCCTCTGGCATTCTTTCTATATGCCCGAACCAACGGAGCATGCCCTTTCTCATCTTTACACCGATACTATCTTTCATACCTACTCGCTGTCTTACTACGCTGTTGCTAATGCGGTCGGTCAGCTTCACTCCGCACATCTTCCGCAGAGCTCGCATTTCTACCGCATTTATCCTACTTTCGTTCTCCTTCTTACATACCCAGCTCTCGCTACCATATAACAGCGTTGGGACAAGAACTCCGTTATGTATGGCCAGCTGCGCCTTATGGCTTAAGTGCCGGCTCCCAAGTAGCTTTCCCATCGCACCATTCACTCTGTTCCCTGCACTCACTCTTCTCTCTATGTCAGCGGTGTATTTCCCATCCTTACTGAAGGCGCATCCAAGATATACAAACTCATTCACTTGCTCCAGCACATCGTTACTAACCACAATCCTTACATTCGTTCTGGTTCCTTACCTTTCAGTTTTCAATCTACTAATTCAATGCTTTCCAATTTCCATAGTCGTAGGTAGGTACCAGTTCAAACAAATGCTGACTTTTGGCACAATTGTTATTTAACTTGGCGCACAGAAATGTAAATATAATTTAATCTGTCCAAAATAGACGAAATAAACCAATGCTCCATGTTCCAATTTGTTATCGCTTATTCCTCAGGTAATTGTAACAGTTCACAATGAATATTAAACAGCTGATAATAACAAGACGCCTCGTCACCTAGTTGCAATTAAAACATGATTATTTTGCCGTAATGTGTTATCAAACAATTCGCTTTACACTTCTGTTATAGTATGCCATATACTTGCTATCAAAGTACACACTTTAATATTGATGAATGAACAGGCGTACCTGATCTTCTTTAGGGTCTCGCACCCGTGCGCTCTCAGTTTTCGCCCCTTGTTATTTAAAAGCGTCTTTCGGCCCCATCGATCAAATATATGTAGATACACCCTCGCCGCAAGAAAAATGCCACCACCATAAGGCAGGCAAAAGTGGACGGTAATAAAAAATTAACAGGCTTTCGATCTTTTGCAAATACAACTTTAAGTGATACGAGTAAGGTACAATATGCCCTAATTTATGTTTATGACGGTTTTTAGTGTCGCTTTTGAACGGGACCGTGTATCTTGTTATGGTATATCGATGTTCGCCCCCCCGTTTCACGGTACCCGTTCGCACCTCAACACGGGGCGAACTTATTTTTAATATTTATGAATCGCCTGTTCGCCCCCAGTTCGATATAAGCATTATTTTTCAAAATAAATGTATAATGTAATCTGAATTTTCTTTCACTATGCCTACAATTTATTTTGAGTTTTTTGCAAAACTGTATTTTGACAGTAGACAATGGAGACAGTGTAGTCAAAAAACGTATTTTTTTTGTTTTTCAATATTAGGGTCCTTACTAAAAGACTATTTTTTACAAACGGATTTTTAATTTCTATAAAGTGGCATATTATACTCTCGGCAGCTATATTACGGCGTTTTGAGGTGATGTCTCGTGTTTCCTCAACTTGCAAGTTAAGTAACATGAAATAAACACCGTCACGCCTATATTCCCCAAGCGGGGGTGGCAGAGGTGTACTGAGTACACCTACTTTTCGGCAACGATGTTAGGTGGCCAATGGAACCACCCAATTACTCAACATAATCCTGTCGTTTTTAGGCGCGTTGGATTTGTCTTATCGTGTACCTTTTGCAGGGCCGTATAGTAAGCAGGATTTGAGGATGGAGGAGGAACATAGTAACTCCTCAACCGAGCAACATATCTCCGCTGTGTTTGTGCTGTAAACGCTTGTTTTTAAAAATACCTTTTTAAATTACTATTTTAATTCTGAGTACCACTGCAGTCTGGAGTCCGAAATTGTGCCGGGATTAAACACCAATAGGATTGTCCTCTATTACATTAAGACCCTCCCCTACTATCAACCGCTACCGCCGTCCGCGGCATATTCTCACCGACCCTCCCGATCCTCTTACTTCCCTTCTTTCAGATACAGATACCGAACACAGGATCAGACACAAACCTCGCCGGCGAGGTCGAAGAATCCCTTGCCCGCCGGCCGGTGCAGAACACCACGGCGAGACACCTAGTATATGCCCTTCCCCATAGCGACTGCCCAAGCCGAGGGCGTTCCTCCTTGAGGCGCCCTTGAGCTAGTTGCCCCTTTGCCCGTCTGGCTTAAGCGTAGTGGTTGCACGCTCGCCCTCTTGTCCGGTGAAGCTGTAAAGGCCCCGCGGCCAACAGCGTAGAATCATTCACACACACAAATACATTAAGACCTAACATTCTCAGCGTATGCGCAGTGCTACTAACGCTTCAACATGTTATAAAGTTTCTCTTGGAATTATCTTGATCAAAGTAAATACTGTCTAAACAAAATGTCACTTTCTATTTTTAGAGTCCCCAGACGCGCGCCGCCCGCTCGCGTTAACACAAATAAAGATGAAATTACACTAAAATACGACGACCTCTAATCGTTCCTGCTTCTAATTTTACTTTATAAAGGTTCATTTTGGGGAAAATATGCTTCTCTTTATCCAAACGGAGATATTTGATGTTTTTCCGGTACACATTATCTACAATATGTAACATAATTGCCTAACGTTATAACTGAAAGTAGTTTGTTTAAAATCAGGGACTATTCCAACTATTTTTATTATCACATGCTTTAAATACCTACTTGAATTATCTGAAATTGCTGTCACTCTCGAATGATACCCGAGGTATCCGCTGTTGAACAAAATGTTACAATATTTCAAAGCGATTTGGCGGTTTTCAGTAGTTTCACTTCAAGAAATCCACATTTAGAAGTAGATTAGTTTTTAAATATGCCAAATTACTTCTAAAAGAGGTTTTATAACAAAATGGCAACCTTTAAAATAAAAAAAAAATTGCCTTCCGGCAGTTTAACTTCCGTATTGAGTCCATATAAAGCAATAACCATAAATTTTATATGGAACAGTGATTCTAAATAGAAAGAGAAACTTATCGGCTTCCGGTAGGAATAAATTCAGTATTTAGATGGGATTAATTAATTGAGACTATCTTACCACGACCAAATAAACCGAGTCTTATCTGATGGAAAAGTCAAGAGTCTCCGTAACCGGCGAGCGTGTATGAGACGAACTATTAGAGTCGAGGAAGCCAGAGAGGTATGTAAGGAAAGAACCTGTTGGAACTCTGTACTCTCTGCCTACCCCGCAAGGGATCTGGCGTGAGGTTATAGATAGATTAATTAATTTTACTATCATCATCATCATCTCAGCCTATACTTGTTCACTGCTGAGCATAGGCCTCCCCAATCGCTTTCCAGCGTAACCGGTCCGATACCACCTGCATCCAACGACTTCCTGAGATTCGACAAGATCGTCAGTCTATCTGGCAAGCGGTCGTCCTACGCTGCGCTTGCCAATACGTGGTCTCCACTCTAGAATCTTTCTGCCCCAACGCCCGTCCGATCTTCGCGCTATGTGGCCCGCCCATTGCCACTTTAGCTTGCTAATCCTGAGGGCTATGTCGGTGACTTTCTTCTACGAATCTCCTCATTCCTGTTTTGCTTATGAACGAAAATTAACAACATAAATTTCTGTTTCAGGTTGAAATGGCATGCGAACTACGGAAACCCCTATTCGTCCACGAGAAAGAAGCACAAGATGACCTCATAAAAATTCTAGACGAATTCGGGAACCGTCTCCCACCAGTTGTGATCCATTCCTTTACGGGATCTGTTGAACAGGGCCTGAAGTACATAGAGAAAGGTTACTACATGGGTATCACAGGGTACATATGTAAGGATAAGTCTGATGGAGGGATCAGAAGGCTACTCTCTGAGAGGATGTTGCCATTGGACAAGTTGCTGGTGGAGACGGATTCTCCGTTTATGTACCCGAATATGAGGGCTTCGAAGCTGCCGTTGCATGTTAAGGATTCTTTGACTGAGAGGTGAGTTTGTGATTTGTACTTCAATTAATAACATTTCTTTATATAATACGACTAATCGGATTTTTACAGGATCCCTGTTTTAGGGGTGAAGTATTTAACTGTTTCAGCGGCCTTTTCGGTGGTTGAGCTTGGGGTGTGAAGTCTCCTTTGATTCCATATTCTTAGTGTAAAATGAAATACTAATCGTCATGTTACTATATTTATTGCGACTCTTAAAATAGTGCGTACTCATCAAATTTGTCCCTACAGCTGTTATCCCGGAAATATTCTAGATACCTTCCACTATATAGCCCCAAAATATAGACTGCTTAATTTGTTAGCATTCAATTCATGTATTTATCATGAAAATATTTTTATTGAAATAAGCACGTTGTCCTGTTATGATTATTATCAGTTCCCTTGTCACTATCGTTTTATCTCGAAGCATATCAGGTTGAATGACATTTGGAGCAGTGCTTACATCTTTGAGATAATATTATCAGTATAGATATTGCAAATTATTTCACATCTGGCCCAATACATGTAATTTGGACGATGCAACATGAGCCAATAAAGTCTAGTCTAGTCCTTACTTTAATATTATAAATGCGAAAGTAACTCTGTCTGCCTGTCTGTCGCGCTTTCACACCAAAACTACTGAACCGATTTAAATGAAATTTGGTATACATATAGTCTAGACCCTGAGAAAGAACATAGGCTACTTTTTAATGCGAAAAAAGGGTTGTAACGGGTTGAAGGGGGGGGGGGGGATGAAAAGTTGTATGGAAGTATCGTAATTTTTAGAGCTAGAAGTTTGAAACAAATTTTTTAGGCTGTTGATTCGATATAAATAAATATGACATTAAAAGTTTTACCCTCAAGGGTGTAAAATAACAATAGGGAATGGGGGATGAAAGTTTGTATGGAAATATGTAAGGTTTATGTGAACGTTTTATAAGTGTGCGACAAGAGACAAAATACTAGAGCTATTCTTCTTCTATTGTGTACATGTTGTATATGTATATATATATATATATATATATATATATATATATATATGTATATGTGTATAGTTATATAGTAGTATTTGTTAAAGAGAGGTTCATTGTTAGATCTCATCACATAAATTTAGTGTTGTGCCACCGTTTTAGGCTTACAAATTGGAGTTGAAGTTAAAATGTTCTCTTCACTGGCATAAACAAGAGCTTGTAGCCATGGTAGCCTATTCTGTCGATATTTTAAAGGCTTGTTCGCCGCCGAGGGTTGGGAACATTTTCTCACTGAGCGGTATTCCATAGAGTATATGTCTTAAGTTTCGCTTTAGTCGCAGAACTTCATAGAAGTACCCGACGGTACATGGTTCGGTATATTTCGCTAACTGCAGCGGTCCGAATGTGGCTTATATCTGAACTGGACTTAGTCGGTTTTTACGAGCTTTATAAGAATAAACGACGCCGTAACCTGCGAGCGTGTATGAGACCAACTATGAGAGTAGAGGAAGCCAGAGGTATGTAAGGAAAGAACCTGTTGGAACTCTGTACTCTCTGCCTAACCCGCAAGGGATCTGGCGTGATGATATAGACAGATAGATAAGAAGATATTACCTTATACTAGGTCAACCACACAAGATGACGTAGTAAGCCATACCCCGGGGCTGAAATATTAATTGTGTTCTTTTTTCAGGTCCATGAACTTCGTGAACCGGTACTGCACGTTCCAGCGCAACGAGCCGTGCGCCCTGCCAGCCATCGTGGAGCTGGTCGCCGGCTTCCTGGGCCGGAGCCCTGAGGACGTGGCCCTAGCCACCGCCTTCAACGCGCTTAAGCTCTTCGGACTCAGCCAGTGAGCGCCTGCCAAACCTACGACCAGGTAAAACCACTGCTCCGTTGGGTGCGCACGGTAAGGGTAATGGAGAGGCTTGGTATGTTAAAGTTATGTATGCACGGTCACCGTGTTTCCGTGCGTTGCTGTATGGGTGATTCTCAAGTAAATAGATAAGCAAACCTAAATTGCGTGGAAAAATCTGAAGCCATTATGAGATTGTTACAACGTAAGTGACTGCCTCGTTGGTCTAGTGGCAAAGCGCTTCAAATCCTAGATCGGACAAGTGTAGTTTTTCTAAAGAAAAAACTTCCCAGTACGAGTCCGGAGTCTGGAATTGTGCCCGGCATATGGCAATAGGCTCGCCCCCTATTACATGGGACCTAATATTGTCGGCGAAACGTGGGTGCACTAGTACAGCTCTGCCACCCCCGCTTGGGGAATATAGGCGTGACGGTGTACAACGTAAGTCTTCAATAGTTTATTGCTCTACAATATAAGACTGTATACATGTCATTAAGAATAGCTATCGCTCTTATTTATATGTACATAGGGCCGAATACTGGAAAAGTATCAACTAGTTGTCGGTCTTATAAAGATTGATATAAGATTTTATACTTGTCATAAGGAAGTTATAATGGTTGTCACTTTAGCGCGCGTATTGCTAATCATGCATATGCATCATGCAATCCATACCAAATCCCTAGCGGGGTAGGCAGAGAATACGTATTGCCTATTTATTTATTATATCATTAGTGATCCTACCTATATTTTCATGCCAAGCGAGTTTAGCCAATCCGTGTGCCGAAATGGAGCAGAGGTTTTGTTCTGGTTACTGCCCAGGTAGGGGCCGTCAAGGTACGCCCTCTTATTAATGTTAGTTGTTGTTCGGTTGGATAGATGGCGCTATAATAGCTTGTTCTATCATATTTGATTTGGAGGTTTTTAGGACTACAAAACAAAATTGATGGAGATTCTTTTAAATAAGAAATACGAGAAAATTACAGAATTTCTCTTAATATTGTTATTACCAATTTGCTAAATAAATTGTTCGAAATTAATTGTTTAAAAATGAAGATTCGACGCGATTGAATTAAGTTTTTTTTCTCTTAATTTTTTCAGTTTATCTAGAATTTAGGCCATTTAATGACCTAATTCGAGCGAGAATCCGATAACGACTTATGCAAAGTCGATGATCTTGAATTCAAACTCGTATTTTAGGAAGCCTGAAAGTTTATTAAGAGTAAAACTCAGTATGTGACAGCAGATACCAAATAAAATTTATCATATTAAAAATTCGTTACCTAAAGCTTAGCTGAGGCCATCAAAATCAGAGTAGCTTATTAACAAAATAATTTAGGCTTATCAGTAATTTATTTAAGGTTGAAAATTGATTGATTTTTACATGTTACTTAGGCCACTCTGGTTGTAATGTCCTCAACTGATTATTTAAATTTTGTGTGCAATGTTGTTAAGTGTCTAGTTAATCATTACTTATTTATATATCGTTAGTAAGAGGGCTACCTTTTAATTAAATAAGAATCGAAAGTATATCGATTTCGCGTGTCGTGCCTTACGATGATTACAATGAGAATAAATCATAGTTCTTTTGATTAAAATAATTCTATGAAATTGTTACAAAATGAGACTATAATAGTAATATAGACGGATCTGTATTGTAGCGTAAATTTGATATACACACATGAAAACTGACATTGTTGTTACAAGGAGGTTATATTCCTGTCACAGATTTTTTTCTTTGTAACTTAGTTAAACGCTCCGTCTATTTTACTATTTTAATCAAAGAAAAAATATTTCCAATATAAGTAGCGGTTTCTTCGATCGTCATCCGAAATCATTAGGGAATTACAAAAAGAAAATCAATGATATTCTGCAACTGAACTCGAAAATTCATAATACTCATGTTCGTTAGAATATGCATTTCGATATGACTAAAAACGACCATATAATATGGAATAACGCCGTGTTTGCGGCTGCGTGAGGCTATGGACGATTAGTTATCTAATAGAACAGTGGCACTTAACTGTGGGCATCGCTAAAAGTAAATATGGGACTTAAAATATCAAAAACGATATTTTGTAATTGTTGGTCTGATCGTTATCGGTATACACAGATATGGCTAACAGCCGAAGTGATACACCTAGGGTTTAAATCAACCTAGCCGACCGCACCCAGTCGTAGCCGTTAAACTTAAATCATTCTTCGGCTTTAAACTGTGACATATCTACCAGTGTGTTACTCTTAGAAAAACCTTTTATTGGGACCATACAATTTCTGTATCTACCTAGCGATCAGAGATGGGCAAAATGTAATCATATTAATGATTACGATTACATTTTGTAATCTTCAATCGTAATTGAAGATTACAAAAATTAGATGCGAAAAAGCATTGATAGCCTAGTGGTTAGACCGTTGGACTGCAAAGTCAAAGGTCTCGGGTTCAAACCCAGGCACGCACCTCTGTCTTTTCGAAAGCAAGTGCGTATTAAAAAAATAAGTATCACTTGCTTTAACGGTGAAGGAAAACATCGTGAGGAAACCTGCATGCCTAAGAGTTTCTCGAAGGTATGTGAAGTTCGCCAACCCGCACTAGGCCAGCGTGGTGGACTATGGCCTAAACCCTCTCAGTTTGAGAGGAGGCCCGTGCCCAGTAGTGGGACAGTTTCTTAACAGGGCTAATATTATTATTATTATTATATAATTGAAGATTAAAAATGTAATCGTAATCGTTGAAGATTATAAAATGTAATTGTAATCTTTAAGCATTAATCGGATTACATTTTGCTCATTTCTGCTAGCGATATTGATTTATTTGCCTTAGTTATTACGGAAAACTGTTCTATTAGAAAACCCTACAATATTACACTCATGGTTTTCGTCCAAGTGCTGCAAGATTATGTGCTTGCGACGAAAAATCGTACACGTGTGATTGTCCGAATTACCGTACTAATAAACATTCGATTCAAATCTTGCCATTGTATAAGATTAACACAAATGTGACGCCTCTCTAAGATTTGCCGATTCATGTATCGAATGTTTGGGCGCTGTTTGGGATATTGGGATATTTACTGGCTTCAGACGTTGGTTATATATTTACCTTTATTTTGGGTTACTGGGTTTAATAGGATCGAAGTACGGTCATAAAAATTTACCGTTAAAGATTTTTGATTAGGTATTTCTCAAAGTGATAGTGAACATTGTCCAAACCAAATATTAGTAACTTAAATAAAGAAAAATAATGGGTCTGCAGCAAAACAAAGTGTTAAAGCGATTTTATATACTGAAAATATTTAGTGACTTGTCGTTGTACGAGTTGACGAGTACGTACTCGTAAAGATGCGTCAATATACGGGTTAAAACTCACCGTCTTTTCACGTTATGTTCAGTGTCCGTCTCCTTGAGGCAAGCAGGAATCAAACCATGAGCTATGACCTTGTTTAGTGGTCTTAAAACGTGTAAAATTAAAAAGCTAGTTACTTATCATGAAACGTAGTTTAACCAATCATGGTAATCCAGTCATAAAAATTCCAATATCCCACAACAGATATTGATTATTAAATAATCTAAAATACCACGCAAGTTACAAAATGCGTACCTGAAACGCCATTATTTTTAAAAAAAAACAAGTTAGATAGCCATTTTAGTCTAACTTGATATATGCATAATACGAGGAGATCGATGTTTTTATACATAATATATTTATATCTATTTTTGTGTATGTTTTTGACTCTTAAATATGTGGCTTATTACGTTATTCGTTGCACTTGCATTCGTTAGATGTAAAACGGGTGGCAACACGGATTTAGTCAGACTGATCTCAAACGCCCGTGTGTTTTGAAAATGATTAAAAATGTATATTTTTCAACTAACACAATTTGTGAAATCGAGTAAGGGTGGTTTTAAAGAGCGTTACTGCCATCTAGCGGCGGTTCATTCAACTTAAACAAGATGAAGGCGGTTTTGATAGCTACAGTTGTCTTCGTTTTTCGGTTGAAATTTTTATTTGTCTAAATTGTAGGCGCCATTTTAGCCGTTCTTAGCAAAATCGAAACTTTCGACCGCAGTTACAAATAGTTCTTTACTAATAGTTCGTTTCGTAAATAAATATACGAACTCGGGTATAGGAAATAAATAGCAGTATGGCTCTTTAAAAACCTTGATTTCTCGACGAGTTCGTCTAATATTTAGTGTATAAATAAGATTATTCATGAAAAGGGCTTGTTCATTCCCAAGTGTGTCTTGTGAAATAATATTTATGGCGCTGGAATGTACAGGCGCTTTGAAATGACAAAATAATTGTGTCTACATTATTCCGTTATAACGCTGCCAATATAAATAATATTTTTAATCGATTGAAATTGCCGGCCGCTCTTTAAGGCCCTTGAAGGCGCTTTAGGAATCTTCGTGTACTTCGAAATATAGCTATTTAAATAGAGACTTTGTTGTCGTGTAATTAAAGTTGGTATTTCTGAAAAGACATGAAGGTTGCTCAGGCGCATTTCGTAATACTGCTCTTGTTTTATGCGTTATTACGGCATTATGTTCATTTTATAACCGGTTGCCACCTATTTGTACGTACGCACGGTGTTAGGTACTGTTAGTTACTTCGCTCTGCGCAGAGCATTCCTAATCGAATTCTATTTATATTTACATCGAATATTTGTAAATAGTTTTGGTATATAGAATTATTATTTAATGTTAACGTAATGCTGGTAGTCACAACGAAATCAAAGACTGCAAGTATTAAAAAATATAATGTGGAACTTGACATGTTAATGTAAAATTTTTTTGTAACGATATTTTTTACGTATTTAATCGGTTAATTGATAAGAAGTATTGTTATTCCTTTATTTTTTGACAACACTGTTGAGTAGTGTAAGATGGCCGCGCTGACGTCACCCGGCACGTTGTGTAGATACTAGCGTTATTAATCTTGAGCCGCGGAGGGCTGGGTGGCGTCGCCCGGCAGCGAAGCAATGTAGTGCCTTTGGTAAAACGTCCTTTTGTGATATAATATTTTTCTTAGAATGTACAGATTATTTCTTTCAATATACAAATAAAGAAATTAATTGGGTTTTATTTGACATTTTTACGTGTGCAGTCGATATGAGTAAAATTAAGGCTCGATTTCTAACTGACTAAGTAGTCGAAGCCAAGTAACAATTTAAAGTTTAGTATGACATATTGATCTCTGTCTTCATAAAATGATTCACGAATTTCTACTGAGAAACGCAATTCTCCCATGCGGCGCACACCTTCACAAATGCCAGCGTTCTTTCGGTAATATTTTCAGAATCAGAATATTTTTTATTCATGTAAACCATTACAGTATTTATGAATCGTCAGAAAAGTAACAAAGACTCTACCGCCACTTCGGAATGTCATTCCTGTGGAGAAGAAGGGCAAGAAACTCCACGGTTACTCTTTTAAAATAAGAAATTACAAACTTTTTCATCTACTTTCTGTTGTGGGGTATGGGAGAACAATGTAGGTTAATCATCAGGTGAGTTAAAAAAAGCGAATAATACTATTTATGAGAATGGCTACATGGTTCCCTCATTTACAAAAAAAAGTACATATTGTGTTAAATTAATAGAAGGAAGAGAGGAAATGTTAACTAACAACAGTTGAATAGGTGGTCATGACTTAAGTGGAGCTGGGATAGCATCTATCCAAGCATTTATGTTTTAATTAATCTTCTATTGAATAATAAGCTTGCTTACAAAGTGTTCGTTTTACACAAGCTATGCTACACAATGCAGAGCACAAGCGGTCAAACTGCTATATTAAATATTAAGCTAGTAGGCTTTAGGGATTAAGGTTATTCTAGAAATCCCCATTGGGTTGTTCATCAATGGGGAGTTTGTGATTTTTTTCCAAATCCAAAAGCCGTGAAGCCCGTTGTTTGTATTTAATATAAAAATATCCAGTTGCTTGGTGAATTATCAGTTAATGGAAACTTGTGAAATTTTTAAACACAACACTTTATTGCTGCATCAATGGGGATTTGTGGAATTTTTGTTCAATAATCTCCAGCCACAACTCAATGAGATGTTAATCGGCATATGTGGAATTTTTGTCCAAAAATTACCAAGGAAATCAGGCGGCAATAGCAATTTGTGGAAAAAAAATCACAAACCCCCATTGATAGGGCAATTCAATGGGGATTTCCGGAATAACCCGGGACTGAGCCGTCAGGTATATTAAGTCTTAACAGTTGTAGAGTGCGGCTAAGTATAATGTGTTTATCGATCAGTTGTGTCCTTGGTGGCGTACGCGGTAGCGGTGTAACGTGTTCACACGACTGGACGCGATGATAATCGGAAGAACACAAACATAGTTTAGCTAAAGTACCGATCAATTAACTATTCTCTTGGAAAAACAATTCTAATCTTTGCAGCCGAGTGCAAATTAGTATGTTCTGTTGAATATTCGCACCATGTAGCACGTGCGCAATGAAAATACTATACTGGGTAGGAAATGAAATTTATTTACAATTTTTGGCAATAATAACAAGTAAAACAGTAACAATGAATACACACGCACAATCATATTCGAAAACGGCATCTTAAAAACATCCATAACAACGAGTCCGTTCAAAAGGGATTACTTCCACACGGTTTATCCAGTGCAGCGATTCCTAAATAAGGTTCCGCGGAACCCAGGAAGGTGTCCTACAAAGATCTTTTGGCCTGCTGTCATCAAGTGAAATGTCACTCCATGACAGTCGCAGAGTTGCAATCTGCTGTGAAATTTATCCGTTTTTTTTTAATTTGTAACATCCAAAGCGATATTTCAACAGATAGGTCCTGTTGAAATATCGCTTTGGATGTAGAAAAAAAATATTAAATGGTGGTAACCATGGCTTTCTCCACTCTCATAGTTCGTCTCATACACGCTCGCCGGTTTGTATGGTATGGTATGTATTGACTGAAATAGTAAAATGAGGCTACAGAATGCTTATTATAAAAGCTCAAGCATTTCCGTTTGTTTCTTAAGCATTTTTTAATAAAACAAACGGGTATTACATGGAATTTTGGATTGATAGCGGAATGACAAGAAAAACATTGAATTACAGTGAAAGTCCCTTTTGTATTACTCCACAAGTGTTACATACATCAGGAGCAGCGTTTCACATGAAACTTTCTTCTAATAAGAATAAGAGCTCTTTGTAGTAGCCTAGGATGTACATAATGAGGCAACGCACGTTTACACGACCACCACCCAATGCTACAAACAAAACTTTGCTAAAAGCGAATCAGAATTTGTTTTCGTACACTAAACTACGAAAACATTATTTTTCTTAGAGTTTTGACCGCAAATACCAATAAATTATACGCTTTAAACCGCAAGAGGCATGGAATTGCACGTCTTTTAAAGCTATTAGTTCTGTCGCTTCCCTTTTGCATTTCAAGCGACGTATGGAAGCGGTCCAGAACGCCGCCTTATTGATTGCATCAATGCGGGCATTGCATATAGGCAATTAAGAGATGCCTATCTCATTATAATATCGCACATACGGTGCAACAGTCACTTGCAAGAATGCATCTTTTCACGAGAAGCATTTAAAGATTTGACGTGTTATAAAATTATGACGCTTCCTGATTTAGGCAGGATAAAATAGGTCGTTATGGTTACTTTTAAATTTATAATGAAGAAAGAAGTGCCCATTATATTATATAAGAAATACTATTTTATTTTACAGGCAGTGATAGCCTAGTGGTTAGACCGTTGGACTACAAAGTCCAAGGTCTCGGGTACCAAGCACGCACCTCTGTCTTTTCGAAAGCATGTGCGTATTAAAAATTAATTATCACTTGCTTTAACGGTAAAGGAAAACATCGTGAGGAAACCTGCATGCCAGAGAGTTACTCGAAGGTGGGAAGTTCGCCAACCCGCACTGGGCCAGCGTGGTGGACTATGGCCTAACCCCTCTTAGTTTGAGAGGAGACCCGTGCCCAACGGTGGGACAGTTTCTTAACAGGGCTAATATTATAATATAAGCCTATACTGCCCACTGCTAGGCGAAGGCCTTCTCTCACAAGTCGAGGGGAGAGAGATTAGGTCATACTCCACCACGCGGACCCAGTGCGGATTGGTGGAGGCAGGTTTGTGGCCACCTGCTGTTGCTTATTAAGGCCTCCAACTTGCCTTCCGAAGCACGGAGACGCTCGAATATGAAAATTCCACAAATGGTCACCCATCTCAGGCCGACCGAGTCGAACGGTGCTTAACCTTGGTGATCGGTAAAAACACCGCGGTCGCACAGCGCTTCAAGCGCCTCTAAAAATGTCAGTGTTGCACCGAAGGTGCGATGTACTAAATGTAGGCGTTATTATTACTATACATAAGAAGGTATGATAAATAATATTATTTAATAATAATTGAATCTGACTGCCTCGTTGGTCTAGTGGCAAAGCGCATCGCTTTGTGATCACGAGGTCCTGGGTTCAAATCCTAGGTCGGACAAACGTGGTTTTCCTAACGAAAACTTCTCAGTACGAGTCCGGAGTCTGGAATTGTGCTCGGTATATGGCAATAGGCTTGCCCCCTATTACATGGGACCTAACATCGTCGGCGAAATGTGGGTGTACTCAGTACACCACTGCCACCCCCGTTTGGGGAATATAGGGGTGACGGTGTTTTGTGAATTGAAAGTAGTGTAATATCCTTATTAGGTATGCAATGCCTATATGCAACGTATGCCACTAATTACATAGTTGGAAGGAACCAAAGTCTGCGTATTATTTGAAGTGGGACATCGTCTTGACGGACGATTTAGCGCAGTGGTTAAGAGCTTAAGCCGCTCCGCCCACTGTGTCTAATAGTCGCGGGTTCGATTCCCGCACGGGACAAATCTTTGTGTGATCCACAATTATTTGTTCCGGTCTGGGTATTTGTGTATGTGAAATTTCATGTTTGTAAACGCACCCACGATACAGGAATAAATCCTAGTGTGGGGCTACGTTTAAAAAAAAAAAAAAAAATTACATAGCAAAAGTACTCCAGATTGGTACTTTGTAAGTTTCCAAGGGAACATGTTTTCCTCCATCCGACCTGGGTCCTAACTCTTAAAGGCTTGCAGACCGGCAAAACATTGACTGGTGGGTAACATTTAGTTTTAGCGAAATTTTGTTAGTAGTAGTCGAGTCTCCAAAACCAGCGGAGTGTATGAGACGAACTATGAGTGGAGGAAGCGAAAAAGGTTGTGAGGAAAGAACCTGTTGAAACTCTATACTCTCTACCTACCCCGGGATGTGGCTTAATGATATAGATAGCTCCATCTACTAGGGTTTATTAGGAGAACTGTTGCCAATACCATGCATGTTTTGCAAGGAAATAACCTATTGAAACTCTACACTATCTGTCTACTTTGTAAGGGATGTGACGACTATCTATTTGGGATTGTTAGTAGAATTAGGGCTAAGACCATGCGTGCTTTACAAGGAAATAACTTGTTGGAACTCTGCACTCTCGTCCTACTCTCCAAGGGATCTGGCGTGATGAATTAAACAGCTCTATCTATTGGGGATTTCTAGTAGAATTGAGTACCGGACCAAGCATGCGTGGTCAGCCTGTACACATGAAAAATCTAAGCTAACGACTCCATCCATTGCACTGAATTTATTCTTTCACACATCACTATCGTATCACAGTTGTAAACTAGCTCTTGTCCAGTTTCCGCACGACCCCGGGCGGGGGGGAAGTCAGCACCTTCCGCGAAAGCCTCACTTGTCCAGACACGGGGTCGCGCCCGAAGTACTTCACCTGTATCTCGGAGCCGACGTCCAGTCCGAGAACTGAAGGGTGCATTATCTGAAAGAAATAAAAATAATTAATTTGGGATCTCCGCGGCAAACTACAGCTGAAAGACGTCTTTTGAAGGACATAGGCCTTCCAAAAGATCGCTAAAACGTAGGTTTTGTGCTCTTTTCCCGTGACTATATCAGGTCATTGATCAATCTTGTGGGTTGCCTAAATCACGTCTTCCGGTAGCTGCTCGCCATTCGAGAATCTTTCTGCCCCAAAAACCTTTAGTTTTACGGCGATATGCCCCGCCCACTGGCTTTTAACTTTGGAAATTCTGAGAGCTATATCAATGACTTTAGTTCTCTTGAGTCTGTTCATTTCTGATTCGAAGTCATAGGAAAAATTTCAAGCATTGTTCTTTCCAATTACCCTTTGGATGATATCGACCCTTCTTATGACATCTATCATAAGTGACTACATCTCAATATTTTATCACTGGCAGCACACTGTTCAAAGATTTCACTAAACTTAAACTCAAATAATTTATTTAGCTTACACAAGCTCTGCGCGCTCAAGTCAATTTACATTTTTATATTTATCTAATTTAACTACTAATCTGAACGCGGCCTCTACTGAGAAGATCCGGCGAAGAAACTCAGCGAGCTCGTCTTTTTTATTTACTTCTCTTTGTATTGTTGTTTGGATACAATGTTTAGATTATAATTAAATTGTTTACGAGCTAGCTACAGTTCGATACCTTACGATCGAGATATAAATCTAAGGATGTTATCTGTAAAGAGTGTTTAAAGGATTCGAGATGGACCAGTCCCCAAGCAGCATCCGTTCACGAGTACGACTGCTGGAACAGCCATCACTCCCCTGACCATATTGGAGGGTATTGTATAGGGTATTGAAAGACTGCAGTATTTAGGACGCGAAAATGTTGCATAGCTTATCGAAAGTTATGTAACGTTATCATTATACACACAACAGCTTACGCCGATATTTATGGCCGTTCTGAGTGTAGCCGCGTACCAACGCGCAGAACGCAAAGAAAACTAGCTGCATTTATTGCTATAACGATTGACGCGAATTGTGCATGTTAAACTTAATATATAATAGATTCCCTAACTGACACTCGACTGCCTCGTTGCTCTAGTGGCAAATAAAGCGCTTTGCGATCACGAAGTCTTAGGTTCAAATCCTAGGTGGGATAAATGCAGTTTTCCTGTCGAAAAATTCCCATTATCAGTCTGGAATTGTGCCTGGTATATTGCTATAGGCTCGCCCCCTATCACACGGGAACTAACAACGTCGGCGAAAAGTGGGTGGACTTAGTACACGTCTGCCACCCCCGCTTGGGGAATATAGGCATGACGATGTTTTTTTTTTGTAGATTATTTAAACTGAAGTCAATTCAAGATAAACACACCTTCCTATGATCCAGCTGCGTGTTATGAACCAGTGCGGGGTTCATGCCCGGGAACAGGGTGACCAGCACCCCGATATCCTTGACCTCCACGACCTTGGCCTTGTATATAGCTCCGAACTCCAGCTCGGGGCTTCGTTCAGCTGACATTATGGCTGAGATTCGTGCGCGAGCTTCGTCCATGGCGGCTTGGGATGGAGCGAACACGCTGTATTTCGTCTCATCTATCGGTGTTATCTGAAATATGAAGAGTTATCATTCTTATACAAGGTGTAACATCATCATCATCATCAGCCCGTGTCATTCCACTGCTGGACGTAGGCCTCTCCCAAGCTCGATCTTCAGCTCTCCTTCTCCAATCCCTGCCCGCTGCCTTACGAATATCGTCGCCGCACCTAGCTACAGGGCGCCCTACACTACGTTTGCCGACACGCGGTCTCCACTCAAGAACCAGTCTGCCCCAACGGCCATCGGTTCTGCGGCATATGTGACCTGCCCACTGCCACTTCAGCTTGCTAATTCGCTGAGCTATGTCGGTAACCTTGGTTCTCTGACGAATAACTTCATTCCGGATTCGATCCCTAAGAGAAACTGACATAATTAATGCAAATCCTTTATTTATTTATTTATTAGGTATACCGCCTATATTCCCCAAGCGGGGGTGGCAGAGGTGTACTGAGTACACCCACGTTTCGCCGACGATGTTAGGTCCCATGTAATAGGGGGCGAGCCTATTGCCATATACCGGGCACAATTCCAGACTCCGGACTCGTACTGGGAAGTTTTTCGTTAGAAAAACTACACATGTCCGACCTAGGATTTGAACCCAAGACCGCGTGATCACAAAGCGATGCGCTTTGCCACTAGACCAACGAGGCATTTTTGTTTTTAATTTGCAATATATACTGTTACTCCTCCAGGGCGTTAGAACAAACTAAATTTATTCTTGCAATATGGAGATTGCCTAATTTTTTCAATACACATACAAGTTTCACTGTTAATTGGAGTATCAGAGTGCTTAAAAAAGGATGAAAAATTTTAAATTTGGTTTTTATACTGAATTATTTCTTCTGAATTGCAGTTATCTAATTGGGGTGTCTTAGGCCTTACGTTTTTAACGATACACTTTGTAAACATTAGCAGTGATAGGATTACAAAAGCAGTGAAAGCCTGGTGATTAGACCGTTGGACTGCAAAGTCAGAGGTCTCGGGTTCAAACCCAGGCACGCACATCTCATCATCATCTTTGCGAATTGTATTAAAAATGAACTATTACTTGATTTAACGGTGAAGGAAAACATCGTGAGGAAACCTGCATGCCTAAGAGTTTCTCGAAGGTGTGTGAAGTTCGCCAACCCACACTGGGCCAGCGTGGTGACTATGGCCTAAACATTCTTAGTTTGAGACGAGGCCCGTGTCCAACGGTGGGAAAGTTTCTTATCAGGTTGTATACATTGAAATAAGGACTTATGAGGGGCTTGCAAAGCTATATAGTATGGTTGGAATGGACTGTATGAGCCATGTAGAAGCAAAACCAACAACATCCATATCGATTGCCCTTGCCCTTCCAGTTTATAGGCGTCGGTACGTTACTACAAGATTTTTAGACACTATAAGAGACATAGCCATGCCTCTTATAGTAAATCCGCATTGTTATAACTACAAAATTAAAAATCATTATTTAGATAAAAAACACGAGATAAAAAATAATATAAAATAAAAAAATAAAACAAAATAAAATACCATCACGCCTATATTCCCCAAGCGGGGCCGGCAGAGGTGCAAGAAAACCAGCAACATCTTTATCCATCGATATGGATGTTGCTGGTTTTGCTTTTACATGACTCATGTTAACAAGTTAAGCAGTGTTCGCCTCAATCGATTTGAGATGGAAGACCGACTGTGACGCCTCCTAGCTTCAGAAGGCACGTTTAGCCGTTCTAATTATCACTTAAAATAGTAGTCGTTCAGCCTTGGAACCCTTCTGACCAAACTCCAGACGACTACTAAGAATTTTTCGACAGAAAACCCCCAAGAACGACCCAGGGTTGGAATTGGTATTGTGATCGTCGGCCGTTGCATGCAGGACACAGACGACGCAATCAGTCCATTTATAACTAAAATTTAGGCAAAATAACGTTTGAAATAAAAACTGAAATAAACACATAGTTGACCTTAAACATTATAAAAATCAAAAGGCAGACCTTAAACATCACAAAAATCTAAAGTGTGTGTGTGTGTGTGAATGATGTACGCTGTTGGCCGCGAGGCCTTTACAGCTTCACCGGACTTAAAGGCGAGCGTGCAACCACTACGCTCTAGCCAGCCAGAAGCGCAAGAGGCGACATACTCGAGGGCGCCTCGAAGAGGCGCCCTCGGTTGGGACAGTCGTTGTAGGGGGACGGGTGCACTACTAAGTGCAACGGTCAACCGCCGGCTATGGGAGGGGATCTACTACTACGTCGTCGTCGTCGCCCGTATTCTGAGCGGAAAGAAGGGATGACAAAGCATCGGGGGGGTCGGTGAGAACATGTCGCGGCCGGCGGTGGCGGCAGGGGTCGGGGGGGAGATCGTAGTCGGCGGTGGCTACGATTAACGGATTCGCATGGGTAGATGCATTCGCGAAGTGATGTGTTGACGCCTTTTTAATAAAGGCGCGAATAGGTTCGAGACCTAGATCGGAGTGGAGGTCGACGTTCCGTACGAACCAGGGGGCTCCTACGGCTTTACGGAGGAAGCGGTTTTGAACCACTTGGAGTTTATCGATGTGAGAGGGGGCCGAATGCCCGAACACAACACACGTATAAGTCATGATGGGTCGAACGCAAGTTTTGTAAAGTGTCACCTTATTTCTAAGGGACATTTTACTCCGCTTGCAGATTAACGAATGGAGACGACCGAGAACAAATGATGCTCGGTGACGGACCCGCTTGATGTGCGGGCCGAAGGACATGGTACTGTTTAGGGTGACCCCTAGATATTTGACCTCTTTGACCCAGGGAATGGGTCGGTCGAACATGGTCACTTGGCCGAGATTACTTCTAGGGCGGCGCAGGGAGTGGCGCGGGGTGGCACCTCTGGAGAAGAACACCGCAGCGCTCTTGTCCGGGTTCACCTCAATACGCCACTTCCTGAACCAATTCCCTAGGGAATTGGCGGATGCCTGCAGGTTTCTGGTCATGAAACCCTTATTCCTATGCGAGACGTAGAGAGCGGTATCATCCGCGAATAGAGCTAGATGCGCCTTACTCGAACGAGGAGTGTCGTTCGTGTAAAGGCTAAACAGGAGCGGAGAGAGAACTGAGCCCTGTAGGACTCCAGCACTGATGGAGTGGGAAGTGGAGCGCGTCATTTCGACGCGATAACGGAAGGCGCGATTCGACAAGAAGTCTCGTAAGATGAGCACGAGTCTGTCCGGCACACCCAATTGGTAGAGCTTGTAGATCAAGCCGTTGTGCCAGACTTTGTCGAATGCCTTCGCGACATCTAGGAAGAGGGCGCCCGTGTAGATGGGTTTGGGTCTATTGAGACCGGAGAGGATGTGCTCCGTGATGCGGTGCACTTGGTGGACGCAAGAGTGTTTGGCTCGAAAGCCGAACTGCTCGTCGATAAGGATACCCCTGGACGTTACGAAGTCTTTGAGCCTCGCCAGAAGTAGGCGCTCGTATATCTTGGCCAGGGAGTTGAGGAGACTGATTTGCCGGGCTTGGGAATGCCTATGACGTCCACCTCCTTCCACTTAGCGGGGAAGGTGCAGTTCGCCATGGCGGCGTTCAATATGGCCACTAAGAGGCAGATGAGTTGAACGGGCAGGCATTTCAGAACGCGATTCGAAATGCCGTCAGAGCCGGGGGCTTTTTTAGTTTTGAGACCCATAATTAGATCTTCGACCTCCGTTTGGGTGATAGGAGGTAAGGAATCGACGGGGGGGAGGGATGCCCTGCGCTCGACTTCCCTGTCGTCCGCGTCGACGTGGGACTGGTCGACGGACTGAGAGCTGGGGGCGCACTGGCTCTCGAGGGAGTCGGCGAGAAGCTCGGCCTTTTCGTCGTCGTCGAAGGCTGGGGGTGTGCCTGAAGGTCGGGACAGCGGGGGCATGTCAGTCGTGGAGTCGGATTTGAGGCTACGCGCCAGCTGCCAGTAGGCCAGATGCGATGGCGCGATGCCCTCTAGGAAGACACCCCACCGTTCCTCCCGGACCTCCGCGACACGACGCTTTACCTCTCGTTGTAAAGCGCGCATCCGGGCCCGATTGGCTTCGGTGGGGTAGGAGTCGTACGCTCGGATAGAAGCATTCTTGGAACGAATGAGATCCCTAACATCGTCCGGCAGTCGAAAGCGGTTGAGGTAGAGATCTTCCGCCTCGACTTGCTTGGACGATCGACTGACAGCCGATCGGATGTGTTCGGTGAAGGCCTGATCGGTGTCCTGAGGGGACGGGATGGAGTCCGAGCTGAGAGGCAGGGGGGGAGGGTCGGCATCCGCCAAGGCCGTGCTTAGCGCATGCCAATCCACCACCGTCTTTTTAGGTCGCTGACGGGCGGAAGGGGGGGAACCGAGTCTCATGACTACAGGTCGATGGTCAGAGTCGAGTTCCTGGACTACTTCCAAGGAGTGCAGCCGTAGGGTGACACCCTTCAGAAGCGCCATGTCCAGGACGTCGGGTCGGTGGTTGGGATTGATAGGATAGTGGGTAGGGTGCATAGGTGCGATGACGTCAAAGTCAAGAACGTCGACCAGGGCGTCAAGGCTCCTACCGTTAGGGGAAGTGGTGAGACCGTTCCAGGCCACGTGCTTACTGTTGAAGTCGCCCGCCAGAATAACGGCGCTTCCCATATTGAGGAGTGCTTCAAAGTCACTCCTGAGAACGGATTTAGTGGGGGAAAGGTATACGGAGGCGATCACGATGGGCTGGTGCCCCGTGAGAGAGACGCGACAGACCGAGGCTTCGATGTTGGTGAGCGCGGGGGGATCGAGAGGGATGCAGTGAAGGGACCTCCTGTAGTAAATGAGAGTACCGCCTCCGCGGGAGCCGATTCTGTCATTACGCACGAGGTTATAGTTTGCGATCCTAGGATCGCGTTGTGCGGGCTTCAGGAAGGTTTCCTGCACGAGGAGGATATCAAGTTGGTGATCTCGGAGGAAATCAGCAACCTGATCTCGCTGGGAGCGAAGGCCATCGGCGTTAAAGAACGCCAGGGATAGGTTGTGGGGCTTATGGCGGGGAGATCGTAGATCCATTATTGGGTGCGGGGGGGTTGGGTTCTGAGGGACGCCAGGACGTCATAGACGTCCCTGTATTCCGCGGCCAGGAGAACCTGGTCCGCCAAGTTGGTGGCGGCGCGGAGTCGAAGGGCGAGTTCGCGGACTCTGGGGAAAAGTGCGGGGCTTATCACCGCCGAGACGCTCATGATGAGGTCGACGTCCTGACTGACGTTAGTGGGCGGAGGGGGACAAGCCGCCACCGGCGGGATCGCCGGCGCGCGCTTCGGGGGGCGGGCAGGGCCCACTGACGCAGGGTGGGAGGCCGCGGTGTAGGGCAGCGGCTTCACCCACGCGTTGGCGCCGAGGGACGGCCTGAGCGGCGGGGGAGGGGGGATCAGCTTCAGACGCGCGGGAGCGCGGGGAGCCGTGGTCGCTGACGCAGAAGGCACCGGACGAGGGTGCGCTGAGGGCGCGGGGGGGTAAAAATCTAAAGATTTTTATTCATGTAGACCAAAAGGCAGACCTTAAACATCATAAAAATCAAAAGATTTATATTCATGTAGACCAAAAGGCAGACCTTAAACATCATAAAAATCAAAAGATTTTTATTCATGTAGACCAAAAGGCAGACCTTAAACATCATAAAAATCAAAAGATTTTTATTCATGTAGACCAAAAGGCACTTATGAATAGTCAAAAAAAAAATTGTGCGTCTCGGGACGCCCGTAAGAAGTGATAACTTAAACTAGCGCTGTGGGTTAGAGTGAGAGAGGAAGAGCCTGCCAACCGCTGCCGTATGCGTGAGAGAAAGGGAAGAGCGCTGTAGGTTAGAGTGACAAAGGAAGAGCATGCCTATCGCTGCCGTATGCTTGAGAGAAAGGAAAGCCAGACAGACTGGCGCTGTTACGCGTTACGTTACGAAGCGGTTTACCCTCCCATAAGAAGTTATCACTTCAAAATATCGATTACTTAAGACTCTACCACCCGTTCGGAAAGTCATTCCTGTGGAGAAGAAGGGCAAGAAAATCCACAGTTACTCTTTTTGAAAATGAGAGTTTTACAATTATTTTTGTATACATTGCGTTCATGGGGTATGGGAGAATAAATAAATGTGCTTAAACATCGCTCAAAGAAGTCTGCAGTCTGTAAAAATGTCCTTGACCGCACCCACACCCGCTGTAACATTAGATTTGATACACTACAAATCCTCGTGAAAGAACACTGATTGATGAAATTAAAAAAAACAGCCTTATATCAATAGAGAAGATGACTGGTTACTTCCATCAACCTTGGACCCGAAAATAATATAATTAAATTCAAAACCAAGCATAACACTGCAAGACCTGTATGAAACTTTATTGAAATTGCAGTCTATTATAATAACTACATTATATTAATAACTTAATTATATTATTTCATTAATTTATGTCATACCTACTTAACATTTTTATTACAACTGTATTTGCTATGCCCGTAAACGGCCACTAAGTCATAAGCACTTTATAATATTAAGATCTCATATTATTGTACACTTAGTCCGCAAATAAATATTTGAATTTGAATTTGACCTCAAGACACCGTGAGCTCATTCTGCGTAGATCGGCCCAACAAAAATAATGAAGAAGGTTGAGGGTACCCCGGAACAACTATGCCTTTTGAACGTCTAACACCTCAGTCCTTCCCGTGACCGTAGGTGCTGGAAAGCATTCGAAACGTCGGGAACTTAGAAATCAAAAATAAACCGCGATAAAATCCGAAATAATGTTTTATTTCATGGGTAATATCAAATCAAATCTAAATGATAGTTTATTTACCTGTACGCCTGTTTCCACATAAAGCTTTTTCAAATTGGAGCCTCCAAGACCAATCAGTTTGGATCTCTTGTGAGCTTCTACCTCCATTTCTTCAATCACTGGCATGTTGTCTTTCGGGCCTTGTCTGAAAAATGAAGATCTGTATGAAAAACCTAAATAAATAACTGTAGGGCACGTAAACATTTGTTGGTGTTCGCCAATTTGGCTACTGGAGTTAAATAATAAATTTACAGATGGCTTGGTTAAAATATGCAGTCAAAAGTCAAAGGTCTCGGGGATCCAACCCAGGCACGCACCTCTTGTCTTTTTGAAAGCATGTGCGTATTAAAAATTAAGTATCACTTGCTTTAACGGTGAAGGAAAACATCGTGAGGAAACCGGCATGCCTCGGTTTCTCGAAGGTGTGTGAAGTTCACCAACCCGCACTGGGCCAGCGTGGTGGACTATGGCCTAAACCCTCTCAGTTTGAGAAGAGGCCCGTGCCCAACGGTGGGAGTTTCCTAACAGGGCATTTTTTTATTTTTTTCTAACGTAGCCCCGCACTGGGATTATTTCCTGTATCGTGGGTGAGTTTACAATCATGAATATTCACAAACACAAATACCCAGACCGGAACAAATAACTGTGGATCACACAAAGATTTGTCCCGTGCGGGAATCGAACCCGCGACTATTAGACACAGTGGGCGGAGCGACTTAAGCTCTTAACTACTGCGCTAAATCGTCCAATTATATTTTGGTTCAGTGGATCGAGTAGTCGCAGGTTCGATTCCCGCACGAGACAAATCTTTGTGTGACCCACGAATATTTGTCTCGGTCTGGGTGTTTGTGCATGTGAATCTTATGTTTGTAAACGCACGCACCATTTAGGAATAATTCCTATTGTCCCCACGCTAGGAATTACTACTTTTTTTTAAATGAGTTTATTTTTACACACACACACCGTCACGCCTATATTCCCCAAGCAGGGGTGGCGGAGGTGTACTGAGTACACCCACGTTTTGACAACAATGTTCAGTTCTACGAAATAGGCGAGCCTATTGCCATATACCGGGCACAATTCCAGACTCCGGACTCATCTTGGGAAACTTTTTTTAGAAAACCTCCATTTGTCCTACCTAGTATTTGAACCCAGGACCTCGTGATCACAATGCGATATGCTTTGCCACCAGACCAACGAGGTAGTCAGAATTTTTTCGTACACCTCTGCCACCCCCGCTTTGGGAATATAGGCGTTACGATAAAATCCGAAAATATAGTTTCATTTCATGGGTAATATTCGCGTAAATCTAAGAATTCACATAACAAAGTTCAAAAATATAATAATAAATAGAAGCACGAGATGTTTATGCCCATGTGCTGGTTGTATAAATATGTGTGTGCGTGTAGATGCGTGTAATATATACATACCTCGGTTTATCGATACACTGGTTCATAATATCGATGATCTTCGCCTTCGCATCGCACGCTTTCTGTATGGATTCCATTACGATCTTGAGCGGCAAGCCCGGCACCTTGACGTCGGCTTGCACGGCGGTGATGCCTTTCTTGGTTCCCGCGACCTTGAAGTCCATGTCGCCCATGTAGTCTTCTATACCCTGGAGGGAGAAATGATGGCAAAATTTTGTAGAACTACCGCGGGACGAGCGCTGGTTATAGAACCGACCAATACAATGCAGCAGCCTTTTGTAATGAGCAGTCTTTATTATTTTCTATCTATCTAACTATATCATCACGCCAGATTCCTTGCGTGGTAGGCAGAGAGTACAGAGTTCCAACAGGTTTTTTCCTTATATACCTCTCTGGCTTTCTCCACTATCTTAGTTCGTCTTATACACGCCCGCCGGTTACGGACACTCTTGACTTGACCTTCAAATAAGACTCTGTCTATTTGGCTGTGGAAAGATGGTCTAGGTCTAGGTCTTTCCCGGCGCCTACATCCTTCCACTTTCGCATTGTATATCTGTTTTGTCATTATTTCTTCTGACATTCTTTCTATATGACCGAACCAACGGAGCATATCCTTTCTCATCTTTATTATTTTTTTCGTGTTTAATTTGTTTTTATTATTTCTATTTCAGCTTTCTATTGTTTATTTTTAACATGTAGTAATCTTTCTAAATATTAAGTCTAGTCCACATTCTTCTTGAAGTGCATGGAAACCAAATACACGCTTTTTTCCCTGTAGCCCCTTCATCATCTCAGCCTATACTTGTCCACTGCTGAACATAGGCCTCCCTAATCGCTTTCCAGCGTAACCGGTCCGATGCCACCTGCATCCAACGACTTCCTGCGATTTTCACAAGATCGTCGGTCCATCTGGCAGGCGGTCGTCCCACGCTGCGCTTGCCAATACGTGGTCTCCACTCTAGAATCTTTCTGCCCCAACGCCCGTCCGATCTACGCGCTATGTGGCCCGCCCATTGCCACTTCAGCTTGCTAATCTTAACGGCTATGTCGGTGACCTTGGTTCTTCTACGAATCTCCTCATTCCTGATTCGATCGCGTAGAGAAACGCCGAGCATAGCTCACTCCATAGCTCGCTGAGCAACTCTGTAGCCCCTTAGTGACATCGTTTGACAAATTAAGCTATATTACTAAAGCCAAAAGTTCAACATTGATTAGTCACCTAACATCATAAGTGTCAATAGTATGAGTATAAAGTATGGACTCACTAACAAATCAGTGAGTATCCGGTAGTCGTCGATGTTCCCCTGGGCATCCTGCCGGGAGACCAGTCCGATGGCCACGCCGGCGGCCGGTGCAGTTAGGGGTACACCAGCGTCCAGAAGAGCTAAGGTTCCACCGCATACTGACGCCATGGAACTGGATCCTGGGTGATAAATGTTATATCGTTAGGGATATATTTTCAGTATTAATTTTATTTTCTTCAGGGTAGCAACAGCATAAACATATTAAGAAAGAAATAATATTTATTCAGCACAACTCACATATGACCCTCAGAAAATTACAAAAAAACGAAGAATGACAAATAAGTTGCCACTCCTACGTGTGACATTTGCTTCGGTGTGAGCTGTGCCGAAAGGCATTGGGCTCAGCATGTGTTGGAGGGGAACAAAGTTTCCCCTTAACGCTGGTTTTCAGTCAAAGCCTCCTCAGTTACTATAAGGGAGACAAATATTGTATACTCGTCCATATATTATGAAAGAAAAAGTTAAGATTTACTATAAGATGAAAAGGCCCACATATGGTTGTTTATATCTTCACAATCTTCTATACATATAATAAAACTGTAAGGAAGTCGTGTCTGTACATGGAATATTTTTAGGAAATAACAACCCAGGATATCATTCTATTGATGTAGAAGCCAGTTCAACAATTTTTGGCTTTCGTGTCTGTTTGTCTGTCTGTCTATCTGCCCAAGGGTATGAACCATTATAACGCAAAACCTACTGGGCGGATTTTGATAAAACTTTGCACGCGGATATCTTAAAATGTTGGACACATATTGAATAGTATTTTACCCGGAAAATGAAAAGGTTTTTTCAGAAAATACAAAAATAAGCGAAACATTAAATTTCTAAAAAGACACTTTACTCCAAACCTGTTAGATGGATTTCAATGAAATTTTGGATAGTTGTAGCCTGTACTAAGGATCATAACTCTGTATACTCATATTTTCAAAAAATCTTTCTGAGGAAAGAAAAATAGAGTCGATTTTGATAAATCATTCATTGTTCCAAAACTACTTAAGTTAGATTGTCGCGGGATAAACCACAAAATTTTATTACTGTTTGTCCAGAACTGCAATGTTACGACGTAAACTGTGTGATTTTGCCTACATATGAATTCCTCCTTGAATTGATATTGGATTCAGGTTCGTCTCCTCACGAAAACTTTTCAGTAATTAAAGCACTCACAGGAAATTGTTCATATGTTTGATTTAAACACTCAAAAATAATTTCGTGCATGAACCGATGATGCATTCAGGATTGTATTTTCCGGAGAGAACTCTATCGATGAATGCACCGGATACGAAACTTTAACGACGATTAATATTATACGAGAAGACCAACACAAAATAAACTGACAAAACTTTGCTACATACTATCGTTTTAAGATATTATTACGCTAGATTACACTCTTTGTCAGGGTAGCTAAAGAAAGTTTAAATCAGAAATATAAATATTAATAAATTGATGATCCTTCTTAAAAAGGAAGGTATTGTATGTATTTTTTTTGAGACGGCATAAATTGTGTTTGTTTAATGAGAAAGCACTATAGTTTAGTTTATATTTTGCAAAGAACACCTGTGCGGGCTAAGTGGGGCTAAGACTGAACCCGATGATAGAGATAGTTGATAGAGAAATAAGTCTGGTGGAAATTGTCAAAATATACAATATTTTGTCAATTTCCACACGGTATATAACACGGTTCTATCGGGATACCTGGTATTTCTTCATACTTAAATGGCAGAATGGATCTTACTAACACTTTCAAGGTCTCAAAATAATATTCGAGATACTTTTTATCCCGGAAAGAATAATGATTCTTGCGACATAGCTGGCAAATATATAGCATAGCAATATATACAATAGCATGACTTCTGCGGAATATAAAGAAACTTAATATGAAAGAAACAACACAGATATAAAATGAGTAAGTGGAAGAACATTGATATTGGGGAAAACCTAGACTATCTTACCGTAACCAAATAGAACGTGTCTTATCCTAAGGGCAAGTCAAGAGTCTCCGTAACCAGCGAGCGTGTATAAGACGGACTATGAGAGTGGAGAAAGCCAGAAAGGTCTGTAAGAAAAGAACCTGTTGGAAATCTGTACTCTCTGCCTACCCCGCGAGGGAGCTGGCGTGATGATATAGATATAGATGATATAACTACTATAGCATTTTTCATGTAAGGTGGGTACTGTGACAGTTGTAATTGAAAAAGAAAGTTATACTTTATTCAATGGCAAAAAGAGGCATGATTTTCCAACGACCTTGAATGTGTCTCATGGAGGAACTCGAACCGTTTTTTGAGGTAGAAAGGAATAGTAGGTGTTCGCTTGTCTTTTTTTAAATGTAGTAAAGAGAAAATATATGTCATACAGTTAATCTATCTCTATAATTTTAAAAAGTAACACACATATGCGTATGTGTAAGACATAATCGTAACAGTATTAAGGTCAATCGATTAGTGTCAACGACAGAGTCCATCGCGTTTTCCATGTCATTACCTCTTCATTCTAAATGCAGCTGTAATAACTTTAGTTTTAATGTGCTGCGGAACCTTGGGTCCACAGTTGTAGGTAATTGCACTGTAACCTTGAAAGTCGCCAAGTAAGTCTATCTTTATCATCACGCCAGCTCCCTCACGGGGTAAGCAGAGAGTACAGAGTTCCAACAGGTTCTTCCCTTACAAACCTCTCTGGCTTCCTCCACTCCCATAGTTCGTCTCATACACGCTCGCCGGTTACGGTAACTCTTGACTTACCCTTCAGATAAGACACGGTCATACAGTCAATTAACCATTAACCTGCATTAAGACACTATAAGCGCGTAATTTGGTCCTTCGAGCCGTAAATAAAATTGCTAAGTTATTTTATAGAACGAATATAAATCGAAATATCGATTTCAATGCCTTTACGTCATATCCCACGGAGTAGACAGACTTCACAAGTTTTCTAATATTGACCTTACAGAACTCTTCCCTTCTCCCCTTCTGACCTTCTATATTCTTTACCCTGCAAATGAACTGCGTGAACAAATTCTGTACTGACCATTGGATTCTAGCACCTCTGCCGTGAGCCTCACAGTGTACGGCTGGTGGGGAACCACCGGCAGTAACCCTCGCTCAGCCAACGCTCCGTGACCTGACTCCCGGCGGCCAGGTCCACCAGTCCGACCGACTTCCCCCGTCGCGTACGATGGAAACTCGTAGTGAAGGAAGAAACTCTTCTCCTTAATTCCACTGTTGAATTAATCAAAATATATATATATATATATATATATTTTTTTTTTTATAAAAACGTAGCCCCACACTAGGATTTATTCCTGTGTCGTGGGTGCGTTTACAAACATGAAAGTTCACTCACACAAATACCCAGACCGAAACAAATAATTGTGGATCACACAAAGATTTGTTCCGTGCGGGAATCGAACCCGCGACTATTAGACACAGTGGGCGGAGCGACTTAAGCTCTTAACCACTGCGCTAAATCGTCCGTCCGTCAATTGGTCATGCTTTGAAAGGAATAAGGTTAAGGGGTCGTCCATTGATAATGTGACGTTTTTAGCAACTTTTAAGGTGACACGTGGTGAGGTTTTAGACAAACTCCTCCCATACCCGAATCACGAAGATTTTTTAAAAAGTATCTTAAAAATTTTCAATGTGAGACGGTCGCACGCCGCTTTTCTGTTTAGTAATTGCGCGTTCACGGAAAACACCCCCTCCTTGTGATATTTAGTGGTTTTTTCCGAATCCTCTCCCCTCCCTTTCGAGCCTCAAGTGAATAATGGACGATCCCTAACCAGTTTGTTCTGGTTATTATTATACGCTGAAAGACGTCCCCTGCAAAAAAATCTCAATCTCTTTCTCAATTGACTCTTTTAACAGTACTTCATGAGAATGGCTACATGATTCTCGCATTTACAAATAACAAAAAATGACAATTATTGACAGAAGAAACAAGAGGGAATACTGGCCTATTATTAGCCTACCTGGACGTGTACAATAATCATCTACTTGCTATGAAAAGGGATGTAGATATACGCAGATTTTTCTCGGCAAAATAAAATTGTTTTGCTAAAGCGATGATAATAGTCCAGGTTAGGCGTGTCAATTCATTTAAGGAAAAATCGATCTTTAGATCGAACGAGAATCGATTCTCAATTTAATCAAAGATTAAAAGATTGATTCTCTATTAATCGATTTGAAGTCGATCTTTTTGGATTCCTTTATTTTTATAATTTCTTGATACGTTCAATTTAGAGATTATTAAAAAGACACCTGACTTTAAAATAAGCGCATGCTCGGAACGTAATATTTTTAATAAGAAACGTCTTTTGCTGTTATTTATATCTCTGATTTACACAACCTACTAAGTGACCGTTGTGTAAATATTTTCGTTTACCACTTTTTTATGATTAAATTGTGAATAGATCCGATTCGACGGCTTTCGGAATCAATCCACTGAATCGATTCAGTGGTCAGATCGATCTCAAAAATAGATTTCGATTAACCGATTTTAAATCGACATAATTAGTTCAGGTCCTGTGAATGGATGTATGGATATTTGTTACTCATTTACGCAAAAATTATTGAGCGGATTTTGATGAAACTATCGCATATAAGCTTATACATCAAAATAACACATAGGCTATAATTAATAAAGATACATAAGCAGACGCAATCACGGGCTGCCGCTAGTTATCCATATTCAAGTGGAGATGGAACAGGATCTGCTTGGAGCATTTCATTTATACGGACGATTTAGTGCAGTGTGTTTGATAGTAGAGGGTTCCATTCCCGCACGGGATAAATCCACAATTATTTGTTCCGGTCTGGGTGTTTGTGTATGTGAATTTTCCTGTTTGTAAACGCACCCACGACACAGGAATAATTCGTAGGGTGGGGCTAGGTTAGGTTAGGTTAGTTTTTAAAGTATGACCTGGTGAGCATGGTGAGCGTGTCCATCTTGAGCGCGCTGTCGGGCGAGTCGAAGGCCACCGTGCACAGAACCTGCGTCTGCCCGCGCTGGAACACCGCGCTGCCGTGCAGCGGCTCGTACAGGGACACCTGAGGCAACAATACAGAGGCTTATCAGCTATCAATCATATGGAAGCTTTTTTAATTTTGATGGAGGTAATCGCTCATATTATACCCGCTCCCTACGGAGGAGGCAAGGGCCCGGGCGGATTGTACGTCATCATAGACTGCAAAGATCATGTCCCGGAGTATATGCTTTAAGGAGCCACAGCGAAAAAAACGTGTTCTTGTACTCTATGATTAGACTTAATAATATAATTAATTAGTCAGCAAATAGAACCCATAAAGTTATCTATGGAATCTATTAAATCCCAAAACTTAGAGATACAAAAATCAATTGATTTTATGTCACACAAATACGAAGAAGTAATAAATAAACTTGTAAAAACCCAGAAAGAAAACTTAGAATACCAGAAAACTATTAAAAACTTGGAACAGAAAATCGAATTTATGGAGCGTAAAGGAAAATTGTCCACCGTTGAGGTCAGAAATATACCAATCAATCAAGCCGAAAATAAAACAACCCTAACTACCCTGGTCAAAAAGATAGGTGAAGTACTGAATCAGCCAATAAAGGACGGAGATATTTATGATATCTACCGGTATAGTACTACATCGTCCAAAAATGCGACTTTAATCGTTGAATTCACCACCACAACCATTAAAGAAAAAATTATAAAGAATTCAAAAATCTTTAACAAAGAAAATAAAGACAACAAGCTCAACACTTCTCTCATCAAAATCGAAGGTCCATCTAAACCTATTTATATTGCTGAATCTCTCACTGCTAAGGCCAAGCATCTGTACTTTTTAACTCGAACATACGCAAAACAGCATGCTTATGATAGTTGTTGGACGTCTTATGGCAAAATATTCATGAGGAAAAAGGCAGGCATGCCCACTATTCGTGTTAATAGCGAAGAAGATATTAGAAAGCTTGAGTTGTGACTAGTTTTAAAAGTAGTCCATTGTAATAGTTATAGTTTATTAATTTATATTTGTAAGTACACATTCATACAACACAAAAATCCAACATTCAGTAACATGTTTAGAATTATTTCTTGCAAACCGGCAATGTTTAATTTCAGCCTTAAAGTTTTTTGTACTATCTCCGAAATCTTATTACCCTCTCCCGGGAGAAGTAAACATTTACATGCAAATTGTTTCATAAAAATCGAATTCCTAAAACTCAATTTGGTATACCATTCGATAACTTAGACAGTGATCATTTAAATACTGATTTAGACCAAATCTCTATTGCAAACTGTGGAACCTGCACAATAGAAGAATGTAATGATATTTTTCCACAAGCTAGTAAATGTATTAAAATAATTACTCATTACCGGCGAGCGTGTATGAGACGAACTATGAGAGTCGAGGAAGCCAGAGAGGTATGTAAGGAAAGAACCTGTTGGAACTCTGTACTCTCTGCCTACCCCGCAAGGGATCTGGCGTGAGGTTATAGATAGATAGATAGATAGATAATTACTCAAAATATTCGCAGTATTAACTGCAATCTGTCAAACTTTTTGACTTTACTAGCAAGATCCAAAGTTGATTGGGACCTAATAGTCTTGACTGAATGTTGGTTGGCTTCTTCTAAAAATATCCCTATCTTGGAAGGTTATAAATATTACACTACGACAATAAATACAACACAAAATGAAGGTGTCGTAGTTGACCACAAAGAAAGCCACAAGTTTGCAATAAGGGAGTCTTAGATCGCTAATGCAAATTGTCTAACCTTAACACTTAACTTGTCGACAGTATTCATAGCAATATACCGTTCTCCTAGAGAAAGGCATATCGATAACTTTATTGAATCGTTAAACGAAATACTGTCCAGCTTTTCGTCTTACAAAAATGTTATCCTCCTGGGCGACATAAATATCGACATTGCACATAACACCACAGATAGTCGATCGTCCACTTATCTAGACTTACTAGCATCTCATGGTATGCTACCCGCTCATACCATCCCTACGCATGGGAGAACATGCCTAGACCATGTAATTATGAAGACTAAATTCGATGCCCATTGTTATGTAGTACATACTTCAGTGACCGATCACGATAGTGTAATACTCGGGTTGAACTGGCTAACGAAACCTAGGCAACCAATAAAATACCTAAAGCGGATTAATTATGTCGCCCTGGAAGCTGATATTTCAAATATTGACTTCTCATCAATATTGTTAATGTCTAATGTTGACAATGTGGTGACTACATTTTTGAATATTTTGAGCAGTGCAATAGAGAAAAACACAGGAAAAGTAATTTTACCTAACCGTATACGAATTAGAAAGCCTTGGGTCACTCCAGGTCTTTTAAAATGTATGAAAAATAGAGATAGATTACATCTAAAACTAAAAAAATCTCCTAACGATGAAACCCTTAAAATCACATACAAAAGATATCGAAACTTTTGCAACTCAATTCTTAAGAAAGTAAAACGAGAATACGAAAAAACTGAGATAAAAAAAGCAGGATCTAATAATAAAAAATTGTGGAATGTTATTAAATCTATCACCCACGTATCGAAAGCAAAAGATCCAGCCACAGAATTGTTATCGGATTGCAATCCAAACCTGTCAATCAACGAAGTAAACTCTTTTTTCATTAATGTTGGTAAATCCCTGGCCGAAAACACTGAGACGTCACAAATTACTTCAACATATAAACCTATACACTCAGTACCTTTTTCCTTAGTTTTGCTCCCAACTGACGAGACTGAAATTGCCGCTCAAATTTCAAATCTGAAAAATGACTGTGCTACTGGCCGAGACCATATTTCAGGTTTAGTCTTGAAATATTGTGCTAAATCAATAATACCTGTGCTTGTCCATATTTGCAACTTATCGTTCTCCAGCGGGATCTTCCCGGCTTCTTTTAAACTATCCCAAGTCCACCCTGTTTTCAAGAGTGGGGACAGAGGCTGTGTTAATAACTATCGTCCAATATCAATCCTTCCGGCGCTATCAAAAATCCTAGAGAGATTGATAAATAACCGTTTGGTGCGATATCTGGAAGCTAACAACCTAATATCTATAGCCCAATTTGGTTTTCGTAAGACCAAATCCACATCCGACGCTGTACATGAAGTCACAGACTTAATAATCAACTGTCTGGACAAAAAACATAAGCCAATAGCTATATTTTTGGACTTGGCGAAAGCTTTTGACACAGTCTCTATCCCAATTCTAACTAGTAAGCTGGAAAGATATGGCATTCGGGACTTACAGTTGAAATTATTTGCCGACTATCTCACAAATCGATACCAAAACGTTAAGATCGACAAATGGGTTAGTGGCGATCTTCCTATTAACTACGGTATCCCCCAAGGTAGTATACTGGGCCCGACTCTATTCTTAATCTTTATAAATGACTTGTGTCAACTTAACTTGCAGGGTGGAAAAATTGTAACATTTGCAGATGATACAGTCCTTCTTTTTAGCGCACCTAATTGGAATGAATCTTTTCAACTTGCTCAAACAGGATTGAGTAAAGTAACAAAATGGCTTTATGGTAACAAATTAACCCTTAACGTTACTAAAACTAATTATATGACATTCTCTATTACCAATTCTTCACAACCCTTAGAACCATATCCGTCAATTGCTGTCCATCGCTGTAATTGTCCTGGGTTGAATGATATAACGAACTGTTCATGTCCAACTTTAAATAAAACCGACACAGTGAGATATTTAGGTGTTTTGATTGACCAGACGCTTAGTTTCCAGCCCCACATCGACCTAGTAACAGCAAGAGTGCGTAAACTCATTTATATATTTAAAAACCTACGTCATGTTGCCGACCCAAAGATACTGAAATCAGTATACTATGCCCTGGGCCAATCGATCATATCTTACTGTATTACTATCTGGGGAGGCGCCCCGAAAACAACGATCTTAAAATTAGAGCGAGCCCAAAGAGCAGTCCTGAAGACCAGTGCTTTCCTTCCTTTTAAATATCCCACGAACGTCAATATCATACAAGTTTAATATATAATCCTACCACTCATGTAAATCTTCGTCGAAAGTATATAGTATGCCATTCCGATTCTACAAAAACCGCCTTCGCTCAAAAATTCTTTTGTTTTCTAGGCAGTTATTTATATAATAAAATAAATAAAATTTTATCTATTTACCCTGTTACAAAATACAAATGTAAAGTCGTTGTATCTAAATGGCTACAAGAAATTAATTATGATAACACGGAAAAGCTACTTAAGCCAATAATATAGTTACCGGTTTAACAAACTACACATTAACCTATATTTGCAAACAGACATCATAGCCATACGCACACGCACACGCACACACACACACACACACATACACACACATGCCCACACATGCCCACACACACACACATGCACACGCATACACACACTTTTAAGGTACTTATGTCTAGTAATAAGTTTATAATTCCAAAAAATGTACAAGTCCCGAGTTGGTGAGGGCCTGGTGATCCGTCGCACAGGTTACCCCTAGTTCGGACACCAGTCACTCACAAAGGTAGAAATTGTAATTAAGGAATTATTTTGTTATATCACAAATTGTAACATGCCTTTGTGTTGAAAACAATAAATTATTATTATATTATTATATATATATATATTATATAATATTTCGAAATATGATTTTTGACTGTATATTTTCATCATCATCATCCCAATCGCTTTCCAGCGTAACCGGTCCGATGCCACCTGCACCCAACGACTTCCAGCGATTTTCACAAGATCGTAGGTCCATCTGGCAGGCGGTTGTCCCACGCTGCGCTTGCCAATACGTGGTCTCCACTCTAGAATCTTTCTGCCCCAACGCCCGTCCGATCTACGCGCTATGTGGTCCGCCCATTGCCACTTCAGCTTGCTAATCTTAAGGGCTGTAACACAACTGTATATTTTAGTATCTGGTAAAAGGAATACACGATTTGACGAAATTTTCTCGATAAAAAAATCTTAAATCATCTCTATTCCTTTACATTTTCTGACTCCAACGCGAAATTATTAAGAATTAAACAATATAATTTATTTCAAACCATAGCAAATAAAAGTAGCAACGTTCTTGTAAAACAGTTTTTTATTACATAGTGTAGTTCTTTTAGAAAATAGTAAAACTTGTTTTTGCACATACGTCGTTTATTTCCGAGCGCGCTCAATATATCCGTCCCTTATTATTCTTTTGTAAAGTAATTGCATCACTGTCACTTTCCCGGTCGATAAATAGTCGATTGCGGTAGGCTCTCAAAGTTACAACTCAACTCAAATAATTTATTTTGTATAAGCACTGCGGAGGCGCTTATAAATAGGCAATTTACATTTCTACATTCACGGCCTCCACTGAGAAGATCCGGTGAAGAAACTCAGCGGGCTTGTATTTTTTATTTACTTCTCTTTCTCTTTTTTCTTTACTTTTTTTAATCATATTGTGTAAATACAATGTTTAGGTAACTATTAAATAGTTTATGACCTAGCTCCAGTGTGATGCCTTACGATCCAGACATGAAACTAAAGATGTTATCTGCAAAGAGGGTCTAAAGGATTCCTTCACGAGTATGACTGCTGGAACAGCCATCACTCCCCTCGACCATATTGGAGGGAAGGGAGTGACCCGCGTTTATACTGACGCAGTCCTGGATCTACGTAACTTCACTGAAAGGCTTGCAGCAATGTGATTTTACTGGGTGGTTAATGGTTATCAATACAGTACCTCTCTCCAAAGTTCTACTGCTTACCTGACAACTGATATTCCTAAGATAATTCAGGTGTCACCCATCATACCGCACGTTACTCTAGAACAGGGAGTCCCAAAGTGATCGACATCGACCCCTTGGGGTCGATATCGAACTTGCTATAAGAATGACTAATATTTTAGTAGGAAGTATCATTGTTGTACTTTACACACTTAACCAACCGCAAAGTTTTTAAGTTAGTAATTATTTTGTATAAATAGGGAAAAACTAGAGATAGGATTTTTAAAGTAATTTGGCTATAGGGGTCTGAGGTATCAGCCCATTTTGGAAAAGGGGTTACTTGCCCAAAATAGTTTGGGAATCCCTGCTCTAGAAGATCATTTCTCTGAATATCATCTTCAGATTCACGTTGAAACAATCCTGTACGTACGTGACTTCATACGCTGGTTGAAAATTATCAACATAGTCCCTCTCTCTAATTATCACAGTTCTCCTCACCTGGCATCTGATATTCCTAAAATTATCTGGGAGTCTGCTGACACCCTCAAAGATCTGGATCTGGTTTTGGAGCTAAGTGATCTTATAGTCTATACCTGCAGCTGTTTAAAGATCAATCAACACCTTGTTTTCACCACGCACCTGGCAACTTACATTCCTAAGATCACCCAGCTGAATCCCGTCGTACCGCACACAGCTTTAGAAGATCATATCCCTAAATAGAACAAGTCAAGAGTCTCCGTAACCGACGAGCGTGTATGAGACGAACTATGAGAGTGGAGGAAGCCAGAGAGTTGATGATATAGATAGATAGATATTTGTGACATTATCAGCTGGTTAAAGATCTTCAACACAGCTCTCTGCTACTATTACAGTTCTACTGCTCACCTGACAGCTAATATTCCTAAGATCATCCAGATGTCTCCCGTCGCACCTCACGTCGTTTTCAAAGATCAAATCTCGGAATATCTGCTTCAGGTTCGCGTTGAAGCAATCTTGAAGTTGTGTGACGTCCGCCTCCGTATCCCGCATCTGATTGAAGGTGCTCTGACGAAGTTCTGAGATTGCGTTGTCTCGGGATATCTTGTCGTGGGAGTGGTCGCTAAATTGATAGAGAAAAATAATCATTAACTCAAACTCAAAGCTCAAGTTCACAAGTGTAAACGGTTTTTTTCCTACTCCTCTAAGATTCGATAGCTCAGGTGTAATCTTTGCAATAACTTTTGGGCCTTCAACTTACCCTGCCGAGGCGACGCGTACCGGCCCGCCCCCGTCGGTACGAATATAGGTGGAAGCGGTGATGGGGGCCGCCACCCATCACGCCGGGCCCAGACTGGCGAGTCGTGGGGTGCAGAGTGCCGAATAGGCACTTGGAATGTAAGAGGTGGTATGGAAGATAAGATGCATGAGGTGATTGATGTAATGAAAGAGAGACGCCTGGATGCTCTGTGTGTAACAGAGACTAAGCGGAGGGGCAGTGAAACCTGTGATCTTCCTGATGGAACGATGGCTCTGTGGTCTGGTGTACCGCAGAGCAGTCGTGCCAGCATGGGGGTGGGTATCTTGCTGTCCCGTCGCCTGGCCTCTAGAGTGAGAGATTATGGCCTGTGCGATGCGAGACTTCTCTGTGTCCGTTTAAAACTGGGTGTCACTAGAGTATTTTTGGTCGCAGCGTATGCTCCCGTAAGCTCGTCGACACCCCAGGACTTTGAGAAGTTTTGGGATAATGTCAGGGAAGTTCTGGATTTGGCTGAGGCTAACGAAAAGGTGATTCTGTGTGGCGATCTGAACGGATGGGTAGGAACCAGGCGGCAAACTTGCGACGCTGCTCTGGGTCCTTATGGTGATAAGAGAGTGAACGATGCAGGTAAGCTCATTGTAGATGTTTGTTTGGAAAGGGGTCTCCTTGTGTCTAATACGATATTCCAGCATAAGGACATACATATGTATACGTGGAGAAGGAATGAACAAAAAAGCATGATAGATCTGATCCTGGTTGATAACCGTCTCCGAAGCAAACTACAAGATACGCGTGCGTATAGAGGCCCCACTCTGGAATCAGACCACTATCTCGTAGTTGCGCGGTTTAGTGGTCTGTTCAGGAAGTGGAGGCACTGGCGAGAGCGTATCCCCTTCGGAGACCTTGAAAGATTAAAGGTTGAAAAGTTGCAAGATGAGAGCGTGAGGAGAATGTATGAAGACAGAGTCCGGGACAAGCTTTTGACAGCAGGCTCTTCGGACTCAAATGTAGATGAATGCTGGAATAGCCTGAAAGAGAGTTTGGTGGAATCCGCGAAAGAAGTATGTGGTTGCTCAAAGAAGCATATTACAGCAAAAGGTGATGCATGGTGGGATGCGGAGTTGCAATGCTCCGTAGAAAGTAAGAAGAAAGCGTGGCAGGACTATGTATCTTCTTTGAACCTGAATGCCAGTATGACAGAGATGAGGAAAGAAATATACCGGCAATGCAAGAATGCCACTAAAACTTTAGTGAAAGAAAAGCGTGATAGAGTCAGTATGATTGAGGAGGAGAGGCTGGCGAAGAACTTCGAGAACAACACCAAACTCTTTTGGAGCAAGGTGAGAAAGGCTCGAGGTGATTCGTCAGGCTCCAGAATGGAAAGGATAAAATCTAAAGATGGTGACATTCTTGCAGACACACAAGCTGTGCTAAACCGGTGGAGTGAATATTTTGGAGAAATGTATGGAGATGACCCGGATGCTGATGCCGCAGACGTGCCTAAAGGCGAGATTGCGGCACCAGAATCAACGGAGGACATCACTATGGAAGAAGTTGAATGGGCGATAGGAAGTATGAAAAACGGTAAAGCTGCGGGAGTAGACATGATATCTGCCGAGATGATCAAATATGGCGGAACTTGCGTCCGGGACGCTTTCCGGGCCCTTGCAAACCTTTGCTGGAGGACCGGTAGAGTCCCTACAGATTGGCGCCGCGCAGTCATAGTACCCTTGTATAAAGGCAAGGGTTCACAATATGACTGCGCCAATTACAGAGCCATCAGTTTGATCAGCTTGGCAGCCAAGGTGTACGGTAAAATTATTGAACGGAGAATGCGCGTGAAGTCCGATGGAATGTTGTGCGAGGCACAAGGGGGTTTCAGGTCTGGAAGAGGATGTTCGGATCAAGTCTTCTCACTCCGCAACATCGTAGAGAAGCATCTGGCAGTGGGCCGGAAGGTTTTCTGCGGTTTTGTAGATCTGGAGAAGGCATTTGACAGAGTTGTGCGAAAGAGACTTTGGGACATTTTGCCAGAGTATGGTATAGATGGCACTCTGTTGCGAGCCGTCCAGTCCACTTATGTGGACTGCAAGGCATGCGTACGGGTGGGTGGTAACAGGTCACCCTGGTTTGACGTTAAAATCGGCGTCAAGCAGGGTTGCGTGTTGTCCGCTAGACTGTTTATAATATATCTGGACAAAAGTCTTCAAAGACTGAAAGCGATGAATGAAGGTGTACAAATGGGTGACTTAGTGGTAAACCATCTACTTTATGCAGATGACGCGGTTTTAATAGCGCCAACAGCCACTGATCTGCAAACACTAGTCACAGTTATGAAAGACGACTGCATGATCAATGGCTTACACTTGAATGTGAAGAAAACCAAGATTATGGTTTTTGAAAGGGAAGAAACCAGAACGAATGTAAGGATTGTGGTTGGTAACGATGTGCTGGAGCAAGTGAATGAGTTTGTATATCTTGGATGCGCCTTCAGTAAGGATGGGAAATACATCGCTGACATAGAGAGAAGAGTGAGTGCAGGGAACAGAGTGAATGGTGCGATGGGAAAGCTACCCGGGAGCCGGCACTTAAGCCATAAGGCGCAGCTGGCCATACATAACGGAGTTCTTGTCCCAACGCTGTTATATGGCAGCGAGAGCTGGGTATGTAAGAAGGAGAATGAAAGTAGGATAAATGCGGTAGAAATGCGAGCTCTGCGGAAGATGTGCGGAGTGAAGCTGACCGACCGCATTAGCAACAGCATAGTAAGACAGCGAGTAGGTATGAAAGATAGTATCGGTGTAAAGATGAGAAAGGGCATGCTCCGTTGGTTCGGGCATATAGAAAGAATGCCAGAGGAAAGAATGACAAAACAGATATACAATGTGAAAGTGGAAGGATGCAGGTACCGGGGAAGACCTAGACTATCTTACCACGACCAAATAAACCGAGTCTTATCTGATGGAAAAGTCAAGAGTCTCCGTAACCGGCGAGCGTGTATGAGACGAACTATGAGAGTCGAGGAAGCCAGAGAGGTATGTAAGGAAAGAACCTGTTGGAACTCTGTACTCTCTGCCTACCCCGCAAGGGATCTGGCGTGAGGTTATAGATAGAGATAGAGAACTTACCCTGCCTCGACCAGCTCTTCGCCTGGGTGGAAACTCACGTTCCGGGACGGGCTGACGGGCACAATATCACCAGCACTCACGTCTAAATAGTAGTGCTGTTGAATTTTGTCTCCTTCAACATCACACTGGAGCTATAACCCTATCTCTTACTATTATTATTATACTTTTTATTATATACCTCTACAATATCTCTACTCTCTCTCTTTGCCTCGTTGGTCTGGTGGCAAAGCGCATCGCTTTGTGATCACGAGGTCCTGGGTTCAAATCCTAGGTCGGGCAAATGTAGTTTTTCTAACGAAAAACTTCCCAGTATGAGTCCGGAGTCTGGAATTGTGCCCGGTATATGGCAATAGGCTCGCCCCCTATTACATGGGACCTAACATCGTCAGCGAAACGTGGGTGTACTCAGTACACCTCTGCCACCTCCTCTGGGGAATATAGGCGTGACGGTGTACAATATCTCTATTTTGTAAATGAGAGGACTATGTAGACACTGACCGATACCATGAATCTAAGTACACTTATGATTAATCTATACTTAAGCACATCTATTTAGCTCGTTCTGCATTGTTCTCCGACACCCCATGATGCAATGTATACAAAAAGCAGTTGCAAAACTCTCATTTTTAAAACAAGTAACCATGGAGTTTCTTGCCCTTCTTCTCCACAGGAATGCCTTTCCGAACGGGTGGTAGTCTTAAGTAATCAATAATTTTCTCTTTTTGACTATTCATAAGTGCCTTTTAGTCTACATGAATAAAAAACTTTTGATTTTGATAAATAGTCTATTATAATTATGACTTGGTATTCTTTAAATTAAGAGTAATTTTAAGTATTTTTACGGAGCTGCGCGTCGTTAGTCACGCGCCACGATAGTTCCAAGCGCACACACTAGCGCCGCGCTCAGTTCGCGGCGCGGGCACGAACTCTCGTATTTGGGACGGAGGCCGGTTTGACGGGGATTTAAAAAAAGGCCCAAAATCCTATACCTCCTGTTTTTCTATCTAATTAAATTTGTTGCGGGTTCCAAGACAATTAAAACTCTTCCCGGGACACCCCAAGGATCAAACCTTAGTGCCATCTAAGGATACCATTGTGGATCCTGGCTTACAGGAGTTGCATTGGTGGGAATGTAACTCTTAACCAAAATAAATTTATTATTATTATTATTAATGTGTGACGGGCAAAATCCCATTAAAAAAAAATGAATAAGGTAATGCGTAAGTTGAAAAAAAATAAATTACTAATCTACCACCGGATCAGAACACGCCCTTCACTGATAAGATTCGGTGCGAAACTCATCAGGCTTAGGTATTCTATCTATCGTTCTTTCCTTACAGACCTCTCTGGCTTTCTCCACAATCATAGTTCGTCTCATAAACACTCGCCGGTTACCGAGACTCTTGACTTGGCCTTCAGATAAGACACGGTCTATTTGGTCATGGTAAGATAGTCTAGGTCTTCCCCGATATCTACATCCTGCCACTTTCGCATTTTATATCAGTTTTATGATTCTTTCTTTCGGTTTTTTTTAGACAGTATTATATTAACGTAAGAAGCAGTGATAGCCTAGTGGTTAGACCGTTGGACTAGAAAGTCAGAGGTCTCAGGTTCAAACACAAGGCATACACCTCTGGTGCGTTTGTATTTACGAAAACATGTGCGTATTAAAAATTAACTATCACTTGCTTTAACGGTGAAGGAAAACATCGTGAGGAAACCGGCATGCCTAAGAGTTTCTCGAAGGTGTGTGAAGTTCGCCACCCCGCACTGGGCCAGCGTGGACTATGGCCTAAACCCTCTCAGTTTGAGAGGAGGCCCGTGCCCAACGGTGGGACAGTTTCTTAACAGGGCTAATATTACTTATAATACTAACCTCAGTATTTCTCTGATCTTCATACTGGAGAGCGTTTTGATGGAGTCGACGATGGTCTGGTCGAGCGGCGCCTGGGCATCGTACTCGCGCTTCATCTTGCCGTGCTGTTTCTGCAGCTTCTCGATGCCTCTCACTATGTGTTGAGCTTCTTTTGTACCTGAACAAGGTGAACCACTTATTGTAGTAGAGTAATCCTATCAATATTATAAATATAAAAGTTTGGATGTTTTTTTTTTTTTTTTTTTTTTTTTTTTTTTTTAAACGTAGCCCCACACTAGGATTTATTCCTGTGTCGTGGGTGCGTTTACAAACATGAAAGTTCACACACACAAATACCCAGACCGAAACAAATAATTGTGGATCACACAAAGATTTGTTCCGTGCGGGAATCGAACCCGCGACTATTAGACACAGTGGGCGGAGCGACTTAAGCTCTTAACCACTGCGCTAAATCGTCCGTCGTCCTTTAGATGATTGTTACTCAATAACGCAAAAACGGTTCATCGGATTTGGATGTAATTTGGCACACAAATAGTTTATTACCTGGATTAACACATAGAATACTCTTTATCCCGGAAAATTGTCGCAGGCCGAAACTAGAATACTGTTTAGATAGATCAAACTGTTCTTTATTTGTTTTTTATAACCGTAGCCCCATACTAAGATATATTCCTGTATCGTGGCTTACAAACATGAAAATTTACATAGACAAATACCCAGACCGAAACAAATAATTTTGGGTCTCACAAAGATTTTTCCCGTGCGGGAATCGAACCCGTGACTGTTCGACCCAGTGGACAGAGCAGCTTAAGCTCTTAACCATTGCGCCAAATCCTCCAAAATTTATACAAAACATCTCAAGTTGTTACACACATAGCATATCAAAATCGGTGTCCAAATATTTTTGGCCTAAGCTAGCGAGCCTTTTGAATTCATAAAAGCCTTGAAGTCATCGTGGTGGGCGTGGCTTACCTCAGTTTGTCATTGCTACTTGCTCCATTCACACGTCATAACCTGTCCGATGAAGATGTAAGGCCCCGCGGCCAACAGTGTAGATCATTCACACACACATCCGCTCAAATTCACAAAGCTAATAAATATTATCTATTTTTACTAACAATAAAATGCCTTAAAATGAAGTGATGTATCTTAATATGCAAAAATTGGATCGACATTCTAGTCACACAAATAATATCACAATTCGATGTTTTTCTCTCATCTAAAATGCCATCTGCCGTAATATAATTGAACTTAAAAGTAACATCGGCATGCACAAACCGTTTAGTTTTTACCAGTCCCCGCCAGATGGCAAATACAAATGTGGGTTGGGCGTTAGGTCCCTTTCGCCCCCCCCCCGCGCAGTAACACGCTTAAATTTTATAGGAACAAGGCTTTCGCTGTTTAATTACGCCATCTCCTGTTCGTATTTGCTTTGTGGTAATTCACTATCAAAGTCTAGAAGGAAATATTAAAACTGGACTTACATTCGTACCTAGTTTGATGGCCTTCAGCAGGTCCTGCTGAAGCATATCCTGCGCGCTGCCCTCCATCATCACAACCAGGTTACGGTTCGTGGCTGCCACAACGAGGTTCAGGGAAGACTTCTCCAGGTCTTTACGAGTTGGGTTCACGATGACTTCATTGTCAATTTGTCCTAACCTGTGGTGAAAGTTTAAAAGCAGCTATATATAATAAGTTCTATCGTTTCCAGCGTGGACATACTAGTGTTAGTGACAAATCTCGCGAAGGACGCCCAAAATCCGCCTTCACTGAAGATAAAATCATTGCTGTGAGACAACTAATTCTCGAAGATCGTCATGTGACGTATCGAGAGATAGAGGCTCTATTAGGCATCTCAGGGACAACCATTCAGAAGATCTTGCATGAAGCGCTTGGTGTGAGAAAGCTAGTTTGCCGTTGGATACCGCATCTGCTTTCCGACGATCACAAGGCGGCCCGCATCAGATGGTGTAAAAAAACTCTGCAAAGGTTCAACCGAGAAGAGTCAAATAACGTCTACGACATCATCAGTGGTGACGAATCTTGGATCTATGCCTACGATCCTGATTCCAAACAACAATCTACAATCTGGGTCTTTCAAGACGAGCCAAAGCCGACTAAAGTTGTTCGTTCTCGAAGCACTTCAAAGAAGATGGTGGCCACGTTCGTTGGAAAAACCGGCCATGTTGCGACTATTGCACTTGAAGATCGTAGAACGGTTAACGCAGATTGGTATACCACAGTTTGTTTACCACAAGTCATCGCCGAACTTCGAAAATCTAACTCAAAGCGACACATCATCCTGCACCACGACAACGCAAGCTCACACAGCGCTCGTCGAACGATTGAGTATTTGAAGCAGGAAAAAGTAGAAATTCTTGACCATTCTCCATACAGTCCTGACCTAAGCCCTAACGATTTCTTTACATTTCCTAAAATTAAGAAAAGTCTTCGTGATCAAAGTTTCCAGTCCGGTGAAGAAGTAGTCAGCGCTTTCAAGTCAGCAATTTTGAACACCCCCACTTTAGAGTGGAATAAATGTTATAATAACTGGTTTGAGCGAATGGAAAAGTGTATTACGCTACGTGGTGAATACTTTGAAAAACAATAAAAAGTACTATAAGGTTCTAGTTGTGTGTTTTTCTTCAAACGACAAAACTTAAAAGGCATGCCTCGTATATATAAATACACTTTTTTTTTAAAGATGTAAGATGCACACAAGCATTTTTCTCAAAGTATTGTCACAGTATAAGCGACTACGCACTGCTGTAGGCGGCGGCAATAAAGCATGCGACTTCATTCTCTCTCGCTCTCTCTTACACACATAGATGGCATATCTTTTGTGAGTGAGGTGTTTCAGATAAGAGATAGATTATAAGTCCATTTTAAGCACGGCTCATTTTAAACTTGGACCAATGTATGTTGCTCACTGAGAGAAATAGGCACACAATAAAACAAGAAAACAAAATAACTTTCCAGTTTGAAATTGAAGTGTTAACTCAACTATTAACTTACTTAGTCAAAATTATTTGTATGACATTTTCATAATAATTGTTATGTAATAATAATATAATAATAATAATAATTCGCCCCCCAAAATCCTACCTCACGTCCGTGCTGAACATCTTGCCACGTGGGGGGCGGACACGCGTACTAATGAAACTTACGCGGCTAACAAGGCCAAGGTAAACTCTGTGATATGAAAATGGTACTAACAAGAAGTAGAGTTCCCCAGGCGGGTACCAGTGGTAACTCCACTGGAGAATCCCGCCCCGAGCCTAGCTCGGGCAGCCCCTTGTACTCTGGGGGGGGGGGCAACATGTCGCAGCTACCTATCCAGTCCCAGACTGTTGTAGGTATACAACAAAACCCAAACAGTAGACACCCTCCATTGACTTTAACAGACTCAACAGATTACTCCCGTCCAAGTTCAGCTACTCCAACTTTAAGTGCTACACAGGAAGCTAACGCTTTCCAACCTGCGTCGACTAAGGCTGGTAAACCCCGCGTACGCATGAATTGAACTAATGATGTTAACTTATTCGTCATGCGTACATATTACCGCGTTACCAAATTAGAGACCGACCTGACAATATACAGAAAATTATTACATGAACATTTTATAAGACAATATCCTGAAGTCAATGTTTCGGAACAAAGGGTTTCAGATCAAAGACGTGTCATAATCCGTAACAAAATGATTTCTGATAAAATCTTAGTTCAAATCAAAGAAGAAGTTAGAATAGAATTGGAATAGATAGAGTCCTCCCCCTCACAATCAATACCTCTTGCAGCACCATCTCTGCAATCCTCACAACATACACAGCAAAATGTACCAGACACAAATTTACCATCCCAATCAGATTTATTTTCTCACACGCTTCCAAGCACACATTCTCAGAATACACTTAGAACACCGCTTACGTCAAACTCACATGCATTTACACAGACGGAAACAACAACTATTTTAATGGTAAACGAAACTGAAACCCTACGATCTACACCATTACCAGACACCATAGCACAAAAACTCTTCAAACAAATTTAGTCAAATACGCGGGAACCGACCCTACACTCAGACCGAAACTACCTAAACTGAAATATAGTGCACAGCTCACACAACTAACTGAAATATTCAACAATAAAATACTAAACCACTTTTTCTCAGAAAATTCTCAACTCATCGACATCCATACTCTTATCTATTGTAGTGCTCTAGTTATATCACTTGAATTGGGATATAAAATAATAGATGAAGAAAGTAACCGACCGCAACGCAATATCGAGAGAAAACCCACTTGGCAAATTAGAATTGAGAAAGACATAGCACAATTGAGATCAGATATAGGCCGTCTAACACAGTTCATCAACAATAATAGATCGAAGAAAGTAGTAGACAGGGTTGAAATAATATTAAAAAATACAAAGATACATAGCGTTCACGAAAGTAATAATAGAAAACCGGAAGAATATTTGGACACTTTAAAACAAAAGTTAGCATTGAAAGCCCATAGACTAGCAAGATATAAAAAGGCACTTCTAAGGAAAAATGATAACAAATTATTTCACACAAATGAAAAGCTATTCTATAGGAAACTGACAACAGATAATGCTAATTCGAAGCCGAATGAGAGTGAGATACCGAAAGTAGAGGATCTTGAGAATTTTTGGGGAGGAATTTGGGAAACAGATACACAACATAACGAAGAGGCGACGTGGATAGCCGAAGAAGAATCCAGATGGGAAGGACTAGAGGTAATGAAGTTTGAAGAGATAACAGAAACAGATATCAAGAACACTGTAGCGCGACTAATAACTGGAAATCTGCTGGAATCGACAGAATACATAACTTCTGGTATAAAAAGTTTAATACGCTCCATAAGATCTTAGCTAAAAACTTAACTCAGATAATCCACAGACAACAAAACACACCAGCGTTTATAGCACAAGGTATAACATATATGTTACCAAAAGGAAAATCCACAACCCAACCATCACAATACAGACCGATAACATGCTTACCCACCATATATAAAATCCTCACATCTGTTATTGCACAGACATTTAACATCCACATAGAAAACAACAACATCCTCTCAGAGGAACAAAAGGGATGTAGGCGAGCCCACATGGGATGTAAGGAGCAGCTAATTATTGACTCACTAGTTCACCGACATGCCACAGTTAATAAGAGAAACCTACATTGCACTTACATAGACTACAAGAAGGCATTTGATAGCATTCCACATTCATGGCTATTAGGTATTTTACAAATATATAAAATTAATCCAGTTATAATTGAGTTTTAAAAAAATACAATGAGTCTATGGAAATCCAAATTACATCTTAACCATATTATTACTAGAGAAATACATATAAAGAAAGGTATATATCAAGGTGACTCCTTGAGTCCCCTGTGGTTTTGCCTCGCCCTTAATCCAATATCTCACATGCTGCGTGAACGCAAAGCCGGATATCATCTTAAACACGATAATATCAACACACGTATATCACATTTAATTTATATGGACGACATTAAACTTTATGCAAAATCAGAAAAGGAAATGAAACTATTAATAGATACAACGGTAGAGTTCAGTAAAGACATTAACATGCAGTTTGGCCTGGATAAATGCGAGACTATACATATAATTCAAGGTAAAATCAGGCCCGGTGATTACGCAATAAGTGATGAGGAAAGGATAATAGCTATGGACCCGAACGAACTTTATAAATATCTAGGATATCACCAATCCAAAGGTATTGATCACTGTAAAATAAAAACATCTTTATTACGGGAATATAAATATAGAGTTAATGCCATATGTAAAAGCAAGCTAACAGGAAAAAGTATAATAATAGCTATAAACACTTTTGCTACACCTATTTTGACTTACTCGTTCGGGATCATAAAATGGACTAAAACAGATATTAACCATATAGAAATAAGCACCAGAACTATTCTCACAAAACATAATTATTTACACCCAAAATCTGCAATAGAGAGAATGACTCTGAAAAGAGAAAACGGAGGGCGAGGACTAATTAACATATATTTACTCTGGATAAAACAAATAACTAATCTTAAATTATTCTTCCAACAAAAAGCTAGACACAGTGATTTGCACAAGGCAATAGTTAAAAATGATTTCAACCATACACCACTAAACCTGACATTAGAGAATGGACCAAGTACCGAAATGCATTCAGAACAGGAAAGAACAGAACAGTGGAAGAAGAAGGTGTTACATGGCAGACACCCACATGACTTAGACCAAGCACACGTAGACTCTATAGCATCCAACAAATGGCTCACCCTAGGATCCCTATTCCCAGAAACGGAAGGCTTTATGGTGGCCATTCAGGACCAAATCATCAATACTAAAAACTACAGAAAACACATAATCAAAGACCCAACACTCACAGACGACAGATGCAGAAAATGTCACAGCCACCCTGAAAATATCCAGCACATAACTGGAGCATGCCCTAATCTTACACAAACTGATTATACACACAGACACAATCAAATAGCAAACATCATACATCAAAATCTCGCAATCAAACATCACCTCATACCCAATACAAACACTCCATACTACAAATACAATCCTAGTCCTATTCTTGAAAATAGCACGCATAAAATCTACTATGACCGCGCAATACTTACCGATAGAACTATTCACTATAACCGCCCAGATATCACCCTGCAAGATAAAAAGAGTAAAACCACTTACCTGATTTATATTGCTGTCCCAAACACCCACAACCTCCAAAGAACAATAGCTGAAAAAGTACATAAATACACAGACCTTAAAGAAGAAGTAACAAGAATCTGGAAGCAGAATAAAGTGTACATTGTTCCAGTTGTATTATCGACTACCGGGGCAATACCAAAATACCTTCACCACAGCATAAAACTGATTGATCTGAAGCCCACCATCTACATATTACTACAGAAAGCCGCTATTCTAAACACCTGCCGCATTGTGCGGAAGTTTTTGCAAATAGAGGAAGACACCAACGAGACTGACGGACAGACTGACTTAAACACATGATTATTCTACATGTCATTTACTTGGCTTTGCCCGTAAATGGCATGAACATACCGGCGCAAGCTGAGAAAAACAACCAACATAATAATTAGTATATTGAGACTGTCTGTACTGACTGACTTATAGTAGTTTATTGAGTATTAATATTAGTGGCCCGCAGGGCAGCTTGTGGCGAGCTGTTGGTGAGTAACGACACCACGGACCCGAGTGCTTCAGAGAGACGGTCAGGGCCTCCAACTCGGCGTGTCTTCGTTGGTCGAGTGGAAACCGAATGGTGCCCGCAGGACTCTCGGCTCTGGCTAGCCTTAATTGGCCGTCCAGAGAGGAGCCGTGAGAGCTATATCGACTTAGGAAGATAATGCGTTCCTACGTCGATGTACTCCAGGGGTGGAAGGGTTAAAAGGCATAACACCGCGAGTAACTTTGGAGAAAGCGCAGCACACCTCTACACCCCTGAGCCGCTCACACCGGTGTTGCCCTCAGTTGTCCTAGGATGACCGCTTGAGGGCCCATCTAGTAAGCGGCGAGTCACCGCCGGCCACGGGTAATTAGGTATCACTAATTATGGCCGGTGTCCGTCCCCTTTGAAATAGTCCAGTTTTTGTCCATCAAACCTCATTTACATAGCCCTTGTTTTCTTTCCATAATTTACAATAGTCCTTGCACCTGCCGGGGTCAGTTCGCTGGTTATGTTTCTTCATTTTCAGGAAGTGATGTCAGCAGGTGACTTACATAACATTAACTTCTCGCAAAGGGCCTCTACGTGTTGGACCCATGTCCCCATGCAAGCCTTTCAAAGGTCCGGGTAAAGCCCGTGAATCTCAGCGAGATACATATATAATAATTAATATTAGTAATAATATTATAAATGTAATGTCAACAATAATTAATGTTAGATTTTATAAGTATGACAAATTTGCATGCCGAGTTCTCGGCGAAACATGTAGCACTGTAATATTATTATTATAACAAACACCCTTGTATAATACCATGTTTCAAGCAATAAATGATTTATCTGTCTATCTATCTAACCAAATTTGTGAGTATTCGGGCGAGGATATATCTTACCTAACAGCCCCAACGGGTCCATTCCAGGGTACATCAGACAACGCCAAGGCTGCACTCGCAGCGTTAATGGCGACAGTCTCCGGTGGGTTGGTGGCATCTACAGCGAGCATGTTACACACTATCTGCGTGTCGTAGTAGTAGTTGGGGGGGAAGAGGGGACGGAGAGAGCGGTCGATGAGACGGGAAGTGAGAATCTCACGTTCTGAGGGCCCTGTGGACGAAGTATTACGTATGTACTACGTATGTATCTGTGTAACTATGATATATGTAGTGTGGCGGAGCGAAGGCCTTAATTAATAAGTTTGTGCAGGATTATTGTTGACTTTGTCGTGAGGAAAAGACAGAGCTATTTTCTTCTTCTGGTGCTTCTCTAACTAGTGAAGGTTAGCTATCATTATGATGGGTAAAGGCGCCAGCAAAAGACGTGTGGTTCGCCGAAAGAAGTCGTGGCTCCGTAACATCCGGGAGTGGACGGCGATTGTTAGCGCGGAATAACACATCAGTGATGAATTCAATAACATTTTTAAACCCAGACATGTCATAGTTGGTGATCGTACAGGCTTTAGTGAGTAGGAAACCTGTGGTATTTATATAAGTAGATTGAGGTTATATGAACTTTATGATGAAAAATCTTATAACCATAAACTATAATAGACATTGACGGACAATTTAGCGCAGTGGTTAAGAGCTTAAGCCGCTCCGCCCACTGTGTCTAATAGTCGCGGGTTCGATTCCCGCACGGGACAAATGTTTGTGTGATCCACAACTATTTGTTCCGGTCTGGGTATTTGTGTATGTGAATTTTCATGTTTGTAAACGCACCCACGACACAGGAATAAATCCTAGTGGGGTCACGTTAAAAAAAATAAAAAAATAGAATGTGTTAAGAATTATTCAAAATTTTTTTAAAGAGCCTGTTCCTGTGCTTAATCTATTTATTTAGAAGTAAAAAAATTAAACAAATCCGGTAATGTAATTAAAATGTCTTGGAACGGTACTAATAGTGAAACCGTTAGGACAACAGTGCGAAATAGAGATTTTAATCTTATAATTAGTGATAAAAATGTGAGGGCAGATCAGGAAGTGGTGACTGAGTTTGAAATTTTTTTACGAATATTCTTTTGTTGACAACTAAAACTCTACTTAGTAGTGCACCCGTCCCCCTACAGCGACTGTCCCAACCGAGGGCGCCTCTTCGAGGCGCCCTCGAGTATGTCGCCTCTTGCCCTTCTGGCTGGCTAGAGCGTAGTGGTTGCACGCTCGCCTTTAAGTCCGGTGAAGCTGTAAAGGCCTCGCGGCCAACAGCGTACATCATTCACACACACACACACACACGTCGTCTTGTACTTCGGCTGAGTCGCTTTTTAAACAAAGTACATTTGAATGCGGAGCATCATTTGAATTTTCGAATGTTAGTGGGAAAGATATTCTTAACACTTTTACACGGACGATTTAGCGCAGTGGTCAGCTTGAGCTGCTCCGCCCACTGTGTCGAATAGTCGCGGGTTCGATTCCCGCACGGGACAAATCTTTGTGTGATTCACAATTATTTGTTCCGGTCTGGGTATTTGTTTGTGAATTTTCATGTTTGTAAATGCACCCACGACACAGGAATAAATCCTAGTAGGGCATATGGGGCTAGGTCTATATAGACAATTAGTTCTATAATCCAATATGGATGCCCCCCATTTGGCATCTGTGTTCAATGGTTATGTTGCTCGTGATGTATATCCTGATCTTATGAAACTTAGTAGAGGGATTCCTTTGTTCAAATCGGGTAGCACATCAGATCTAAATAACTTTCGGCCCTTTTCTGTATTGCCCACATTAAGTACAGTATTTGAAAAAATTATCTTAAATCTGATGATAAGCCACTTTAGTAGACATAAACTACTTCACAAAAACCAGTTTGGCTTCACTAAGAATCGCTCAACTACTGATGCAGGCGTTGAATTAATGAGGAATATTTTTGAGATCTGGGAGAATTCGCAGGATGCTTAAGGTATATTCTGCGATTTGTCTAAGGCTTTTGACTGTGTGGATCGTGAAACTGTTCCGAGGAAATTACACCATTACGGAATTAGGAACAGGTCTCTCGACCTCTTGACTTCTTATCTGCGTGATAGAATTCCGAGAGAACCGATCTTTCGGTTCTAATGTGGCAATGGGTATGCCCCAGGGTTTGATTCTCGGTCCATTTGTATTCCTCATATTATATATAAATGACTTACCCTACTATGTAGGGGACAATCAGGACATTGTGCTGTTCGCGAAGGATACATCTCTATTATTCAAAATTAAGAGACAGCTGCTTAGTTACGACGATGTGAACAACGCACTGTCTAAGGTTTTTCATTGGTTCAACATTAATTATCTTTTCCTTAATGAGAAGAAAAATGTATCAAATTCACAACACCTAGTGTAAGTCAGGTAGCAACCAATGTACAAATAAATGGCGTGGATTTGGACCTTGTAGAGTCAACTGTATTTCTAGGTAGCAATATTGATGCCAGATTACAATGGGGCCCCCATAGTGAACAATTGTCTGGTAGGTTAATCTTAGCAGCATATGACGTAAAGAAAATTAATTTATTACCTGATATTAAAACAGTTAGACTTGTATAATTCGCTTATTTATAGTACTGTATCAGAACTAAACTCCATCTTCGTTCTACAGAAAAGGGCTGTTCAAGTAATTTACAATTTGGCCCTGAGAGCTACACTTAAGGAAAATATTTAGATAAAAATATATTCTAACTGTTGTCTCACAATTTATATATGAAAATCTTCTATATGTTAAAAAGAATATCAGTAACTTTAGCCATTCGAAACATGCCTGTCAATAAGTTTAAAAAGGCTATCAAAACTAGACTGTGTAAGAAAGGGTATTACAAAATTTAGGATTATCTTGATGATAAAACAGAATGACTTTGAGCAGCTCCTCAATCAGCAAAATTAAACAATGCTGTATAATAAAATTTTGAAAAAAAAATGGTTATATGAAAGGCCCAACAAACTAAGTTAAAAGACTATCCTGCTGAGTTTTTCACTGGATCTTTTCAGTGGAGGCTACGTTCTGATCCGGTGGTTGACTTGGCAACACATTTCTTACACAAATTTGCATCTTCATCACAACATATTATAAAACAAAGTTCCCCGCCTATCTGTCTGTCTGAATGCATTAGGCTTAATAACTACTGAACAGATTTTCATGTGGTTCTCACCAATGGATGGAGAGATTCATGAGGCAGGTTTATGTGTATAATTCTTCCGTGCAAAGCCAGTATGGGTCACTAGTGTAATATAAAAAAAAGGAATTATTCTATACAGTAGTGACTATAGTATACTAGTTCTAGAGGACTCTGGACTTACCCAGTTCCCTTCTAAAAAAGTTAGTAGGTATTCGTCCTGCAGCTGCAGCCTTCTGTCTATAATCCACAACCAGAGGCAGGAAGGATGCGGAACTCTGCTTAGCCTTCGAAACCACTGTTGATAACACACTGGTGTTCCCGAGAGTGGCCACACAGGCTCCATCGGCAAACCTTGCATACCGGCCTGTTGATAGGTTAAGTGTGGTCCTGTGAAGGTAGTTTATGAGTTATTTAGATATATAATAATAGGATATTTTTTATAATAAATAAATAATTGACATAAATAAGTATATACAAATTATTTGTGGGCAATTAGGTTTTATTTACACAAAGGGAAAATATCATTTTGGGTGGCTTGGTAAATTTGAACATGTTGAGGCACAGATGGTCCTAAACCTGCACCCACTAATCTCCAGTCGAATAGTATATTTGTATTCAAAAAGATCCATGTCAGGACATTCTTTGCATACAATTTAGAGAACAAAAGTTTCAACTATATACATTTTGACATACATACACTAATCCCTTTATCCCACTGGGGTAGGAAGAGCCTTCAGTTTGCCATATAATATGATTCTGTCACACCTCTTTCAATTCATCTACATCTCTTCATGCATTTCCGTCTATTAAGGGTGCTATGCCTACCCCGCAAGGGATCTGGTGTGATGATATAGATACGGTGCTATGTAATTGACCCTTTTCAAAGAGTTGCTTTAGTGAACCTAGACATTTTTATTATATTTAGCATAAACCAATACACACAATAGCATGTTTAATGACTCTAAGCTTGTACCTAAAATTTTCCTTATTTATAAGCTTTATTAGTCAAATTTGTGCAGGAAATAAAATGTGGGGTCTGTTGACAATTACACGTAAAGACCTGCTCACCCTTTTATGGACCTTGCTTGGCGACGTAGTGTAGGAAGTCCATCTAAATACTGTCTAAATAAAAATCACCAGCTGATTACCTCAAAAAATCTGAATAAAATTCGATGATATGAAACATAACCTCAAACTTACCCATAAGAAAATGAAACATCTATTTCACCGACACCAGTCTGAGATCCGAAACTCCTTAAGCATCTGCTTCTTGCCCTAACTCTAGATAAAAATACACGCTTCTTGGATAACATTTTTGTGACAAAACTTTTCAATGTCGGTCAAATAGGGCATCCAATGTTCGGCGACAAGCACTATTTAAAGCTATAGAAGGCTTTTGAAATATAGCAAAGATAATTTAGAATACTGCACTGGTATTGGATATGGATGTGGGGGTAAATCTCACTCTATTTATGATGGTCTTGAAAATAAAATTATGAATTTCGGTAATCAAATCAGTGAAGGATCCAAAAATCTTCGGTTCAATCCAAAACAGAATCAATCAATCTGCTTGCAACATGTATAATTTTGGATATAGTACTTTTCTCTCTCTTTCATGCTTGGTGATTATCGTATTTTATCTTTCTTTTATAAATATATGGTTCTACCGTAACTATTAACTAACCCGAAACGCGATTTCGTTCGGAAGTTAGAATTCCATCTTAATTCTCTCAAATGTGCTGGCAGCAAAAGAAAAGTAATGATTTTTTTTTATACATTGCGGATGCTTGTTGGCATAAATATGCCAGTGGGTTTTATTCGTTTTATTAATAACACGTATAACCACTTTTGACATTCTTATGCCTACCAGGAATTTGGCAGCATTTTCATTCAATCATGTTCAATCAGCTGTTTATTTGTCAATAAACAGATTTTGAGGTTACAAACAAACAGTTACAAAATCAAAACTTATGAAATAAAATGAAAAAAGTTCAAGGTAATGACTCTTTTCAACGTATAAACTACCTTTATCAAGTAAGTACATGTACAAATAAAACTATTGGTTTAGGATACCACACTACAAAACTGTGGCCAAAGCCACGTTAGAGACTTTATAGGCTGCTTGATTTTCATAAACGTTTTGGTCATAAACCTGGGCCCTTATTCGCGTTGACGAACGGGGCGCGTTACGATGTCTTCGTGAAGAGTTCTTGTAAGGGTATTCTCTACGCCGCTGGAATAATGCGTCGCGTTACCTGTTTAATTAGTCTTAAGGCTCGGTCACGTTCGGCCGTGACGCCCTCCATCGCGCCGAGCGGGGCTGCGCTGTGTGGCGTCTCCCGTACATTTCAGTACATTACAATTCCACAAGACGCGCCACCGTCGCGCTCCCGTCGCGCTGCGTCGGCTATGTGGCGAAACCTTTAGCAGATAAGACTTGGTCTTGAAGGACGATTTGGCTCAGTGGTTAAGACCTTTAGCCGCTCCGCCCACTGTGTGTTACAGTCGCGGTTTTGATTCCCTACGGGACAAATCTTTGTATGACCTAAAACAATTTGTTTCGGTCTGGGTATTTGTGTATGTGGCTTTTCATGTTTGTACGACAGAGGAAAATTCATCATATTTTGGATTGTGAGAGAATGTCTGTGCCCAGCAGTGGGACAATAATGGAGTGATTTATTGATTCTTTCCCCCAGTTTTGATCCCCAGGGGGCTTATTTTTTATTATTTTAAATTATTTTCTATTCTGTACTGATCCATCTTCCAAAAATGTAGGGGGATCCGATTGGAAATGCGAAGTATATTTCGTGGATCAGGCAGGAATTAAATAATAATAATAATAAACAGCAGGGGATCGGTTTTGAGTATCCGACAGGAATATCCGCTTATATTTATAAGTAGGTACTTTCAAAATACAAACACTATCACACCTGAATGTAGGTGTGACAGTGTTACCACCTTTGCCTGACACTGTGTGTACTCTGCCTGCCTGAAAGTACTCTGCCACCCCGAGCAGGGGTGGCCGAGTACTTTCTGTTTAGCACTAATTACTTTTCAGTACTTTCATTACATTATTTTATTGGTGGTTATAGAATGGTGGTGGTGCTTACAGCATTTTTTTTGTCAGTGTTCAACATAGTTTATTATTTTTATTTACAGATTAGCAAATGTATAAGCAGTAAAAATCCTGCACTCTCTTCATATTATGGCAATCTTATGATAAATGTAGCTAAGAAGAATGTGTTAAAGATGTAAGTTTTTTCCCTCAATGTCTATAGTCATATTTATAAAAAGTTAGTAATGAATGATTAGAGTATTTATCTTGTCATTAAAAAAAATGTACGTTTCAATAGCAGTTAGTAATTAAAATCCTGTATTTTTTTAATACTAGCTGTACCCGCAACTTCGTTCGCGTTAGTTTTTATTTTGAGACAACAGATAGCCTAAGTCTGTCCTTCCCCTGGATAAAATCTATTTACTTTCCGAATTTATAGATATAGATTTATAGATGTATAGAAGATAGATAGAAGATGAAGAGTTACTTCGTAAGGAGACGAACCCGAGTGCAATATTAGGAGGCGAAATCACACATTTTAACGTAACATTGCAGCTCGCGACTAACCATAATTCAAATAATAAGTTTTATGGTTTATCCTGCCATAATACAGGATTGCTTGAATTTTCCGGGAAGAAAAGTATCTTAGAATTTAAGTTAGAGTATATGTTATTACCATACCAAGTTTCGTAGAAATCTGTTCGGTAGTATTTGCGTGATTGAAACACAAAGAGACAGACAGACAGAAAGACAGACAGACGGACAATAATTAAAAAAAAAATGTTTCGGCCTCTATTTCGATAAGGAAGTGTACCTCAATTAAAATTTTCAGAAAATATTCAATGTATAGTTTTGGCTCGGTTACAGTTTTATTATATGTATGTATGTATGTATGTCTCTTTCTTTTTACAAAACCTGCACTGCATAATGAACTGTCAGTTCTTTTTTTTAATCAATTCTACCACCAGAATGAATGGAATATGTCCTCCACTGAGAAGATTGGGCAAGAAACCCAGCAAGCTTTTTTTTTTATTCTCACTTCACTCTATTCTTTTTATTTTAAATTATCACATTATTTTTCAGTCATCCAGACATCAAAAGACAAATATGCAAGAAGTGCCGATGTATGCTTATTCACAATGACACTGGTAAGATGAAAATTAAAAAAAATAAAACCAAGGAAAAGATAATACAATGGACATGCAACACATGCGGTGAAAAAAGAAATTTTCCCGCCAATAAAGATAAAGACCACAGAGTGTGGGTGGAAAAGCCAGAAGCGGTTGTTGAAATTATAAATTAATTACCTATAATTTAATTTTATCTAATATTTAGTATCTGATACTGCACTGGGTTTGTATGTTATTTTTTTAAATAAAAAAGATTTTGAATAAATATGGTTTTTTAAGTTATGATATAGGCCCTGTATCTGTAAAGGTACCACAAAAATAAGTAATTCTCGTTTTTTTTTTGGCGGGATATCGAACAGTGATGTCGTCAATTTGTTTTAATTTCTAAAACATGTGTTATTTTAAATTATAATGTGTAATGTTGGTGGAATATTAACCATTATGTATTCTTATATGTGCACGAGTGAAGGTAATTGTAACAAAGTGATAAAACGCGCGTTTTCGATTTCCCTCAAAACGGCCGTCGCAATTGGTATGTAAAGTATCCATCGCTTTACTATCCAGGGTGGGGCACTTCATCAATTTCATAATCATCCTTGTCATCAAGTTCATCGGGGAGTTGAATTAATTTTGAAATGAATATTTGTAATACTTGACATTGGCAAAATACGCGTCGTCGTGATGCCATAAACATAAAAAAAAGTAATTCTCTTAAAGTTATGGGTAAATAGCCGCCGGAGGCGTTCGGTCGGCGGTCAGCAGCGCGGCGTGCACGTCACACAGGGGGCGCGACGTCTCGCTGGCGAGGGCGGCCCAGATTTATAATAACATAGGAGAGGGCGGCCGGACAACACTGGCGTCTCGCTTGCATGCGTATTGGCGTCTCTCTCCTGCCGTGCTTGGTTTGTAATTGCGTCAGGCGCGACGGCGGCGGGTCAAGACGTTTGCCGTCGCGCGGAGCGTGGCGGAGCTGTGTGGCGTCTCCTGTACATTTCAGTACATTACAACTACCCAGGTCGCGCCACCGGCGCGCTCCCGTCGCCATGCGTCGGCTATGTAGCGAAACCTTAAGTACTGTGGTGTATGCTTGTACATTTGTATACATGTGTGTGCTTGTACATGTGTTTTATTATTTTTCTATTGTAAATATTAAGTGTGGCTACAAATGCGTAGCGATCGCGAGGTCCGAATTCGAGATCGGAAACAAATGTAGTTTTTTTGACACCGTCACTCCTATATTCTCCAAGTGTACTGAGTACACCAACATTTCGCCAATGAGGGCGAGTCTATATATGGCAATAGGGCACAATTCCAGACACCGGAACCATACTGGGAAGTTTTTCGTTAGAAAAATTACATTTGTCCGACCTAGGATTTGAACCCAGGACCTCGTGATCAGAAATCTGTCTGGGTATTTGTGTATGTGGCTTTTCATGTTTGTACGACAGAGGAAAATTCATCATATTTTGGATTGTGAGAGAATGTCTGTGCCCAGCAGTGGGACAATAATGGAGTGATTTATTGATTCTTTCCCCCAGTTTTGATCCCCAGGGGGCTTATTTTTTATTATTTTAAATTATTTTCTATTCTGTACTGATCCATCTTCCAAAAATGTAGGGGGATCCGATTGGAAATGCGAAGTATATTTCGTGGATCAGGCAGGAATTAAATAATAATAATAATAAACAGCAGGGGATCGGTTTTGAGTATCCGACAGGAATATCCGCTTATATTTATAAGTAGGTACTTTCAAAATACAAACACTATCACACCTGAATGTAGGTGTGACAGTGTTACCACCTTTGCCTGACACTGTGTGTACTCTGCCTGCCTGAAAGTACTCTGCCACCCCGAGCAGGGGTGGCCGAGTACTTTCTGTTTAGCACTAATTACTTTTCAGTACTTTCATTACATTATTTTATTGGTGGTTATAGAATGGTGGTGGTGTTTACAGCATTTTTTTTGTCAGTGTTCAACATAGTTTATTATTTTTATTTACAGATTAGCAAATGTATAAGCAGTAAAAATCCTGCACTCTCTTCATATTATGGCAATCTTATGATAAATGTAGCTAAGAAGAATGTGTTGAAGCTGTAAGTTTTTTCCCTCAATGTCTATATTCATATTTATAAAAAGTTAGTAATGAATGATTAGAGTATTTATCTTGTCATTAAAAAAAATGTACGTTTCAATAGCAGTTAGTAATTAAAATCCTGTATTTTTTTAATACTAGCTGTACCCGCAACTTCGTTCGCGTTATTTTTTGGCGTGTATTTTACACTCCTAAGTTTTTATTTTGAGACAACAGATAGCCTATGTCTGTCCTTCCCCTGGATAAAATCTATTTACTTTCCGAATTTATAGATATAGATTTATAGATGTATAGAAGATAGATAGAAGATGAAGAGTTACTTCGTAAGGAGACGAACCCGAGTGAATATTAGGAGGCGAAATCACACATTTTAACGTAACATTGCAGCTCGCGACTAACCATAATTCAAATAATAAGTTTTATGGTTTATCCTACCATAATACAGGATTGCTTGAATTTTCCGGGAAGAAAAGTATCTTAGATTTTAAGTTAGAGTATATGTTATTACCATACCAAGTTTCATAGAAATCTGTTCGGTAGTATTTGCGTGATTGAAACACAAAGAGACAGACAGACAGAAAGACAGACAGACGGACAATAATTAAAAAAAAATGTTTCGGCCTCTATTTCGATAAGGAAGTGTACCTCAATTAAAATTTTCAGAAAATATTCAATGTACAGTTTTGGCTCGGTTACAGTTTTATTATATGTATGTATGTATGTATGTCTCTTTCTTTTTACAAAACCTGCACTGCATAATGAACTGTCAGTTCTTTTTTTTAATCAATTCTACCACCAGAATGAATGGAATATGTCCTCCACTGAGAAGATTGGGCAAGAAACCCAGCAAGCTTTTTTTTTATTCTCACTTCACTCTATTCTTTTTATTTTAAATTATCACATTATTTTTCAGTCATCCAGACATCAAAAGACAAATATGCAAGAAGTGCCGATGTATGCTTATTCACAATGACACTGGTAAGATGAAAATTAAAAAAAATAAAACCAAGGAAAAGATAATACAATGGACATGCAACACATGCGGTGAAAAAAGAAATTTTCCCGCCAATAAAGATAAAGACCACAGAGTGTGGGTGGAAAAGCCAGAAGCGGTTGTTGAAATTATAAATTAATTACCTATAATTTAATTTTATCTAATATTTAGTATCTGATACTGCACTGGGTTTGTATGTTATTTTTTTAAATAAAAAAGATTTTGAATAAATATGGTTTTTTAAGTTATGATATAGGCCCTGTATCTGTAAAGGTACCACAAAAATAAGTAATTCTCGTTTTTTTTTTGGCGGGATATCGAACAGTGATGTCGTCAATTTGTTTTAATTTCTAAAACATGTGTTATTTTAAATTATAATGTGTAATGTTGGTGGAATATTAACCATTATGTATTCTTATATGTGCACGAGTGAAGGTAATTGTAACAAAGTGATAAAACGCGCGTTTTCGATTTCCCTCAAAACGGCCGTCGCAATTGGTATGTAAAGTATCCATCGCTTTACTATCCAGGGTGGGGCACTTCATCAATTTCATAATCATCCTTGTCATCAAGTTCATCGGGGAGTTGAATTAATTTTGAAATGAATATTTGTAATACTTGACATTGGCAAAATACGCGTCGTCGTGATGCCATAAACATAAAAAAAAGTAATTCTCTTAAAGTTATGGGTAAATAGCCGCCGGAGGCGTTCGGTCGGCGGTCAGCAGCGCGGCGTGCACGTCACACAGGGGGCGCGACGTCTCGCTGGCGAGGGCGGCCCAGATTTATAATAACATAGGAGAGGGCGGCCGGACAACACTGGCGTCTCGCTTGCATGCGTATTGGCGTCTCTCTCCTGCCGTGCTTGGTTTGTAATTGCGTCAGGCGCGACGGCGGCGGGTCAAGACGTTTGCCGTCGCGCGGAGCGTGGCGGAGCTGTGTGGCGTCTCCTGTACATTTCAGTACATTACAACTACCCAGGTCGCGCCACCGGCGCGCTCCCGTCGCCATGCGTCGGCTATGTAGCGAAACCTTAAGTACTGTGGTGTATGCTTGTACATTTGTATACATGTGTGTGCTTGTACATGTGTTTTATTATTTTTCTATTGTAAATATTAAGTGTGGCTACAAATGCGTAGCGATCGCGAGGTCCGAATTCGAGATCGGAAACAAATGTAGTTTTTTTGACACCGTCACTCCTATATTCTCCAAGTGTACTGAGTACACCAACATTTCGCCAATGAGGGCGAGTCTATATATGGCAATAGGGCACAATTCCAGACACCGGAACCATACTGGGAAGTTTTTCGTTAGAAAAATTACATTTGTCCGACCTAGGATTTGAACCCAGGACCTCGTGATCAGAAATCTGTCTGGGTATGTGTATGTGGCTTTTCATGTTTGTACGACAGAGGAAAATTCATCATATTTTGGATTGTGAGAGAATGTCTGTGCCCAGCAGTGGGACAATAATGGAGTGATTTATTGATTCTTTCCCCCAGTTTTGATCCCCAGGGGGCTTATTTTTTATTATTTTAAATTATTTTCTATTCTGTACTGATCCATCTTCCAAAAATGTAGGGGGATCCGATTGGAAATGCGAAGTATATTTCGTGGATCAGGCAGGAATTAAATAATAATAATAATAAACAGCAGGGGATCGGTTTTGAGTATCCGACAGGAATATCCGCTTATATTTATAAGTAGGTACTTTCAAAATACAAACACTATCACACCTGAATGTAGGTGTGACAGTGTTACCACCTTTGCCTGACACTGTGTGTACTCTGCCTGCCTGAAAGTACTCTGCCACCCCGAGCAGGGGTGGCCGAGTACTTTCTGTTTAGCACTAATTACTTTTCAGTACTTTCATTACATTATTTTATTGGTGGTTATAGAATGGTGGTGGTGTTTACAGCATTTTTTTTGTCAGTGTTCAACATAGTTTATTATTTTTATTTACAGATTAGCAAATGTATAAGCAGTAAAAATCCTGCACTCTCTTCATATTATGGCAATCTTATGATAAATGTAGCTAAGAAGAATGTGTTGAAGATGTAAGTTTTTTCCCTCAATGTCTATATTCATATTTATAAAAAGTTAGTAAGGAATGATTAGAGTATTTATCTTGTCATTAAAAAAAATGTACGTTTCAATAGCAGTTAGTAATTAAAATCCTGTATTTTTTTAATACTAGCTGTACCCGCAACTTCGTTCGCGTTATTTTTTGGCGTGTATTTTACACTCCTAAGTTTTTATTTTGAGACAACAGATATCCTATGTCTGTCCTTCCCCTGGATAAAATCTATTTACTTTCCGAATTTATAGATGTATAGAAGATAGATAGAAGATGAAGAGTTACTTCGTAAGGAGACGAACCCGAGTGAATATTAGGAGGCGAAATCACACATTTTAACGTAACATTGCAGCTCGCGACTAACCATAATTCAAATAATAAGTTTTATGGTTTATCCTACCATAATACAGGATTGCTTGAATTTTCCGGGAAGAAAAGTATCTTAGATTTTAAGTTAGAGTATATGTTATTACCATACCAAGTTTCATAGAAATCTGTTCGGTAGTATTTGCGTGATTGAAACACAAAGAGACAGACAGACAGAAAGACAGACAGACGGACAATAATTAAAAAAAAAATGTTTCGGCCTCTATTTCGATAAGGAAGTGTACCTCAATTAAAATTTTCAGAAAATATTCAATGTACAGTTTTGGCTCGGTTACAGTTTTATTATATGTATGTATGTATGTATAGAAGATAGATCGATAGATCATAAGGATTCGCACGGATTTAGGATTTTATGCTATTATAAAAACTCAGACTCAAAATGGTCTCAAATTCAAATCTCTTTCTTTTTACAAAACCTGCACTGCATAATGAACTGTCAGTTCTTTTTTTTAATCAATTCTACCACCAGAATGAATGGAATATGTCCTCCACTGAGAAGATTGGGCAAGAAACCCAGCAAGCTTTTTTTTTTATTCTCACCTCACTCTATTCTTTTTATTTTAAATTATCACATTATTTTTCAGTCATCCAGACATCAAAAGACAAATATGCAAGAAGTGCCGATGTATGCTTATTCACAATGACACTGGTAAGATGAAAATTAAAAAAAATAAAACCAAGGAAAAGATAATACAATGGAAATGCAACACATGCGGTGAAAAAAGAAATTTTCCCGCCAATAAAGATAAAGACCACAGAGTGTGGGTGGAAAAGCCAGAAGCGGTTGTTGAAATTATAAATTAATTACCTATAATTTAATTTTATCTAATATTTAGTATCTGATACTGCACTGGGTTTGTATGTTATTTTTTTAAATAAAAAAGGTTTTGAATAAATATGGTTTTTTAAGTTATGATATAGGCGCTGTATCTGTAAATATACCACAAAAATAAGTAAATCTCGTTTTTTTTTGGCGGGAAATCGAACAGTGATGTCGTCAATTTGTTTTAATTTATAAAACATGTGTTATTTTGAATTATAATGTGTAATGTTGGTGGAATATTAACCATTATGTATTCTTATATGTGCACGAGTGAAGGTAATTGTAACAAAGTGATAAAACGCGCGTTTTCGATTTCCCTCAAAACGGCCGTCGCAATTGGTATGTAAAGTATCCATCGCTTTACTATCCAGGGTGGGGCACTTCATCAATTTCATAATCATCCTTGTCATCAAGTTCATCGGGGAGTTGAATTAATTTTGAAATGAATATTTGTAATACTTGACATTGGCAAAATACGCGTCGTCGTGATGCCATAAACATAAAAAAAAGTAATTCTCTTAAAGGTTTGGGTAAATAGCCGCCGGAGGCGTTCGGTCGGCGGTCAGCAGCGCGGCGTGCACGTCACACAGGGGGCGCGACGTCTCGCTGACGAGGGCGGCCCAGATTTATAATAACATAGGAGAGGGCGGCCGGACAACACTGGCGTCTCGCTTGCATGCGTATTTGCGTCTCGCTCCTGCCGTGCTTGGTTTGTAATTGCGTCAGGCGCGACGGCAGCGGGTTAAGACGTTTGCCGTCGCGCGGAGCGTGGCGGAGCTGTGTGGCGTCTCCTGTACATTTCAGTACATTACAACTACCCAGGTCGCGCCACCGGCGCGCTCCCGTCGCCATGCGTCGGCTATGTAGCGAAACCTTAAGTACTGTGGTGTATGCTTGTACATTTGTATACATGTGTGTGCTTGTACATGTGTTTTATTATTTTTCTATTGTAAATATTAAGTGTGGCTACAAATGCGTAGCGATCGCGAGGTCCGAATTCGAGATCGGAAACAAATGTAGTTTTTTTGACACCGTCACTCCTATATTCTCCAAGTGTACTGAGTACACCAACGTTTCGCCAACGAGGGCGAGCCTATATATGGCAATAGGGCACAATTCCAGACACCGGAATCATACTGGGAAGTTTTTCGTTAGAAAAATTACATTTGTCCGACCTAGGATTTCAACCCAGGATCTCGTGATCAGAAAGCGATGCGCTTTGCTGCTAGACCAACGAGGCAGTGAAATGTAGTTTTTCTATTGCAAAAATCCCATTATCAATTCGGGGTCCGAAATTGTGCCCAGTAAAGAACAATAGCCTCGCCCCCTGTTATATGCGATCTAAAATGACAGTATTAACTCTGAGCTAATATTGTCGGCGAAAAGCGGGAGTACACAGTACACCCCTGCCACCCCCGCTTGGAGAATATAGGCGTGACGGTCGTATCCACATCAATCCAGATTACCTTATCTGCCGCACCACCAAAACGTGATACCAATCTCCATTACCGATTTAATGCTGCAAATTGAACTGTATTTCGAATGTAATAAGGTATGGGTAGCTCAAGATACAAGTTTACATGTATTATGCATGAAGGCTCCCCCGACGATTTATCAGACTGAAGTGATCTCCGATGTGCGTTTCCGGGGTTAAAACCACATTTTTCAGGGCATGAAATGGGTTTCGTATGTTTTATATTATTTATTTATTCATTAAAAAATAATACATACCAATGACAGCCTAGTGGTTGGACCGTTGGACTGCAAAGTCAGAGGTCTCGGGTTCGTACCCAGGCACGCACCTCTGTCTTTACGAAAGCATGTGCATTTTAAAAATTAACTACCACTTGTTTTAACGGTGAAGGAAAACATCGTGAGGAAACCTGCATGTCTAAGAGTTTCTCGAAGGAGTGTGAAGTTCGCCAACCCACACTGGTCCAGCCTGGTGGACCATGGCCTAAAGACTCTCAGTTTTAGGGGAGGCCCGTGCCCAACGTTGGGACAGTTTCTTAACAGGGCTAATATTATTATTATGTATATATTTATTAAGTATATTTTCTTGTAATATATATATATATATATATATATATATATATATAAAATACAAAAATTCTTATATATATATATATATATTGTATAAAAAAAAATGTGCTCCACCGACAGCAAGGTCTACGACCCAAGCTACCGGCGTTCAGGGCTCCAAACAGAGGAACCTCCTCACAATGCGCACCGTGTCCAATAGTACTGCCTTTTGTATCAGGCCCTTTACCCAACCGCCTAGCGAGAGCTTCCCGAGGTGTTTATCGAAGCTCTTCGCTATAAGGCCGTTGACTGATACGACCATCGGAATAATGATAGTTGAATCAACATTCCACATGGCGGTAATCTCATGGGCCAGGTCCAAATATTTAGATAATTTTTCTTTTTCGGCCTTTTATTAATAATTTATGTATCTTGCTGCGATTCACGGGCTTTACCCGGACCTTTGAAAGGCTTACACGGGGACATAGGTCCAACACGTAGAGGCCCTTTGCGAGAAGTTAATGTTATGTAAGCCACCTCCTGAGATCACTTGCTGAAAATGAAGAAACATAACCAGCGAACTGACCTCGGCAGGTGCAAGGACTACTGTAAATTATGGAAAGAAAACAAGGGCTATGTAAATGAGGTTTGATGGACAAAACTGGACTATTTGAAAGGGGACGGACACCATAATAAGTGATACCTAATTACCCGTGGCCGGCGGTGACTCGCCGCTTACTAGATGGGCCCTCAAACGTTCGTCCTAGGACAACTGAGGGCAACACCGGTGTGAGCGGCTCAGGGGTGTAGAGAGGTGTGGTGTGCTTTCTCCGAAGTTACTCGCGGCGTTATGCCCTTTAACACTTCCACCCCTGGAGTACATCGACGTAGGACCACATTATCTTCCTACGTCGATATAGCTCTCACGGCTCCTCTCTGCACGGCCAATTAAGGCTAGCCAGAGCCGAGAGTCCTGCACCCTTCGGTTTCCACTCGACCGACGACCACACGCCGAGTTGGGGGCCCTGATCGACTCTCTGAAGCAATCGGGTCCGTGGTGTCGTTACTCACCAACAGCAGCACAAGCCCTGTGGGCTTATTATTATTATAAGACGTGGTGCCACACTAGAAACTACTCCGGTGTCGTATGTTCTTTTGAAAACATGTAACTTACATACACAAACACCCAGACCTGAACGAACATTTGTGAACATTGATCGAATCGGCGACTACTCGATCCAGTGGACGGAGCGGTTGAATCTGTTAACCACTGAACCATTTATAAGAATGAAATTATAGGTCTGCAAGATAGGAAACTGCTGATGATGGAACTCTGCACTCTCTATCTACCTCGTAATGGTCCGGCGTGATGATATCGTAGTACTAATAGGTATCCTAGATATAATGGTGGTATTGTTGTGATTATATTCTTTAAGTGCGGCTAAAAGCGTTCTAAGTACACCCACACATCCTGTACGATGTAAGGTTGTAATGAAATAGGGAACGACCCTGTTTTCATTACACGTACAATTCCAGATCCCGGATTGCGACAGAGGATATTTATCGATAGAAGGACTACACTTTCTCTGTTCTTAATTGCTGGCAGAATCACGCGCCACTAGACTAAAGATACGGTCAAAAAAGAAACCATTGAATTCTATGATTAGTATGTAAGTTGGAGATGGAGATTTGGCCGTTTGATTTGATAAGGTTTATAAGGTCACAAATTTCACTCTCACGGCTTAACTGCACCGCGTTTCATGAGCTTCAAGATAATTTATTCTATCAATCTATATCATCACGCCAGATTCCTTGCGGGTTAGGCAGAGAGTACAGAGTTCCAATAGGTTCTATCCTTACATGATCCTTACAGACCTCTCTGGCATTCTCCATTCTCATAGTTCGTCTCATATAGGGTTACGGAGATTCATGATTATATTTCTTTTATAAAATTATATACATTCAAGAAACTCGTAAAAATATTTATTGTTTCAATCTGTCTTGAAATTTCACAATAAATCTTTTACTGTAATACATTTTCGTACATGTACTCCCTTCGACCGAATCTCACGAGAAATGTAGATTAAAAATGAGGCTTTTATATATAATTTTTATAACACTTTGCCTTCAAATCACAAAATCGTCAGTTTATTCAAATTTAAAAGACGACGTTTTATCATTCCTTCAACGATCTATAAATAATTACGATGAGATAGAAGCAAAGAATCGTCTAAAAATTCGTCATTTCAACAATCAAAATAATGGGCAAAGGGATAAAATTGACGCGAGAGCCGCGAAAGACAAAGCTAGGGTTATTAAAAAGGCAAGAAATATTGAGAATCGTTTGAATTATGGCAAGAACATCCAAAGATTTCCCGAGGTGTCTGGTCCGTTCGAAAAGTCCCGATACCACATGGATCCAGTGTTGAATTACATGAAGCGAAGGTTTGGGCAGGATTTCAGAAGGCATGGGAAAGGAAAGGGTAAAAAGGACATTTACTCAACGGAGGGTTCGTCTAGTTCAAGCATAGAGTTGCAGAATTGGAAAGACGAGTGGAATGAGCACTGGATCCAGAAGAAATTTGAGGCTTTAAATTCGACGGATCTACGAGGGGATGTGGTTAATATGGTAGCGGCGCGTAAGTATGATATTTACTGTTCTTTCAACCTGCATGAGGACATTGGTGCAGGAATATTTTGTTGTTATATTGTATCCGCATTTTTAAGTTACAAACCTCATTTTTAATGTAGGTACGTACATAGCCTCATACTAGAAATTATTTCTGTGTGTATGAACCTAAAATTTATATACACAAACGTCTAGATAGAAATAAACATGGGTGATTCAAGAATCACCCATGTTTATTTCTATCTGGGGTGAGTGAGGGGTACAAGGGTGTGAGGGGCACAGGGGTGTGAGGGGTACAGGGGTGTGAGGGGTACATCACCATCCTAGTGCCCCAAGCCAACCTCACCTGCCCGTGGTGCACCCTGCCAAACAGCAAACGAGGCTCTGGCGACCGGCTAATGGCGGTATATCCATTGTCAAACTGCGCAGCTAAATGACAGACTGGTGACGGGCAGCAGCACCACTGGTGCGAGAAGCCGCGCTCGGCGATCTCCAATCCGCCTGCCCAGCGTGGAGATTACGGGCATTACCTCCCTATGATAAGCCAAAACAACCCACGGCCCCCAGTTCCCGGCAACCCTGCTATTTCTGACCACGGCGGCGGTCACGGTATCGGCAGGGTGGGGGGTGCTAAGAATCTCCGGGTTACGAAAGGCCGCCAAAACCGACTGACCTTAGCCACGTATAACGGACGTACGTTGCGGCTCGCCGAACATCTGGCGCAACTAGAAGAGGAACTGAGACATATAAGACGGCACGTCCTTGGATTATGCGAAATCCGAAGAAAGGGAGAGGATATCGTAACCTTAAAATCGGGCCATCTTATGTATTTCAGAGAAGGAGACCATCAATCTCAAGGCGGCGTCGCGTTCCTTGTCAACAAAGTCCTCTCTGACAACGTTGAAGAAATGTCCAGTGTATCGACAAGGCTTGCGTACCTTGTGATTAAATTAACCTGAGAGATATAAGCTTAAGGTCATCCAGGTCTACGCACCAACATCAACACACTCGGATGATGAAATAGAGGATATGTACGAGGACATATCCAAAGCCTTACACGACACCTCCAAGGCTCACTTCAACGTTGTCATGGGAGATTTCAACGCAATAGTGGGAGTACAAACATGTAGCGAATCGGTAGTGGGTCGACACGGATTCGGTAGCAGGAACCATAGGGGACAAATGCTCGTCAACTTCCTGGAAAAAGAGGGGCTATTCTTAATGAACTCTTTCTTTCAGAAACGGCTCCAACGGAAGTGGACGTGGTAAAGTCCCGACGGTAACACTAAAAACGAGATCGACTTAATCATAGCGGACAAGAAGCGCTTATTTAGAGATGTCTCAGTGGTTACAAGGTTTAAAACTGGTAGCGACCACCGGCTTGTGCGAGGCACTCTGGATATCGATTATAAGCTGGTTTTTTTTTTCCCGTGCAGGAAATCTTTTAAAGACTAGCCCCCCACCTGCCTTTGGGTAGATAGGCGGGGGAGTGTCGGAGTCTCTGCTGCGGTCTTCGCCCCACTTTGTGTGACGCGGGGACCGCAGCAGCATACTGACTAAAACCTCCACGTGTTCCGCCTGCCGTTTTTAGGAAGGCTCCAGGTACGGGGACTTCATCCGCAGCCTCTCCAGCGGTTGTCCTTAGTATGGACCCACTAAGTTGCGACCGCGACGCCGCAGAAATTCTCTCTAATGTCGGGGACGTGCGTCCGGGAAAATAGGCACACCCCTTCACCTCGAGGGTGCAAGTGTAGAGCAGGCGACGGCCCCCAATGCCGTCACCCGCGCACCCTCTTTACGGTGGCATGAGGTCGGCATGTCGTCGTCTCCTGCGCCCGCGTCTCCGTCGGCGGTTTGATTCAGCCAGTGGATCGTCCTCCCTGGCTCACTCCGCCTCCTCCTTGGGTGTCATGACCACCTCAGCAAAGGTGGCCACCGCGTCCCATGATCTCTCGCTGCCGACCATAGAGCGAACAATTGCCGGCAGCGAGAGATCCGTTCCCACAATCGCAATTAGCGAGCTACGCTGTTCCGCGCAAGCAGGGCAAACCTCGAGCGTGTGCTGCGCAGTATCCTTGGCGCAACCACACTCGTGGCACCTCTGGTCGGCCTCTCTCCCGGCCACACGGTGCAGGTACCTTCCGAAGCAACTGTGCCCTGTTAGAATCTGCACAAGCCGGAAGGTAAGCGTGCCCGCCTTTCGGTACACCCACTCCTTCAGCACTGGACGCATCCATGGTCCAGTGGCCTGCACTCGGCTCCTCGAGCCGGCTCCACCATTCGCGGAAGGCACGCCTCTGCGCCCGCCGCCGCCACCTCGTCACCTCATCGGGTGGGACTCCTCTTAACGCTTCTATTTCGGCCTTTTGGCGAAACACTGAGGCCAACACGACCGCCTCCAGATCCCAGGGTGGGGTCCCCGCCAACGCGCATGCGGCCTTGCATGACACGGTGCGGTAGCCGCGTATGACCCTGATCGCCATGACCCTCTGCGGCCTTCGCAGGAGGGTCCGGGTCCGGGCGTTAAGGGCGCTCGCCCACACCGGTGCGCCGTACGGGGCCATCGACCGCACTACCCCAGAGTACAATAAGCGGCAGCTCGCACTTGCACCCCCAACGTTGGGCAGGAGCCAACTCAGAGCCCCGGCCACCGCCACCAATTTTGAAGCTAGTTGACGGAAGTGCTCCTTAAACCTCCAGCGGCTGTCGAGGACTAGACCCAAGTACTTCATGTGGACCCTAATCTCGACAACCGCACCACCGACCTGGATCCGCGCTCCCGAGGGCGGGCGTCGTCGAGGCCCATGAAAACAAATGGCCTCGGATTTTTCTAGGGCCACCCTCAGACCGAGCCGCCGGACCCTTCCAATCACTTCAGAGCACCCTTCCGTCACCAGCCTAACCGACTCCCCAAATTCGCCTGCTTGAGCGCACACCAACGTGTCGTCTGCATAGCATACGACATGGAGTCCGCGGTGTAGAGAGCCGCGGAGCACCCAGTCGTAACCGATGTTCCATAGGAGGGGCCCCAGCACCAATCCCTGAGGAACACCGCAGCTTACTCCTCGACGCAATAGGCGCCCGTCGCTGGCTACGCAGACAACACTTCTCTCACGAAAGTAGTCACCAACGACACGCCGCAGGTAGGGAGGCACTTGATGGTAGTGCAGTGCCTCCCGGACGCAAGAGAAGGGCAGAGTGTTAAACGCATTGGCGATATTAATAGATACCGCCAACATGACCCCACCGTTCGCTATTGCTTCCTCCGAGAGAGCCTTGACGCGCAGTACCGCGTCCACGGTTGACCGGCCTTCCCGGAAACCGAACTGTGCGTCGTCCAGATTTGGACCAACCCTGCGCAGATGTCGGATAATTCGGGCAGCAAGCACCCGCTCGAAGAGCTTGCCCGCCTCATCCAGCAGCACGATTGGCCTGTAGGCCGACGGTGAGTCCTGCGAGCGCCCCTCTTTCTGCAGCAGGACTAGCCTCCCGCGCTTCCATGCGGACGGGAAGCATCCAGTCAACAGGCATTTCTCGAGCAGGGCCCGAAATCGGTTCCTCAGGTCGTCTAGGCCTAGAACCCAGACCCGACCCGGAATCCCGTCTGGCCCCGGGGCTTTGTTCTTAACTCGAAGCCTTTGAACCGCCTCGCCGAGCTCGTCAGATGTCAGCGCTGGGATTTGTTCGGCGACATCGTCCTCGTTCTGCCCTAGCTGAGCCATCGCGGGAGGCTCGTGGTCCTCTTCCTCCGGGAACAGCGCCGCCATCACTCTCTCCAACACTTCAGGCTGGAGAGTCTCGGTGAGTGGAGGCGCTCGGCCGCGCAGTATCTTCCGCGCAAACCGGTACGGACGCCCCCACTGATCCCGATCGAGACTCTCCAACATCTCTTGCCGGGCTCCATCTTTTGCTCGCGCGATTGCCAAGCTCAAAGCCTCCTTGGCCCCCCTATAGGCTTGGTACAGCTGGGCCTCAGCTGCCTCGCTCCGGGGACGGCGCCTGAATCGCCTAGTGTAGGCCCGTCGAGCAGTCACGCACTCCCTGCGGAGTTCCGCGATCTCCACCGACCACCAATAGACCGCTTTTCTGGGGTGTCTGCGACGAGCTCGCGGCATTGCCGCGTCACAGATGGCGGTCATTGCACCGCAGAACCACACTGCCTCTTCTTTCCCTTCCGGTCCTGAAACCCACGCCTGAACAATCAACGCCTTCTTAAGGGCGTCTAGGTCGAGGCGCGATAGTGCCCACCTGGGAAACGGTGACGGACCACCATGGACTCTTTGGCGCGTTTCGTCAGCCATCCAGTTGGGGGAGACATCGAACCGGATGTACCTATGGTCCGACAATGTCTCAACCCCCACAAGGACCTGCCAATCCCGGATCTGCGGCGTGATAGCCGGGAAAGCGAGCGTGACATCCACTACGGACCCTCCTCCGTGCCGCACACAGGTAAAGGTAGATCCCCGGTTCTGAATCACGAGACCGACCTGTACCAGCCACTCCTCCAAGGTTTCCCCACGGGCGTCCGTCGCAACACCTCCCCACGCCGTGGACTTAGCGTTCAAGTCGCCCAGGACGAATACCGGTCGCGGCGATGCTCTCCTTACTGCAGCCCCAACCTCGTCCAGGTAGGCCTCAAAATCCGCGAGGATCCGATTCTGGGAGAAGTACACTCCTATGAGAGTCGCCCCTCCCCATCTCACCGCAACAAAACCCCGGCCCCGCTCCACGGTGTTCAGGGCGGTAGCACCCACAATCGCCACAGAACCCAGATGGTCACCCGCCCAGTCAGTCCGGTTAGGGACGAAATAGGGCTCCGCAACCACTGCGATATCTATCAACCACTCCGCCATTGATTGCACAAGAAGATCTTGGCGCGAGCGGAATGGTTGAGATTGCCCTGCAGTATCTTGTGTGGGCGGCTAAGGTCCATTATCGGTAACCATCTCCTCTCCCCGGCGCTCGGAAGTAGCAGCCCCGCTAACTATTGTGCTCTTCTGATGAGCCCTCTTTACTTTTTTCCCTCTTCCAGTGCCGGTTCCCTTGGAGGCCACCGGATCAGTAGTGCACTCCTTACCACCTACCAAATGGGACGCTGGCTTATTTCTAGCAGCGCAGAGAGCACAATGCGGGATTTCTCCACACTCAGCGACCCTGTGCCCAGGGCGAGAGCAGCGGTAACATAAGCTGCTACGATCCACCTCCGAGGTACAGTTCACCGCTATATGTCCACTCTGGAAGCAACGGAAGCAGCGAACAGGTCTGGTCTCCAGGAGTTGCACTCTTCCTGTGACCCATCCGACAACTATGCTGCCACTCTTTACAACTTTTTTACCAGCCGCTACTGGACAACGGACCCAAATGGTCCCTAGGCTCCTGTCCCCCTGACGGATCATTCCCGCAGTCACTGATCCTTCCGGGCAGTTTCTCTCACGTGCTATTGCCGTCACAACCTCTGCAGTGGTGACCGAGTCCTCCAGATCGGTGATGCGCAAGTCCACACACTTTGTGGGTCTAGAGACTCTGACATTACCGGCGCCCAGGGACTGTCTCAGAGTTTCCGCGAGTGCATCTGCCTTCTCTCCACTTGCATCCCCTGCCACCTCCAGAATGCGAGCACCCGTGGCCGCCCTCCGGCAGCGCCGAGCAGAGATACCGAGGCTAGCAAGGTCAACCTTTTGCTTTGCCTGCGCAAGAACAGCCGCATAGCTGACGCCTCTCTGCTGCGCATCCGACTGCAGAGTAATTACCACCGCCGCCGATCGGGGAGGACTTAACCTCGATGATTTGGCCATCTCCTTCTTAGTAGCCTTCTTCTGTTTCCGTTGCCTCTTTTTTCTTTCCTTTCTACCCTCGACCACTGTCCAGCCCTCAGTAGGTCTGGCGGTCTGGGTAGCAGATGGGGTCTGCCTCTCCTTACCTTGGGTGGCAGGCTGAACCACCTTTTGGGCTTCACTCGTTGCGGTCTTAGGCTTTTTGGCTCCTGCCACCTTAGAATAGGAGGGCCCTGCCACCTTTTGAGTGTTTGGATTTGCTGGGGCATCTCTGACATCCGCAGCCAGAGGCGGACGAAGACGCTTCTCAGGCGGGAGTCTCGCCTCAACGACCTCTAGCCGCGCATTTATCATCCTGCCGACCTCCAACATAATAGACCGGGTTCTCCGTTCCCACTCCTCCTCCGGCATTTGGGACGTCGGAGATTCCCGCGACTGAGCTTCACGAGTCTGCGCGAGCTCGTTACGCAGCTCAACCAACTCCTTTTTCAGTTCCGTCAACTCTGATTGCAGGCGTACGTTATCCGCCTGCAATTTGACGGTTTCTGCATTGGCTGTCCTGCTCTGCAGCATGGCAGTGGCCGCCTTAATGGAGGCTGCCGCGTCCTTTAGAGCACGTTGGAATGTCCCTTTAAGGTTTCCAGATTTCGCGGCTACTCTTAGGATGATTGCGACATCCTCTTGTACTCGCTCTCCCAGAGCAGCAGCAGTAGGGCCCTCCTGACTAACGTCGATGCCTAGCTTGCTTCGTTTAAGGTGGGCCTCTTCAGACAGCTGTCTTCCTTCCACCTCCGTTTCAACCCTCGCCTTTTTCTGCTTGGCAGAATCCAATCGAGAACTCAGTTGCGAGGAGGCCGTCGAGTCAGACTCGACTACATCACTGGCAACCGGCGTGTCTGACCTCTTAAGGAACCGGCCTCGCCTGTCGCGCTTAGGTCGAGCAGCAACATTTGCTTCTGTGCCACTTCGACCCCTCTTAGCTTTTGGCATCGTCTTCGGCCCCGACACATCCTCTTGGCTTGACATCCAGTTGGATCCTGCGCCACCGCCTTTCTCAACTGTGCGGTCACGCTTGTTGGTTCTCCAAAGCTTGGAGGGCCGCACAAAGCTTTCACGGTCGAAATCTCCGGGCTCTGCGCTCGAACAACGAGAGCCTCGTGGACTTTCCTCTTCGTTTCCCCTTCCCTCCTTTTCACTGTTAACCACATTTGTGGCCTTGGCGGAGTCTAACTCCACCCTCTCTGAATGACGGGATGTTTTCCCTTTTTCTTTTGGATGGCGCTCATTGTCCCCCCCAGAATACGCGGGGCAGACGAAGTCCGGAGACTTCGTGAGGGATTCTCCGGCTGCAAAGCAGTCGGTACCCTCCTGAGGTAGATTATTTTTAGTGGACGACATCATGATTTTTAAGGTCCTTTGAAGGGTGAGGTCCCTTTGCGCTAATGGTGGGGCTTTGCCCCCCCCACCTTCCAACCTTCGGCACGACAACCACCGTCGGTATTAGGCACTCCGAACCAGCCTCCCTATCAACGCCGGCTGTGTTTGTATGTATGTGTGCGTGAGTGTGAATGTATGTGCGTTCGTGTGTGTGTGTGTGTGTGTGTGTGTGTGTGTGTCTGTGTGTGTTAGTGTGAGTGCGTGTGTGTGTGTGTGTGTGTGAACGAGCCTCACCACCCTCCTCCCTACGCTATTCACTCCCTCCATGGTCCACTCCGCTAGACGGAGCAGTACCAGGAGCAACCACCACGCCCCTTTCTTGGGCAAAAGCGTCGTCCGCACGCCGCTCCCAGCCCTCTCCGAAAGCCAGAGAGAACAAGGAGCAACACCGCAACGCCTCCCCTTCCCCCCGCGCCAGGTTATTCGCCATCGCCAACAAGAACTCCCGAGAGAAAAGTTATTGACGATGCCCAGGGTGCACCGGCCCAGCCCCATCACTTTACCAGACCAGTCCGAAGACATGTCATGGGAAACTGATACGGTGGACACACGAGGAGGTTACCTGACCCAGCACCCCACTCCGACCTAACCTGCTCCAACACGTAGTTGGGTCCGAATCGTTTCAGTTGAAATTAAAGAACCGATTCGCTGCTCTGGAAAACACAATTGAAGACGATATCGATGAGGAACTCGACCATGTGGTTGACATCCTAAGGGAAGAGGGAACAAGGTTCTGCAAGATGCGGCGCAACGGAAAGAAATCGAGACTTTCAACGGAATGTCTGCAACTCATGGAGAAAAGACGCAAAGACCCCGCAGTCACATAGTCAGAACAACGGGCATTGAATAAAGCTGGTAAGACGAGACGTATGACGCTCTAACACATGCCAAATAGAAAGAGCGATTGAGCGGAATCGGGGGTCAAAAGTCTTCGCACAACAGCTTGGCCGGAGCCATGTGACGAAGCTGACCACTCTAAGCGGAAGAGTCGTCGTGTCGGTGCCAGAAATTCTCGCGGAAGTCGAAAATTTCTATTCCCAACTTTACGCCACGCAAGTTAACCAACCGGAACCCGACATAAGGGATTTAAGAGCCACCCTAACACGCCACTACACAGACGAGCTGCCAAAAGTCAGGCTTGACGAAATCAAGATGGCTCTAAGACAACTTAAAAATGGAAAAGCCCCGGGTGATGACGGAATTACTACGGAGCTCCTAAAGGCAGGAGGTACTCCTATGCTCAAACGACTTCAGCGTATATTTAATTCCGTTATCTTCTCTGGGAGAACTCCAAAGGCATGGAACAGGAGTGTAGTCGTTTTGTTTTTCAAGAACGGAGACAAGACCCTTCTGAAAAACTATCGACCGATTTCCCTCCTAAGCCACATGGCTTAGGAGGGACATCTACAAGTTGTTTTCTAGAGTCATCACAAATCGCCTTTCGGGAAGACTTGACGAGTTTCAACCAACGGAACAGGCTGGTTTCAGGACAGGATATGGCACTATAGACCACATTCACACAGTGCGGCAGATTATGCAAAAGACCCAGGAGTATAATCAGCCCCTGTGCATGGCATACGAGAAAGCCTTCGACTCCATCGAAACCTGGTCTGTTCTCGAATCCCTGCAACGTTGCCAGGTCGACTGGCGATACATCCAAGTGCTGATATGCCTGTATGACGCTGCAACAATGACCGTCCAAGTACAAAATCGGCGGACTAAGCATATCCCCTTGCATCGCGGAGTGAGACAAGGCGATGTTATCTCACCTAAATTGTTTACGACTGCACTGGAGGATATGTTTAAGACGCTGGACTGGAAAGGACGCGGCATTAACATTAACGGTGAGTACATCTCGCACTTAAGATTCGCGGATGATATCGTCATTATGGCAGAGACATTGCCGGAATTACAACAGATGCTGTGCGGCCTAGCTGATTCTTCCCAACGTATTGGCCTCCGGATGAACATGAATAAAACCAAGATTATGTTCAATGAGCATGTCATTCCGGAGCCAGTAAATGTAAATGGAACTACTCTCGAAGCTGTACGAGAATACATCTACCTCGGACAAATACTACAATTAGGTAGAAACAACTTTGAGAGAGAGGTCCGCAGGAGGATACAGCTGGGCTGGGCAGCGTTTGGGAAACTACGTTAAGTCTTCTCGTCGCCTATACCTCAAAGTTTGAAGACAAAAGTCTTTGATCAGTGCGTCCTACCTGTCATGACATACGGAGCCGAGACATGGACACTTACGGTGAGACTAGTCCACCAAATGAAAGTTGCTCAGCGGGCTATGGAGAGAGCTATGCTCGGAGTTTCTCTGAAAGATCGAATCCGGAATGAGGTGATCCGACAGAGAACCAAGGTCATCGACATAGCTCGCAGGATTAGCACGCTGAAGTGGCAGTGGGCTGGCCATATTTGCCGAAGGACCGATAACCGCTGGGGTAGACGTGTTCTCGAGTGGAGACCGCGGCTTGGCAAACGTACGCCCTGCAGCTAGATGGAGCGATGATATACGGAGGGTGGCGGGCAGCGGTTGGAGGAGAAGAGCCGAAGATCGGGCTTAATGGCGTGCCTTGGGAGAGGCCTATGTCCAGCAGTGGACTGATACGGGCTGATGATGATGATGATGATGATTCAAAAATTTATCAAACCAGAAGCCAGAGTTATCTACACGTAAAACGCCTGTTAGACCTTTGAACTCTCTGATCAATCAGCAAGGGATAAGGCGCGATAATGTCTTAAGATTGACAAAGATATATTGTATCCCGTGTGTGATGTTCCCTCAGGATAGAAATCAAACCCCAGTTTCCCGTGGCATCAGTTATTGGCGGAATGACATCCGTCACCCACATCTCATCGTTCCATAAATCGTGTCGTGACCATAAAGGTCGCTACACTACACTCCTCCCCACTAAAACGCTACACTACACTCCTCCCCACTAAAATGGGAACAACCCAACTCTGTGGAGAGACCAGCAGGAACCAACTCTATTTCGGTAACTTATTTAGTCTACACTTCCGAATGGGTCGCGGCTGGGGCGGTACAGGCGTGGCTGGTGGCGTTGTGTATTCCTCTTCCGGTTACTCAAGTCACCGCCCCTCGGGCAATGAAATCGTTACGAGCCCCGTTTCCGGACGCGGCCCCGTCGTGCGGGCGTCCGTTAACTCTGCCTGCCCTGGTTGGGCCTCTAGAGGATCCACGCTCGGTGCAACGCCGTGCGATCGATTACGAATTGTGGGGATCACAAGTAAATTCGTATTCCTACGCCTTAACTGATCAATATGCCTATGTATGTGGTTATCTTTTCCATCCGAAACCTGAAAATCCTTAGCCCCTGAGGTGCTAGCCACTGTACCTGGTAGCCATTTCTCTTTCTTTAAAAACTGGCGATACCAAACATCGTCACCAACTCTCACTACCCTATCCACACCTTCCGCGGCATCTACTTGAGTCCTTTGCATCCCCCGCACCTTAGCTTCCCTATCCGGCTTGATTGCGTCTAAACGCGTCCGTAAGCGCCTACCCATAAGCAATAAAGATGGAGTTTCACCTGTCGTACAATGTTCAGTGTTACGGTAGTGGAGCAAAAACCTATTTAACGCAAATTCCACACACTCTCTTCCTAATAACGCTTTTTTAATCACACGACCAAGAAAATTTTCCTTCCACCGGACCCATAAAATCCAAGTGGAGTCTGGTCCACGGCCGGCCCGGCCAGGCCCAAGGGCGTGGCGTCGACCGCGGCGGCGCGTCCGCATACGCCGCACACGTCACACATGCGCGGCACTCCCGTTCTACCGCCTCATCGATACCAGGCCACCACACGTAGCTGCGAGCTATGGCCTTTGATTTGACTATGCCCATGTGTGGCTCGTGAATCATATTCAACACTCTCCCTCGACAACTCTCCGGAACTACCACTCTGTGCCCCCACATAATACACCCCAATTCCTCGTATAGCTGGAATTTCCTATTAAAGTATGGCCCCGGCCATTCTCTTGAAAATTGCTTCAAGAGCCTGTAAGTGTTCCGTTTTTGTCCTACCGCCAATTATGATGTCATCGAGAAACCCCTGTACATGAGGTATACCCTGCAACAATTTCATCATAATTCGCTGAAAAATACCTACGCTTGACGATAGCCCGAAAACTAGCCTATTATAACGGAATAAACCCTTATGAGTATTTATAACAGTGAATTTTTTAGAGTCATCTAGTTCTATTTGGTTGTATGCGTTAGATAAATCAATTTTACTAAAATATTGTGCACTATTAAGACCTACAAGCACCTCATCAATCTTTGGCAGGGGGTAACGATCGATCAGTAAGGCGGGGTTCAACGTTGACTTGTAATCCACACAAATCCGTAGCGTACCGTCCGCTTTATTAACAGGGACCAAGGGTGAGGCCCAATCTGAGCAATCTACTGGCTCGATGACGCCGGAGCGCAGCATCGCATCTAGCTCCGCATCGACGCGCTCGCGCAGCGCGTACGGCAGTGGCCGCGCCCGGTGGAATACTGGCTCCGCGCCCTCGCGCACGCGCAAAGTCGCCCTGCCACCCGTGTACCGTCCCAGGCCGTCACCGAACACTTCTTTATACCTGTCGAGTAATTTACATATTTCTTCGTCAATGTGCAAACCCTTTTTTATAAAATTACATCGAAATTTAGGTACATCGATTTGTAATTCAGCTAACCACTGCCTGCCGATCAAAGAAGTAGTACCCTTATCAATAATAAATAATTCTAAACACTTCTCCACGTTATTAAAACGTACCGTGGGCTTAATAACACCTACCGACTTAATTTTTGTGCCGTCATAAAATTTCAAAACGGTGCTATCCCTTTCAATTTGTAAATGACTAAAAAGATTCTCATACACAATATTACTAATGCATGATAGCGCCGTACCGGTATCAATTTCCATCTCGAGTAAAACGTTATCAACCGTGATGAGTAAACTTACGGCTTTATAGTTATTTAATGCCAATAGATTCATGTGTTCGATATCATCCTCTTCCTCCTCCTCGCTCGACTCCTGACCGGCGTGACCGTAATGGAAACCTCGCCTCAAAGCTTTATCGCCACGACATTCATGCCACTCCCGCGGGCTCCGGTCATGTATAGACGGACACACCCTTCGCAAATGACCAACCCGCTGGCACTTGCTACATACAAACTTGCGAAACCGACAGGTCTTGAAGCAATGGTTGTTAGCACCACAAGCTGAACAGCTGTCTCCCGACAATTCCGTCGAACATTGTACTCTTGTTAAAGTCCGTGAGGATGACGACAACTTGCCGCCGGCAGGCGGCTGGGCGCCTCCCGAGCATTGTTCGCTGCCGGCACGCCCGCGCCGCTGCGCCCAGCGCACCCGGGAGCCTGACCGGCGCGCCACGCACACGATGACAAAGCATGCACCGGCCAAGTGCCACTGCCAGTTGCTTTAGAATCCCCTTTCGCACCTTCGACCACCGCTGCGTCCCGCTTCGCCGCTTCTAAAGAACAAGCTAACTTGACAGCATCCGCAAACGTCATCGAATCGTTCTCCGCAAATAGCCGCTGTCTAATTACTTCGCTTCTGATCCCGCAGATAAATTGGTCCCGCAAATTTTCATTCAAACTTGAATCAAATTTACAATTACGTGATAATTTCTTCAATTCCGCCACAAAACTTGCGATATTCTCTCCTGAATTTTGCTTTTGACGAAAACGGTATCTCTCGGCGAGACAACAAGACGCCGGTTGCAAATGTTGACGCATAAGATTATCGACTTGCACGTATGTCAACTCAGAAGGCTTGTTTGGGCTAGCGAGATTTACTAGTAATTCGTAAGCCTCGTCCCCCATGCTAGCAATCAAAGTCGGTAGCTTTAAATCTTCTACCACTTTATTCACTTTAAAGTACATATCTAGTCTATCAACATATGATGACCACATACCAGACTGTACATCAAATTCATTCAATTTTCCGATCGACATTTTTATGTATGATAATTACTTCGTTAAACACACCAAACACACGTAATTTAACTCGTCGCCACTGTGATGTTCCCTCAGGATAGAAATAAAACCCCAATTTCCCGTGGCATCAGTTATTGGCGGAATGACATCCGTCACCCACATCTCATCGTTCCATAAATCGTGTCGTGACCATAAAGGTCGCTATACTACACGTGCAGGTGTCAAATCCGCAACTTTTTGATCCAGTGATGTTAGCGGATCGCGCTCTAATCTTTACACCAAGCCGCCGGCGCTATGTGCTAAAGAAACTTTGCAATTTTTAAGGTCCTTGGGGTACTCCATGTGGGGACCCAAACCAGCACGACATGCCGTGGGGCAACTGCATGCTGCCAATGGAATGTGACGCAGAATACCGCATATACCGCGGTGACTACTTCTGCGGACGAACCAGCTTCATCTGTTGCGCCCTTCAATACACTAACTACGACCTTTACCAAGGTTTCGACATCTCCTTCGACGACACCAGCTTCTCAACTGACACCGATGAAAAGAAAAATTGGAACTCCAAAGAAGGATCTGATAATAAGAGAAAGGGACTTAAAAAGAAACGAAGAAGGGACAGAATCAATAGGAAACGGAAAATAAAACGAACCATCAGGAAGATAATAAGAGAAATGCAAAAAATATTGAACAGAGCTTATAGAAACGGCACTTCTGCTAGAAAGAAGAAGACGAAGCAATTGAAGAAGTATATAAAGGACTTGAAGAAGAAGTACAGGAAAGAACGGAAAGCCGTGAAAGAGATCCACGAATTGGAGATGATAAAGATTGATACAGCATTGAAGGTGAGGTTGGAACAGATAAGGCTTTTAAACGAAAATTTCGTTAAAAATGAAACGTTTAGGGATATAGTTGTGAATGGTACTATAACTAAAAAGGGGGCGAGGATGTTGATTGAGGCATATCCAGAGCTATCCGCGTATATGGATCCTCGCTTGACTCTGAGACGGGTCGGAGGGGGGAGAGTAGAAAAAGTGTGGAACAAGCCGAAAGATTACTTGGAATATGACATTGAGTATGGTTTGTTGTATTCATAAATATGTATAAGATTATAATATTAAAAATAGAAATAAATACAGAGTCTCTTTATAAATCAACTTATACTGCCCAGTTGCTGGGAAAGGCCTTACGCTGATCAAGGTGGGAGAGATTAGGTCATAGCCCACGCGGATCTATGTCCGGATTGGTGGACTCAGGTTTGTGTCATCTGCCGCTTGAACCATGAAGCAATTTTGAACACATGAAACATTAACCGAGTCCAATGGCTGAACGTGTCATCCGGAGCATGGAGTCTGTTTTCGGATGACAGGTAAGAATTCAAATATTTGGAACAAAAATTATGATGAAAAAATCATCAAAACCAATTTTCTTCCTAAACTTATTTAGCTGTTGACGCTGGTCGATTTACACAGAGCAATTTGTTCACTTGACCACCCGAATAAGACTTTGTACACATGATGGATAATCACTATCTGAATTTTGTCGCAGAGACATGCAAGGCCAATACCGCCACTAACTGCATGGAACAGTTCCATAACAGCGTTTATTAGTAGTTTGAAGCATTATGAAATATAATGCCGCATAAGATTACGATATTATTCTTGAAAAAAAAACGATTTTAAAAAAAATATGCCTTCACCCACCAATTTTCTTTCCCATGTCACTCTCATTCTTTTTAAATTTTATACACTTTAGATTTTCAAGGACTACGCCTTGGTTCAGTGATTTAGAGCGGAGCAGGCTATGCTCCGTTCACTGGTTCGAGTGGGTGTTCGTGTATGTGAATTTCATGTGTGTAGGCGTACCCATAGCAGGCACAGGAATCTTGGCTAGCTTAAGCCCCTTCACCCACTAGATAGAGTAGTTGCGAATTCGATTCCCGCGCGGGAAAAATCTTCGTGTGACCCACAAATATTTGTTGCGGCCTGGGTGGTGTGTGCATGCGAATTTCATGTTTTTAACGCACCCACGACATAAGAATACTTTCTAGTGTGAGACTACGTCTTTTAAAAGAACCTCCATGAATCCAGAACCAGAAGCTAGAAGCCAGAGAGGTCTGTAACTAAATTAAAAAACCCTCTTATAAGCCGCTAGCGCCGTCTGCGGCATGTAATCACCGACCCTCCCGATGTCCGTACTTCCCTTTTTTCGGATACAGATACCGTACACATGATCAGGTACCGACCTCGCCGGCGAGGTCGAAGAATCCCTATCCCGCCGGCCGGTGCAGAGCACCACGGCAAAACATCTAGTATACGCCCTTCCCCATAGCGACTGCCGAAGCCGAGGCCGTTTCTCCTTGAGGCGCTCTTGAGCTAGTCGCCCGCTTGCCCTTCTGGCTCGAGCGTAGCGGTTACATGCTCACCCTCTCTCCTGGTGAAGCTGTAAAGGCCCCGCGGCCAAAAGCGTAGATCATTCACACACACACAAGCTTTTAAAATGTCTTTTGTGTGTAGAGCGGCTAAAACACGTCCATATCGATGCCATTATCGGTTTTCACACCGATATCGGTGTTCCCATTATTACAAACTAGATTTTTCAGGATAAAGGCGTTATTTCCTGCTATTTCGGTAAACCGCAATGTATGTGTGTATTGAACGTAAATGGAAAAGTGCACAACTAAAAAGTAAAAATAAACGACATCAAGCTTTTTGGTTTTGTAATTAGAGTGCTAATTCAAGTAACTATTTTTGTGTGTTGTGTTTTATTACATTATGTTAGCGATAACTGTAGTATCCCAAATGGTTTCAGATTATTTAGTTTACTTGTGTTACATAAGTTTTTACTTGTGGCTCCGCTCGTATCTTTTTTTTATTAAAAAAAAAATTATAGTTTACGTCATTTAAATTTACAAATTAAATGGCCTAACTGATATTTTTTTTTGTACACCGTTACGCCTATATTCCCCAAGCGGGGGTGGCAGAGGTGTACTAGTACACTCACGTTTCGCCGACGATGTTAGGTCCCATGTAATAGGGGGCGAGCCTATTGCCATATACCGGGCACAATTCCAGACTCCGGACTCGTACTGGGAAGTTTTTCTTTAGAAAAACTACACATGTCCGACCTAGGATTTGAACCCAGGACCTCGTGATCACAAAGCGATGCGCTTTGCCACTAGACCAACAAGGCACTTTTATTTTTTTTTCTTTTAAAAAACGTGGCCTAACCCAAACATAACATACACAAATACCCAGACCGAAACAAATAATTCTGGGTCACATAAAGATTAGTCCCGTGCGGGCATCGAACCCGCAACTATTAGACAGTGTCGTCGTCCATCGATATTGACCTAAAATGAATGATTGCAAGGGTTTTTTCAAAACCTGAAGACTATGTTAATACACTACCCTGCTTCTCAGGGCTTGATCAGAAAAATCTTTGGGCTTGTTATACTTTCTAAGGTGATTTTCGAAATTTCAATATTATATTTTAGACGGAATCGATGTTTTATTTGGCTGGCAACATTGAATTCTACACGTTAGTATAGCCTTTGCCCGGTTATGGCATAAAAACAGCTAGAAAAACTAATTAAGAATTAGAAAAAAAGGAGAAGCCGAGGCAACAAGTATTGTCATACAATAACAGGCTTTATTTCATCGTCTGACGGAACCGACCAAAGTTTTCCCGGGAAAGCCATCAGTTAGCAATTTGATCATAATAAATACGGTCTATATTTCATAAGCGTATTCGGTCTGTATTTTCGGCGGTCCCAGTTCTTTTTGTAGGCCATTATTAATTGTCAAGACGCACTGTACCGTTATCATGTACAGAAAACGCGTTTTTTTGTTGTATTTATTGGTTTTGTTTTCGAAACGATTTATGGCTGCGGATGGCCTTTCCTGCTTTATAGGGAGCAATGTCGAAAGTGGACTAAAAATGGTTATGGTGTGCAATCAGCTTAAGGATTTTAAATGAGATAATCATGAGCGAGGAGAAAACAGAAAATAATGATAAAATATTTTTTTTTAATACAAGCTTATAGCACACATCGAAAATATCTTGCTCAGATGAGTAGTTCCTATGGTTTCCTTCCGGCTCCATCATCAGACCTTGGACACCATTCGGGTCTAAAGTATCAAATCCGATAATCATGAGCGAGGAGTAAACAGCAAATATCTTTAAAATTAATTTTTAAAAACAAGCTTTTATAGCAAACACGTAACGAAAATATCTTACTTAGTTGAGAAGTTTCTACGGCTTCCTACCGGCTCATCAGACCTTGGACACTATACGTGTCAAAAGTACGCGTCAAGATAAATCCAACGAGCCCAAAAACGGTGAGGACATATTGAGTATTTGGGTGGTTTCATTGGCCACCTTTCAGTTCAGAATCCTGAACTTCATCTGGTTGTAAAGTACACGTTAAAAGCAATCCAATAGCCTAAACACGAAATAGCTACCTTCCGACTCCATCATCAGACCAGTACCATGGTATATTATTGCATTGTCGCCGAACTCCGATTGAGCTGAGATTTGGTATACTTATGTACGTATGCCGAATCTCAGCTCAATCGAATACAATTCGAATCAAATCTCAATCGAATAGTGCTTGCTAAAGGATCACAAGATTTGAACTGGAAAGTCAGAAAGACATACGAATATTGCAAGTTAAATAAAAGCTTGTAAAAATTGGGAAAACGTTGGCTGACTTAAGGTTTAATCAAATAGCCGATGGAGCGCGACGGAAGCGCTCGGCTACGTCTAGTTGCGACGTTTACTGTCGCGCCGAGCGGGGCTGCGCTGTGTGGCGTGTCCCGTACATTTCAGTACATTACAACTTCCCAAGCCGCGGTACCGTCGCGCTGCGTCGGCTATGTGGCGAAACCTTTACCTGTAAAAAACAACTGCACGGGTAAAGTCACCGGCAGAACGGTGACGTATCGTATCATTTTGGTGTTCAATTTTGAGTTCGGAGGGCTTAGCATAAAAATATTGAGTTTAGCGCGACGCTAGCGAGTTGTTATACTATCCTTGTCACACTACGAATTCACTTAATATACATGAGCGTTACAGCACGCTTACTCGCTAGCATCATGCTAACGTCAATCTTTTCACGCTAAGCCCACTCAATTTTTTTTTAAATCAAAACATTACACATAAGTTCGTTATGCAAGCTTTTTTCTGGCGATTGATCTGCTATGTATGCTATGATTGTCTGCTATGTATGTTAGTTCTGTCCACAAGTGGATCAAAGGAAATTCCGTGGTTCTGTCGTTACACTCATCTTTGCATTATCATTATACGTGTACGTTGCAGGAGAAAATGTATTTTTTTTAATAAATTGCAGTGATGTTAGTGAGTTACCATTAATCATTGTCTTGTTGTCTACAATATCGACGACGATATCAAGATACTACAGACTATAGCAAAGTCTGTTAGTTATACGACCATTTTGCTATTTGCTGTAGCCCGTAGCGACTCTAATACTTACATTCAGTGTTTATTATATGGTGAATTTTATTAACTTCGAGAGAGAGTCAGTAGCTACCCAGCTGAGCCGGATCATCTTCTCGTCCCGAATACAGCACTGTCTTAAGATAAAAATCTTTGACTAGCGTGTATTGTCAGTGATAACTTACGGCACAGACATGGTCGCTTACGACGGACCTCATACAACGGGCTCGTACTCAATGACCCAAAGGGCTGTGGGAGAGCTTTTTTTAACCTATCTCCACTCTAGGATTAATTCCTGTGTCATGGGTGCGTTTACAAACATGAAAATTCACATACACAAATACCTAGACCGGAACAACTAATTGGGGATCACAAAAAGATTTATCCCGTGCGGGAATCGAACCCGCGACTATTAGACACACGGGGCGGAGCGGCTTAAGCTTCTTACCACTGCGCTAAATCGTCCGTCAAAAAAAGGTTTTGAGGTTCTTTGCAAAATAGAATCAGACACGACGAGATCTGTAGCAGGGTAAAAGCCACCGACAAACAACCAAAATAACTAAATTTAAAAAGCAGTGGGTGGGGCACATTTCTCGTTGAATTGACGGCCGTTGGGGCAGTAAGGTCCCCGAGTGAGACACGTACCGGATGACGTAGAATTAGCCCAACCATATATTGTGACCCATGTCTGTGTTTTTACGTAAGTATTTTTTACGTGTTTAGTAATTATTGCATGCTACAAAAATCGTTCAATTACAATTGTGTCAAAATTCGGCAATGGTTTGAACTGCTACCTACGACTATAGAAAACCATAAGAATTATTGATAGGTACCATAAGAATTGGAAAGCATTGAATTAGTAGATTGAAAACTGACAAAACTAACAATTATGATGTCAATGATAAACAATTTTATTAAATTTGCAATAACAGACCTTGGGGCCCTGATGAAGATCGCGGCTAAAAGCGACAACGTCGTCGTGGAGATCTTTGGAAAGTCTTTGTTACAGCGAGTGGACGTCTTTTGGCTGAAAAAGAATTTTATGAACCTGTACTAACTTCGTAGAATTTTTACGAAGTGTCCTGTGATATATGGACTACGTGGAGCTACGGCGTAGTTGTCTGTCTACGGGATAACCGACTACGCCGTAGTCTCTCCGACTACGGGATACTTCCTCTACAGCGTAGTCCGTCGGTAACTTCTATTCTATTCTATTCTATATCATCACGCCAGCTCCCTCGCGGGGTAGGCAGAGAGTACAGAGTTCCAACAGGTTCTCTCCTTACATACCTCTCTGGCTTCCTCCACTCTCATAGTTCGTCTCATACACACTCGCCGGTTACGGAGACTCTTGACTTGCCCTTCAGCTAAGACACGGTCTATTTGGTCATGGTAAGATAGTCTAGGTCTTCCCCGGCACCTACATTCTTCCACTTTCGCATTGTATATCTGTTTTGTCATTCTTTCTTCTGGCATCCTTTCTATATGCCCGAACCAACGGAGCATACCCTTTCTCATCTTTACACCGATACTATCTTTCATACCTACTCGCTTTCTTACTACGCTGTTGCGAATACGGTCGGTCAGCGTGACTCCGCACATCTTCCGCAGAGATCGCATTTCGACCGCATTTATCCTGCTTTCGTTCACCTTCTTACATACCCAACTCTCACTGCCATATAACAGCGTTGGGACAAGCACTCCGTTATGCATGGCCAGCTGCGCCTTTTGGCTTAAGTGCCGGCTCCCAAGTAGCCTTCCCATCGCACCATTCACTCTATTACCTGCATTCACTCTTCTCTCTATATCAGCGGTGTATTTTCCATCCTTACTGAAGGCGCATCCAAGATATACAAACTCATTCACTTGCTCCAGCACATCGTTACCAACCACAATCCTTGCATTCGTTCTGGTTTCTTCCCGTTCAAAAACCATAATTTTGGTTTTCTTCACATTCAAATGTAAGCCATTGTTCATGCAGTCGTCTCTCATAACTGTGACTAGTGTTTGCAGATCAGTGGCTGTTGGCGCTATCAAAACCGCGTCATCTGCATACAATAGGTGGTTTATCACTAGATCACCCATTTTTACCCCTTCAGTCATCGCATTCAGTCTTTGAAGACTTTTATCCAGATACACTATAAACAGTCTAGCGGACAACACGCAACCCTGCTTGACGCCGATTTTAACGTCAAACCAAGGTGACATGTTACCACCCACCCGTACGCATGCCTTGCTGTCCACGTAGGTGGACTGGACGGCTCGCAACAGGGTGCCGTTTATACCATACTCTGGCAAAATGTCCCAAAGTCTCTTTCGCACGACTCTATCAAAAGCCTTCTCCAGGTCCACAAAACCGCAGAAAACCTTCCGGCCTACTGCCAGATGCTTTTCTACAATGTTGTGGAGGGAGAAAACTTGATCCGAACATAATCGGTAACTTGCGCACTAAAAAAAAATAGGCCGATATTCCCCAAGCAGAGGTGGCAGAGTTGTATTGTGTACTGCCACTTCTCGCCGACGGAGTTAGGTTACACTGGAAAGTGTAAAAGGGGGCAGTCTTTAGCCACTATATCGTTCACAAAGATTTTAGGAAAGTTTCTATGGCCATCGTTCCTTTCCGTTATCAAAACCTGGACATCATGTGGGTTTATAGTATTTGTCAAGACAAATCCAACGAGCCTACACCCTCGTGTTTAGGTTACATTATGTAGTTGACATGTTCTTAGCGCCACCTTTCGACTCCATCATCACTATGGAGCTGGTCTGATGAGACCAGTTCCGTGGTACTATTACAAGAACGTTCTATTGTTACCAAAGCTAGATATATATGCCAAATTTCAGATCAATTGAATACCAGCAAGTGCTTGAAAAATAATTCACAAGATTTGAACCTTTTCACCGACTATTTGGTCAAGTGGTGATAAGCTTAAACCGTACCACGCCACAGGAATACTTCCGTAAACTTTTTTAAAAATAATGAAGAAAGTATCACTAAAACAGACAGACATACGAACAGAGCAAGGTAATTAAAAGCACAGTATAAATATAGTTATTGTTATGAAACTTTGTATTAACTTATGCTTGTCTTTATCAAGACGTTCGAGGAACACTTTATTAGTTGGTTAAATTAACCCAAAGTTCTGTGTATGTCAGTGGAATGGAAGCAGTTGGGAAGTAAAATCGATAACGACGGAGACGCTACATATCACCCCACAAGTGAACAACGTAAATCCTACTTTAGCCGCGGGCTATAGTTTAAGAGGTGTTTGTCGGCATAAATAAATCAGTCTGAAGTGAGTTCTGACATGACTATGTTGTTCACGATAAAAAAAGAAAAAAAAGTAGGTATGTAGTTGCACATAAGGTCGTTAAAGCCCATTTCTAACAAACTGAAGTAAGAGGTGATAGGTTATAGTCCACCACACGGACCCAGCTATATATATTTTCCATGCATGAGGAAATCTTCCTGCGGAAAAAGAATACAAAAAATGTGTGGCAACACGCCCCCTGTTATATTGAAACAAAAGAAATACCTTGACGAAATGTGGGCGCGCTCTACTTACCACTTACCTACCGACCCACTGCCGATCGCTGGAGGCGAGTTTGTGGCGGCCACCTGCTGCTGGCACTCTGAAATTAATTCTAGCTTGGCTTAACGACTTGACATCCTTACAAACTTTCGCGTTTATTATTTTAGTAGAATTTACTAATATAATTATTAGTTATTTGTCTAGCTCCTAGTCAATTCTGGCATAATTCCAGCGCGCTGTGACACAGCCCCAGCTGATTATATCTTAGAGCTTGCCGCCTTGTTTGCTGACTCTGTTCTACCTAAAACGGAAGGGGGCATCAGCCACTGCGCCATTTTCTTGTGTAATGCACTTCCGGCCTGTGTTAACGCTATTTTTAAAATAACTTGTGTGGCATTGATCGTTTTATAGAGTCCGAAGTAGGAGAAAGCTGTTGGAAGGATTAGATGTGTTTGATAGTCAGAAATGTATGAAGACTGACGAAAAGTTATTTTAAGAAAATATTTTTCACTTTTTGAATGTCTCTGACTATTGGAGATTTTGTTGTTTAAAATTATTTAACAATTTTGTGTTGTTGCATTCGCCTATAGTATAATATAGATATTTATATAGTACTACAAATAGACCGTGTCTTATCTGAAGGGCACGTTAAGAGTCTTCGTAACCGGCGAGCGTGTATGAGACGAACTATGAGAGTGGTGGAAGCCAGAGAGGTCTATAAAGAAAGTACTCGGAGTGGAAATCTGTACTCTGTGCCTACCCCGTAAGGTAACTAGCGTGATGATATACATAGGTAGATAGATGGATATACAGTGTAAACATTTTTAACGAATCTTAATGGACCAAACATTTTATTTGTTATAAAGAAATTTCTTATACGGAGGGAAGAACAAAAAAATAACCAAATTTCACCAATTAGAATCATTTCTAATTTTATTTTTTTCAATAGGTAATTAAATTATTGACAGTTATTACAATTCCGCCTGTAGAATTGCTTCTTTGTTTTTCCAAACAGTAGCAAAAGTAGATGGACTGACGTCTAAACGTCTTCCAACATCACTTTTCATTTATTTATATTCTATCGCACGTAATGTATCAAAATTACAATCAAAATCTGAATTTCTTTATTCATGTAGACCAATGGGCATTTATGAATAGTCAAAAAGAGAAAAATATTGATTACTTAAGACTCTACCACACGTTCGGAATGTCATTCCTGTGGAGAAGAAGGGCAAGGAACTCCACGGTTACTCTTTTTAAAAATGAGTGCTTTACAATTCTATTTGTATACATTGCATTCATGGGGTATGAGAAAACAATGCAGAACGAGCTAAATAGATGTGCTTAAGTATAGATTAATCATAATTGTACTTAGAATCATGGCATCGGTTAGTGTCTACATAGTCCTCTTATTTACAAAATTTTGTAAGCTAGACAAATAACTAAGATTATGGTTTTTGAAACGGAAGAAACCAGAACGAATGTAAGGATTGTGGTTGGTAACGATGTGCTGGAGCAAGTGAATGAGTTTGTATATCTTGGATGCGCCTTCAGTAAGGATGGGAAATACACCGCTGACATAGAGAGAAGAGTGAGTGCAGGGAACAGAGTGAATGGTGCGATGGGAAAGCTACTCGGGAGCCGGCACTTAAGCCATAAGGCGCAGCTGGCCGTATGGCCAGGACAAGAACTCCGTTATGTATATAACGGAGTTCTTGTCCTAACGCTGTTATATGGTAGCGAGAGCTGGGTATGTAAGAAGGAGAATGAAAGTAGGATGAATGCGGTAGAAATGCGAGCTCTGCGGAAGATGTGCGGAGTGAAGCTGACCAACCGCATTAGCAACAGCATAGTAAGACAGCGAGTAGGTATGAAAGATAGTATCGGTGTAAAGATGAGAAAGGGCATGCTCCGTTGGTTCGGGCATATAGAAAGAATGCCAGAGGAAAGAATGACAAAACAGATATACAATGTGAAAGTGGAAGGATGCAGGTACCGGGGAAGACCTAGACTATCTTACCACCACCAAATAAACCGAGTCTTATCTGATGGAAAAGTCAAGAGTCTCCGTAACCGGCGAGCGTGTATGAGACGAACTATGAGAGTCGAGGAAGCCAGAGAGGTATGTAAGGAAAGAACCTGTTGGAACTCTGTACTCTCTGCCTACCCCGCAAGGGATCTGGCGTGAGGTTATAGATAGATAGATAGATTTTGTAAAGGTATATAATAAAAAGTATAATAATAATAGTAAGAGAAAAAAAGGGTTACTAAAAATAATTGGTTATAGCTCCAGTGTGATGCCGAACGAGACAAAATTCAACAGTACTACGGTACGTGGTTAAATAGTCAAAGGATAGAGGACGGATCAGTCCCCACCAGCAGCACCCGTTCACGAGTATGACTTGAGAAGCAGCCATCACTCTCCTTGACCACAATACAGGGAAAAGAGTGACAGACGCTCCACAGAGCCGCAACTAGCATAGGCATTTTAGTGAGTATCAAACAAACTTTTTCGTTAACACTTAACGCTTTTCTTTTACTGGCCATCTTTACAGTTTTAAAGTTGGTTTACGGTTGGTGGTACTACGTTTACTGTGTGCTAAACGTAGTACCACCATACTGACACCACAAAAATTTCCTAGAAACAATGTAATCCAAGAGTAATGGCACACGTGTTCGAGGCAATTAACAATAACAAAAGCAAGGTGGGACGACCGCCTGCCAGATGGACCGACGATCTTGTAAAAATCGCAGGAAGTCGTTGGATGCAGGTGGCATCGGACCGGTTACGCTGGAAAGCGATTGGGGAGGCCTATGTTCAGCAGTGGACAAGTATAGGCTGAGATGATGATGATGATGATGAAATACTTCTATCTATCTATCTATAACCTCACGCCAGATCCCTTGCGGGGTAGGCAGAGAGAAATACTGAAATACTTCTGTAAATATATGCGGGCGTCTAAATATTAACATATTTCTTCGCAATAAAGAATGGCTATTGCGCTATAAAAATATATTAATATATGGGTTTTGACGTTAACCAACCAAATTGACCTAATTTCTATGTTATAGGAAATTTTTCGTTATAACAAGCGTCGTTATAAAGAGATTACACTGTATAGTAGTAGCAATTTCCCCCGGCATCGGAACTACCTAACCAACTCCTACCTACCGGGTCCATACCGGGCATAAAAATCATCCTGGTGGCCCCAAAAGAAAAAAAAGTCATTATAATTCCAAACACATTTATACCGAAATTTTATGTATAAAGATAAACAAGGCTGTGATATAAAGGAAACCCCCATTCTATTGTGACTTAACATAGTCGGCCAAATATACAGTGCAAATCTGCCACCTCTGCTAGGGGAATGTAGGCGTGTGTAGTAAATATCTACTAGGGATACAACTGTTACCATTCCAAATTGTGATCGAACTCAGAATGTATCCCCAACCAGCAATATTGCACCATTTCAATATTTGATGCTTTCACCTTCAGTGACAATCAAAAAACTAATTTGCAGTATCTTTACACGGGAACGATAAAAATAATGTGATTACCGAACTTATCTGAAATTGGATCTATTTATTTACATACATATGCTTGCCTGAAATTTATTTACATACATGCACTGCCTCGTTGGTCTAGTGGCATCGTTTTGTGATCATGAGGTTCTAGGTTCAAATCCTAGGTCGGACATATGTAGTTTTTCTAACGAAAAATTCCAAGTATTAGTCCGAAGTCTGGAATTGTGCCCGGTACACCTCTGCCACCCCCGCTTGGGGAATAAAGGCTTGTCGGTGTTTATTTATGTCTTATACATACGCTTATTTCAAAGTTAAGTATTGTTCGGCTAGGTCGGTCTGAGATGGGTGACCTTTATGGCAATACCATTTACGATCTATTATCTTATTGCTTCGGAAAGCATGTTGGTCTCGGCTGCTCTTTGTAGTGGTGGCCGTTAAGCCGAGTTGTATGTCATATAAGGGGCTTGATAAGTTCCAAGAGCGGGTGCCCACAAACCTGTCTTCACTAATCCGCACTGGGTCCGCGTCGTGGTGTATAATATCTATCATCTCGATTTTTTTTCAAACACCGTCACAACTTTTTCCCCAAGCAGGTGTGGCAAAGGTGTACTTTGTACGACCACTTCTGCCGACGATGTTAGATCTCATGTAATAGGGGTAGGCAGAGAGTACAGAGTTTCAAACAGGTTCTTTCCTTACAGACCTCTTTGGCTTCCTCCACTCTCATAGTTTGTCTCATACACGCTCGGCAATTACGGAGACTCTTGACTTGCCCTTCAAATAAGACACGATCTATTTGGTCTTGGTAAGATAGTGTAGGTCGTCCCCGGTACATTCTTCCACTTTTTTATCGAAAAATTACATCATTGTCCGACCTAGGAATCGAACCCAGGACCTTGGGATCACCACGAGGCAGACTTCTTAGTGTCTGTACCAATTATTGTCGAAGCGACCTCTATTCATACACTTCTTCTCACTTCATATTCGCCCCGTTAAGTGAGTGGCTAGTTTGATCATGCCGTCTGTGGCCGCGCTCAGCTCTTTCCTTGCACAGTTAGTGGGGCATAAAGGGCAGACCAGTAGGTGCGACATAGTCTGAGAGGTCGCATCACAGTCGCAGGCTCTGAATCCCCATGTACACAGATTTTGCCTGCATCTACCTACCTGTGTGCGAAGCCGATTTAAGGATTTCTACACCGGCCATGGAAGTTGGTGCCCAGGTAGGTGCTCCGCACTTATACACGAACAAGATAGTATACTTGTAAAGTTTTTTTATTTTTTTATTATTGCAATCTGTCCGAGCAGGGGACATTTAGGAATTGGTAAGGATGTAGTAAGGTCTTGGGAGGAACAAGTCCAGTGACAAGCCCTCGGGCAACTTGTAAAGTTAGGGTACATAATTCTCTGCGTTCATTCCTATGTGATAACGGTATAAATGTCCTCATAATTCTGACGTATATTTTATAAGGCTTTGTTATTTTGTTCACGTTGCACCCACTGGTGACATAAAAGTAGGGCTATGAAGCAAGCGGTTAGCTTTGCCTGTTAGGCAAAGTGTTATTTAGGTTTTATATCGAGATATTCTCAGATCCAATGCTAAAGTGGCAATGGGCTGGTCACATCTGCAGAAGGACCGACGGCCGATGGAGCAAGCGTGTCCTAGAGTGGAGACCGCGACTTGGTAAGCGTAAGGTAGGACGGCCCCCAGCTAGATGGACCGACGACCTCAAGAAGGTCGCTGGGACGGACTGGATGCGGAAGGCGGGGGACCGTGTGCAATGGCGCGTGTTAGGAGAGGCCTATGTCCAGCAGTGGACTACGATAGGCTGATTGATTGATTGATTGATTCTCAGATCCGGTCCAGAGTCAACATTATGGTATGCATTAAAGGTTGAGCCTTTAGTCTGGAGTTATAATCGTTCAGGCCCTACACTGCTGCGTAATATTACCAACACATCTCTGCCACCTTCTTTTTAAAAAATGCAAGTGTGACGGTGCTATGCATCTAGCACATCATTTGAGTTCATCTATAATCGCTTACGCTCATATTCTCAGCTCATTTCGTAGCCTTAAACCGCTTCCAAGGCCAGATAAGGTAATGGTGGCGGCTAATCAGAGCGAGTTCCGAGACTGGCAATTTCGCCGCAGTAACGCTGATAGGGTGTTTTTGCATCGCTCAGTGAAACGAGAAACTTGTCCTTCCGTTTTTATTTCCCCAAAGTTAACTCTATTATTGCTGTGTCTTAGATTTGTTCCACTGAAATTTGAATTTGTTCGGTCAGGTGTGGTTCCTGAGCCGCATCTCATAGGCGCTATGTTGTTAACACAAGGTTGAGCACCATTGAGTAGGCACTTATGTCATAGGTATCGTGTCAGGATAAAAATAATACTTAAAATTGATGGAATTATTTCTTTGTTGTGGATGACCCAGACTGAAACAAACATTTGTGGGTCTCACAAAAATTTGTCCAGGCGGTGACCGAATCCCCGACTATTCGTTCTAGTATGCGTTCCGGCCTACGGTTTAGCTACTATACCACGGAATACAAAATTCCGTACTTCTTGTACTAGACCAAACCGTCATCGCATTACCACAGTAAACATACGTAAACAGTAGACCATCTTAGTCTAGCGGGCCGAACAATAGTCACGTACGCAGACAGAGCAGAGCCCTCATACGGCGTGTATTCCACACCCTAACTTTTCTTTTTCAAAACAAAAGTCTATGTTCTTTCCCTGGAATAAAATCTGAGTCCTTGCCGAATTTGATCAAAATTTGTTTAACGTCCAAACCGGGCGTGAAAACATAATAAGTAGACAGACAGACAGAGTTCCTTTCGAATTTATAATGTTAGTATGGATGATAAGTTCTTAGATTTACGCTAATATTACACATGAAATAAAACTATTTTACGGATTTTATCGCGGTTTATTTTTGATTTTTTAGTTCCCGACGTTTCGAGTGTTTTGCAGCACCCATGGTCACGGGAGGGACTGAGGTGTTAGACGTCCAAAAGGCATAGTTGTTCCGGGGTACCCTCAAACTTCTTCATTATTTTTGTTGTTGTTGGTCCGATCTACGCAGAATGAGCTCACGGTGGCTTGCAGTGTTATGCTTGGTTTTGGATTTTATTACATTAATCACCGGATCCCAAGTCGATGGAAGCACCCAGCCATGTTCTCTATTGAAATTAGGATGTTTTTTAATTTTAATAGCCTCGCGAACCATCCTTGGTAGGAATCGGTGTTCTTTCGCGAGGATTTGTGGTGTATCAAATCTGATGTTATGGCGGGTGTGGTCAAAGACATGTTCACAGTCTGCAGACTTCTTTGAGCAACGTCGGGAACTAAAAAAACAAAAATAAACCGCGATAAAATCCGTAAAATAGTTTTATTTCATTAGGATGGATGACTTAACCTGGAATGTTACCATAATTTTCTGAAAAGATCCTTTGTGGTACTCTGAATGCCATTCTGGAGCACCATTAAAGGATCATTTTACGAAAAAAATCGTAACTCTCCGCGTTACGTTTTACTGTTTATAGCGAATAACCCAGGTTTCAATGGGAGGTCAGCCGCTAAAACCTGGGGAAAAGTCCGTGGGTGTGATTCATATTTAGACCGCTAGTTCTAAGATGTTCTACTGTTCTATATATTCACTGGGACCTTATTCCCTATGATTTTATATCTATAAACTGATCGTTTCGATCTCGATCGACAGAACACCATTACACAAACATTTCACGAAAATATCATAACGCGCTGCGTTTGGCCTTAGCGAATAAGGACAATGTGGTATTAGTTTTAAAGCTATAAACTCAACGGCCTTCAATAACAGATACTCGCTCAAATAACTATAAATCATTTAGTGTGATGCTTTCTTTCATGTGACGGCTCATCGACTGAGGAATACATACGATGAGTACCAAGTGTACATAGCGTACCGTATATGCGATATTAAACTTTATCACAAAGTACATAGAGTCGTGGAGGAATGTGTAACTTTGTTGGCAAGTATACAGAGACATATCGCTGTTAGGGTTATCAGTTTGATAAAAATAATTTCTTTGTGGGCGGAGCTTGTGTGTGCGTGTGCTTGTATGTTTCCGCGTGTGTGTGTGAATGAGTGAGTATGTTGTTGACTTAGGGGCCTTTACAGTTTCACCGCACGAATCTTGGTCGCTTACAATGGGCCTTATAAGTATTGTGAGTCACCCAAAGCATAGAGAGAGTTATGCTCGGAGTTTCCTTCCGAGACCAAATTAAAAAAGAAAGAGGCCCGGAGCTGAACCAAAGTTACCGTCGTAGCTCTCAGGAAATTGCCAAACTTTAGTAGCAGATAAGACTTTAAGTGGCGACCTCGGACTAGAAGTGGACCCCCCACAAGATGGGCCGATGACTTTAAATTTTCAATATTTGCATGCCGTGGTTACCTCTTATTATGACAACGATCAGTTTAAGTTTTCATTTAATTAAGTTTTAAGTATTGTTGTTATTGTATGTCATGTTGGAGATCCTAAATATATAAAATAAAATAAAAATAAATTGATTTGGTTTAGCGCATCATCAATCAATTACCTGAAAGATGTTCTGCTGTGGATATCTTTCAGTTGATGATGACAAAGGTCAATGGTCGATTAAACGAAGTCATGCTAGTCTCTATACCCGCCGCGTCAGTCTGTGCGCGATCAACTCAATAAGTACCGAACGGATTTTCATACGTTTTTCATCAATAGACGGAGTGAGGCAAGAGGAAGGTTTGTGTGTATAGTTTAGCTAAACAAAGCCGGGCGGGTCGCTAGTTGAGTAAATAGACAAACAAGACAGCATGATTTATCGATAACGTTATTATACTGTGTCCTTCGTTCTCGATATAAACATGCAGCTCTCTCTACTCGCTTGGCAAGCCGCTAAATTTTTTAGAAACGTCAACGCCTCCTCTATGGTATCTGTGGACATAACCTCTGCGACCATTCTTTCTTTTAGCGTGGCAGCCGATGCCTTGTAATAAAGTTTTGGTCGACATTTAATTTAATCAAATAATCGTAGCAGTGAAATTATATAACAAAAGGTTTTTATATACTCAAGTGATGTTGTGAAATAAATTTAAAACATCGTATAGGCAAATTCAGAAATAATTTACGTCTTGACAAAAAAGTACATTCCAAAAAGATCAACAGATAGTTGTTTAATTGTGGCGTTTTCAGCTTAACATGTTTATGTATAATAATATCGAATATTTGGAGACGTGAGTTTTATTATAAAGTAAAGTCTTCACTCGAAAAGTAAACTTACGAAGTCTCATGTCCCTCTTCGTGTAAAAACAGTTTAACACGCAATATACCTGCAAACAATTATTAACCGTCTATAAATTGGCAAGGTAAAACCTCTAATGAGAGAAATTAGCGGGGACATTAATCAATAATGATTGTTAAGGATCGATGCCAATTTAAGGACACGGGCGATGTACGAGATGCATCGACGTGGTCCGCAAGACTTAACGGTAATTCAAGGACACGAGCGGTGTACGAGATGCGTCGGCGTGATCCGCAAGACTTGGGGCCCATACGAGATATGTGCTGAAGGTCATACTACTCATAGGTTTCACCCATGAGGTGCTCCTGTGCAGTTCACATTTCTACAATGGTAAGAAACTAAAATGTTACCCAACATACATACCTTAAACAGTAAATACAAAGACTATTGCTATAAACTATAAGCAATTTGTGATATTATATCTCCTAAAGGAGACTTTCTGAAAGGGTAACTAAAGGGACATTGTTTATGAATTTATGAATAACAATACATTATTAATAACATAAGCCACCCCTTTGCAGAAACATAATGTTTTGCATTGATTTCATTATTAGACATACTTGTATAATAATCCTAAAATAGCCCAAAGTGGAGCTTATTACACAAAGAATTGTGCAATATTATGAGCACTTGTATTAAAAAGGTAAACCTTGCAATATTTATCCCTGAACAGGGTTTATAAACAGATGAGCCAAAGTAGTCTCTACTTATAACAATGCCTGTTATAACTGACAAGCAACAGAATTGTGGAAATATTCCAAATATAATATCACAGTCTACCGATGCTGAGACAGGCAAGTTGTACAATAATTTGTGTTACACACATACATCCTTAAAATATAATATAAAATACCTGGTCTATCCAGTTAACATAAAACTAATAATTATCAATATTATCAGCCCAGACCCCTTGCAGGGTAGCCAGGGAAGATGAGTCCTAACAAAACAGTCATGAAACATTGATTGGGATAAGAACCTTTGTGGTCAGCAGTATATATTTTGTATTAAATAAGGTTAATATAGTGGAGTACCAAGATGGAATTATAACTAGCTATTCATAAGCAGTAGTTTAAATTTCAAGAAACCACCAGTGTTGTAACCAATATGGAACAACAATCCTCATCCGGTGTGTAAAAATGTACATCTATCCACAAATGTATGTACAAATGTACCTACAGTGTACCTATCAGCCCACCAAAAACAAATCACAATGGACATTGGAAGTCTCCTACCAGAGAATGTGAGGTAAGAAAAGCTTACTAGGCTTTTTACATAAAGGCTTGTTTTGTTTTTTTTTTTATGTTACTGAAAAAATCAGTTAAACATTCAGGAATACAACATGGCTGTTACAAATAAACCATAATATTGGAGGCTAAAGGTATTCACTGACTTTGGTATGTAACAATGTATCTATGACACTAATAAAAATGTGTGTCTGTCTGCCTTCAACGGCAAACATAACTTTATGGGTTTTGTGCAAATACTGCAAGTAATCCAGACAAGTGAAGGTTAAATAAATCTGGTCCTACATATATTTAACATTATGTATAGAAACATTATTATTAGAAACATAATTTTTAATAATTGATATACAATTTATAGCCATTCTCATTAGAATTTAATTAAAGATGGATGATCACAACTGTGCTATAATCCTTATCCCACAAAGAAACTCAATGCTAATAATAGACATTAGAGTCATATTAAATATACTAATAAAAAATTTATTAGGAGCTATTCAGCTTTCTATTGGGTAATGACTCCAATAGTTTTGGTTTTTGGTTGCGTCCTGCATCATTTATAGTGTAATTAATACATTAGAAATTTGAGACACACAGAGGAAAGATTATACATCAATTCATGAAGAATTAGATGTTTTTATTGTACTTTTGTTTGATAATATTTTAATCAATTAATAATATATAATCAAATAAAATTATTCAAGTAATTAATAACTATAAAAAATAGGTTTGTGTTTAGTTTTGAATGTGCACATTTATATTGAGCACCAGTGATGTTTCTGGTACAGTTAGGATATCGGAGATATGACACAAACACAACCTGCTACTATTATGGAAACAGGTGGTTTTAGAGCACTATACATGCTGTAATTTATTTAAAGGTGGTTCAGTGTAAAAGTATTGAATTGGAAATGTCATACAAAAAATTTGCATTTTTCATATTGTTACATTTAAATTATTACATCCACATGTTACATGTATCTTATTAATGTATCTATATATAAAAAGAAAATAAAGTCATGCAAATGACTTAATAATAATACCTATTTAAAAATTGTTGATGAAGTTGATGAAATATTGAGTTACAATATTTAAAAGTATAGATTATCTTAAACAAGAATAATCAAAAGTATATTTTTATCACAGGTATGATAAATATTAGGTAGTATCAGCAATAACCTTAGTCTTAGGGAACTTGATATTATTTATTTATTAATAATTATAAGACCACGCCAGATCCCAAGTGGGTAGGCGAGGGCGCAAAACATATTATTATGATATTAAATGAAATATGAATGATACGTAGGTACTACATGTATAAGTTAAGTGACACTCAATCCTCACGGTTGGAAATCTAGAACTAACTAAAAAGTTACTCACTACAGTTGCTACTTATAAAAAACAACCACATACAAAGAAGCAGAGGAAGTGTGGCATTTAAGGGTATGAAAAAGTTAAGTTATGAATAGGATACCCAATTTGGTCTAGTTGCCTGTGACTTATTCGCTACTTAAGTCATTACTAAATTAGTAAATTTGAGTGTAATTTTCATCAGCAATATAACGGGTCAGGGGTGGCCCGATCGTATTGCCAAAAATGAATGTTCGCGGGCGTTATTGCGCAAGAACGAATTGTTAAGTGATACATAAATATTTAGGTGGACATAAAAATGATATCCGGGATAGTTTCGGAATATATAATAATAATAGTAGTATAGTTTAACAGTGGGGCAGGTTAAATTAGGTTACCACACATCAGCACTGCCCTTCGTTCCAAACCCAAAAATGGGGGAGGGGGGGGGGGGGGCGAGATCATATAGTTAAGGTACATAGCCTTATGTGAGGAATAGCTCTAGATAAGGACATTAGTACAAAGGCCTCTAGTACAAAAATGTTAAATTTTGGTATATGTGCATCTTTAAAGATTATAAATATAACTAACATTAAATATTAAATATAACCGAACTTTGACATAAAGAAAAATACTTTATCATAAATTAAATAAGTAATTATAGCAAAGCATCCTTATAATCACCAATAGAATTGGTAGCCTTTGTCTGGTACTGTACTCACAAAAGAGAACATTTGACAAAAAAAAAAAAAAAAAACATAAAGCCCCACATGCCACTTGGAAGACACGTTAGTGGGGAAACAGGTTTCCCTGTCTTATTTGTCTTATATTGTTATAGATTGGGTACTAATATAGTTTGTTTCTAGATCTAGTACACAGTAAGAGTTTTCTATCGATCTCTATCTATATCGTCACGCCAGACCCCTTGCGGGGTAGGCGGGGGGGTGCGGGGTTCCAACAGGTTCTTTACTTACTGGCTTCCTCCACTCTCATAGTTCGTTTCGGAAGGGTTTTCTATGATACAAGAATTATTATAAAGGGATTAATTTCATATAAACAAAGTTCTGGATCGGTAATTCCTCAACTCTCGTTATATAAAGGGACATCTATAAAAAAAAAAAAAAAAAAAAAAAAAAAAACTCACTGATATCTTGATAAGTAATGATTGATTATTATTACCCGGTAGTAATGAGTTAAGGACAACAGGTGTGCTATAACAGGTGCTTTAAAGAATTTTGTTGGGATGGATCTACGCTATATAACATAACATGTTATAGAATTTGTTTAAATAAATTTATTTTGAATAAGTTAGACAGACTGGTTGTAAGAAACAATATAGGTGTATATATACTCGTCTGTATATATATATATATATATATATATATATATATATATATATATATATATATATATATATATATATATATATATATATATATATATATGTTGTATTTGTGTTGTATAGCAATGCAAACAACGGGAATGTGTTATACAAATGTACTCATGACATATTATGTTTTAGAGCTCACGCTTAAAAATGACATTCATGTGGTATACTTCAACTTTACCCTTATAGCTCTAAACAGCTGCATGTTTATATCGAGAACGAAGGACACAGTATAATAAGTGATCAAACGAACTTACCTGAAGTGAAGTTCGATCATTATTATACGAAGTCCTTCGTTCGAAGATATAAGTACCCAACCCGCCCTGCCCGTTGGTAAAGTTGAAATGTACTACTTCTAAAAGGAATGGTCGCAGAGGTTATGTCCACAGATACCATAGAGGAGGCGTTGACGTTTCTAAAAAATTTAGCGGCTTGCCAAGCGAGTAGAGAGAGCTGCATGTTTATATCGAGAACGAAGGACTTCGTATAATAATGATCGAACTTCACTTCAGGTAAGTTCGTTTGATCACTTATTATACATTAAAATTTGTAGTTTGTGGTTTGGTCTCGAGTGACAGCCCTACAGGCGGGCAGGTTTTGGAGCACCGCCAGTCCGGTACTAGAGCGAAATTTATGGGAGGAATCGTCTAGGTATTGCACTTTGGAAATTTTCAACTTTTCCGGCACCGCTCCGTGGATCTGCTTGTTCGTATTTATGTTGGTCAGTGCGTTATTGAAAAAAAAAAAAAAAAAAAAAAAAAAAAAAAAAATTAATTATCACTTGCTTTAACGGTGAAGGAAAACATCGTGAGGAAACCTGCATGCCTAAGAGTTTCTCGAAGGTGTGTGAAGTTCGCCAACCCGCACTGGGCCAGCGTGGTGGACTATGGCCTAAACCCTCTCAGTTTGAGAGGAGGCCCGTGCCCAACAGTGGGACAGTTTCTTAACAGGGCTAATATTAATTAATTTAATTATTAGTGCGTTATTGCGTTATTATACACGTTGGTGATTTGTGTTCTTGTAGAAGTTATGGCGTAAGTACCTTGTAATAAAAAAACAGATAAAAATTGTATTACATATACCAAACTTACATTTAATTTTTTGTGTTAAGTGTCACAAAACCGATTTATCGGTCTGATGATGATGATTTGACAAAGGAAGGCCCTCACATGAAGGATTTTGTTTTAGTAAAATTGGTCGCAGGTAATAGCTGGATGCGTACAACACGAAGCCGGTCGATGTGGCGAATTTTGGAGAGGCCTTTAAGGTTTCGCCACATATTCGGCGCAGCGCGACGAAAGCGCGACGGTGGCGCGACCTGGAGAGTTGTTATGTACTCAAAAGTACGGGAGACGGCAAACGTTACGAACCGCCGCCGTCGCACTCGACGCGATTACAAACGAAGCACAGGGGGAGCAAGACACCTATACGCGTGCGAGCGGGTCGCTAGTGGCGGGCGTGGGCACGGCCGACGCGACGTTGCTTCCGCAGTGTGATGTGTGCGCCGCGCTGCCAACCGTGTTCGAGCGCTTCCGTCACGCTCTCGTCGCGCTCCGTCGGCTATTTGACCAAATCTTTACCCTGCCGTGGACATTCGGCTAATGATGATGATTATGAAAAATAAAAATACATGCAAATTCTCTGTAAATGAGGGAACTATGTAGTTTTTCTCACGAATACTATAACTTGGTTAATTTAACTTAGATCCACCTAATAGACCAGCCTACATTGTTCTCCCATACCCCACAACAAAATGTAGATAGAAAAATTGTCATCTGCGTCTCTATTTTTATAAACTACTAGTTACCCGGCGAACTTCGTACCGCCAATAAATAAAATAGTTGTGTCTATTACTTTCGTTGCAATTACTTTATATTTTCTCACCTTTTAAACCTTCCTTGGAGTTCTACAAATATTTCAAAACCAAAATTAGCCAAATCAGTCTAGCCGTTCTCGAGTTTTTGTGAGACTAACAAACGTCAATTCATTTTTATATATATAGATTGCTTATTTGTTATTCCTACGTATAAGTTATAGTACTGTAAAGTATCCGTTCAGTAGTTTTTGCGTGAAAAAGTACTAAACATACGTAAACTTTGGCAATACCCGTAAGTAGAATTTGTGAAAATCTGAAATTGGCTTTTTGTTATTTTTGAGTATTTTTGTAAATATTAGCTATTGGATTCCCATTAAAAAATAAATAATGGTCAAAATAGGTAATTTTAAAGCACTTAAAAAAACATTCGGCTGTTTTAATTAGAAATTTACTAGGCATATTATATAAAGCAAATAACTTTTTTAATTTTGAGAATATTCGAGATAGTCGCTGAAACAGGCTTAAAATCTATATCAAGACGAAAAACACATGTTAATTGCTAGTTCTAACCGTTTATATATAGCCCTACTCTTTTTTGTCTGATCAAAAGAGTTTACAAAGAAACCTTCGAGTAACCTTCCTTTAAAAGAAGTCAGAAATCAAATATAATACTTTTTCATTTGTATGTTTAGGTCATGGGTCTTTATTAAACAAGGTCTATGGAGACCCAAGCGACCTTTCAACCAAATTGTATGATTTATTTACTCACACTTTGCCACAGAAAATTGAACTTTATTTCTTAATTTAAAATTATATTGAGGTTAGCGCCCGTAGTGCTGTGTGATTGTGTGTGGTGTTCTTAGCCATCACCAAGGTTAAACAGCGTTCGGGTGGGTCGGTCTGTGATGGGTAACCGTTTGTGGCATCTACATATTCAAGCGTCTCCGTGCTTTGGAAGGCACGTTAAGCCGTTGGTCCTGGTTAGTACTTAACGTGGCAGTCGTTAGGTCAAGTTGGAAGCCATACAGGCGGCTTGATAATTTCCAACAGCAGGTGGCCACAATTAAATATTAATGTCAAAATGGAAAGATCGCGTCTGATGAAGTCTACGCTCCGACCTTCTAATACACATATCCAAAACCCCGAGAACTTTCAACTCGAATTGTCAAACCGCTTCGAATTGCTAGACAGCAGCGCATCAGTGGACGAAATCAACAATAGGTTGGTAGAGACTGTCCATACGGTCGGGTCTAAGCATTTTAAGCCCCACCGTAAAAATAGGCCTCAAAAGCTATCCGAATACACCCGAAACCTTATGGCTGAGCGACGTACCATGAGACTCCAAACCTCCGATGATGCTAAGTCCTATAGGCAGCTCAATGGACAGATATTGAAGTCCTTGCGACACGATCTACGGTCCTTCAACACAAGACGTATTGAGGAGACCATAAAGCAGAACAAGGGCTCCAAAGTGTTCGCAAGAGCCGCGTCGATTGGGCAAAGCCAGTTGACGAAGCTGAAGACGGAGGACGGAAACGTAACGTCGAATAGGTCAGAGGTGCTCAGGGAGATAGAGAGGTTCTATGGGCAGTTGTATACCTCAGTAGCTGAACCTATTGTTGACTTGGTAAAAGACCCAAGAGCCAAGCTAACCCGACACTACACTGAAGATATCCCGGACATCGGCCTGTACGAGATTAGGATGGCTCTCAACCAACTTAAAAACAACAAAGCGCCGGGTGAAGACGGAATTACTGCAGAGCTTCTGAAAGCGGGCGGATCGCCGGTACTTAAAGTCCTTCAGAGGCTGTTTAATTCCGTCTTGCTCGAAGGAAAAGCGCCGGAAGCATGGAACAGGGGTGTGGTGGTACTCTTTTTCAAGAAAGGTGATAACACTTTATTAAAGAACTATAGGCCCATCACACTGCTGAGCCATGTTTACAAGTTGTTTTCGAGAGTCATCACGAATCGTCTCGAACGCAGGCTTGATGATTTCCAGCCTCCCGAACAAGCCGGTTTCCGGAAAGGCTTTAGTACCATAGACCACATACATACGCTGCGGCAGATTATACAGAAGACCGAGGAGTATAATCGGCCACTATGCTTGGCGTTTGTGGACTATCGAGACTTGGGCGGTTCTTAGATCTCTCCAGCGATGCCGCATTGACTATCGGTACATCGAAGTGTTGAAGTGCTTGTATAATAACGCCACCATGTCAGTCCGAGTACAAGGGCAGTGCACGAAGGCGATCTCCATAAAAAGAGGAGTAAGACAGGGAGACGTCATTTCTCCGAAACTGTTTACGACCACCATAGAGGACGCCTTCAAGCTCTTGGAATGGCGAGGACTTGGCATCAACATCAATGGCGAATACATCACTCACCTTCGATTTGCCGACGACATTGTGGTCATGGCGGAGTCGCTGGAAGATCTAGGACGAATGCTCGGCGACCTCAACAGAGTATCTCAACAAGTGGGTCTTAAAATGAACATGGACAAAACGAAAATAATGTGTAACGTCCATGTCGTACCCACCGCACTCACCGTTGGGAACTCTACTCTTGAAGTTGTCGACGAATACATTTACCTGGGACAGGTAGTCCGGTTAGGTAGGTCCAACTTTGAGAGAGAGGTCAATCGACGAATCCAACTCGGCTGGGCAGCGTTCGGAAAACTGCGCAACATCTTCTCATCCAAAATACCTCAGTGCCTAAAGACTAAAGTTTTTAGTCAATGTGTGTTACCAGTGATGATATATGGATCAGAGACGTGGTCTCTTACAATAGGTCTCATAAAAAAGCTCAGAGTTGCTCAGCGAGCTATGGAGAGAGCTATGCTCGGCGTTTCTCTACGTGATCGAATCAGGAATGAAGAGATTCGTAGAAGAACCAAGGTCACCGACATAGCCGTTAAGATTAGCAAGCTGAAGTGGCAATGGGCGGGCCACATAGCGCGAAGATCGGACGGGCGTTGGGGCAGAAAGATTCTAGAGTGGAGACCACGTATTGGCAAGCGCAGCGTGGGACGACCACCTGCCAGATGGACCGACGATCTTGTGAAAATCGCAGGAAGTCGTTGGATGCAGGTGGCATCGGACCGGTTACGCTGGAAAGCGATTGGGGAGGCCTATGTTCAGCAGTGGACAAGTATAGGCTGAGATGATGATGATGATGAGGTGGCCACAAATATTCATCAGTCCACACTGGGTCCGCATGGTGGAGTATGACCTATAGTCCTTTCCACCAGTCATGGGTACGCTGACGTTTCGAATTTGACGTTTCTAGAAATGTGGTGAGTGTGAAATAGAATCGATTGGATATCGCATCGAAAAAAATTATAATGAAGGATAAGTCGATATTAATAAAAATATCGAATACGAATCGGCCAGAAAAATGGTGTGATAAATAGCTTAATTCGTTGCTTACGTGTATTATTATTAAAAAGTCTATAAGACTCTCTGTTTTAATATGTCAAGATAGCGCATCCACTTTTTTAATTAATTTCTTGACCATGATAATACTATATATTTCAGTAGAGATACAAAGAATAACATATTCGTAAAAGAATCGGCAATCATCGATATTGTACATTTTTAAAAAAACATATCGGTTATAACGATTTCATTGTGTCAGTCCCTCAAACGCAAACCGTTACAATTTAAGTAATTGAGTAATAGAGTTTTATTAAGTTTTAAGTTTTTTACGCAAATTTATGAACAGTATATTATTTAAATGAAAACTAAAGTAGATTTTTTGATGTATTTTTATATTCTTGTTTATTTTTGGGATTATATATTTTACTGGTGGCACAGACGAGCCCAGAGACGAGTTTGTGGCACCGGAATCAACAGAGGGCATCACTATGGAAGAAGTTGAATGGGCGATAGGAAGTATGAAAAATGGTAAAGCTGCGGGAATAGACATGATATCTGCCGAGATGATCAAATATGGTGGAACTTGCGTCCGGGACGCCTTTCGGGTCCTTGCAAATCTTTGCTGGAGGACCGGTAGGGTCCCTACAGATTGGCGCCGCGCAGTCATTGTACCCTTGTACAAAGGCAAGGGTTCACAATATGACTGCGCTAATTACAGAGCCATTAGTTTGATCAGCTTGGCAGCCAAGGTGTATGGTAAAATTGTTGAGAGGAGAATGCGCGAGAAGTCCGATGGAATGTTGTGCGAGGCACAAGGGGGTTTCAGGTCCGGAAGAGGATGTTCGGATCAAGTTTTCTCCCTTCGCAACATCGTAGAGAAGCATCTGGCAGTGGGCCGGAAGGTTTTCTGCGGTTTTGTGGATCTGGAGAAGGCGTTTGATAGAGTTGTGCGAAAGAGACTTTGGGACATTTTGCCTGAGTATGGTATAAATGGCACTCTGCTGCGGGCCGTCCAGTCCACCTATGTGGACTGCAAGGCATGCGTACGGGTGGGTGGTAACATGTCACCCTGGTTTGACGTTGAAATCGGCGTCAAGCAGGGTTGCGTGTTGTCCGCTAGACTGTTTATAATATATTTGGATAAAAGTCTTCAAAGACTGAAAGCGATGAATGAAGGTGTACAAATGAGTGATCTAGTGGTAAATCATCTACTATATGCAGATGACGCGGTTTTGATAGCGCCAACAGCCACTGATCTGCAATCACTAGTCACAGTTATGAAAGACGACTGCATGAAAAATGGCTTACATTTGAATGTGAAGAAAACCAAAATTATGGTTTTTGAACGGGAAGAAACCAGAACGAATGCAAGGATTGTGGTTGGGAACGATGTGCTGGAGCAAGTGAATGAGTTTGTATATCTTGGATGCGCATTCAGTAAGGATGGAAAATACACCGCTGACATAGAGAGAAGAGTGAGTGCAGGGAACAGAGTGAATGGCGCGATGGGAAAGCTACTTGGGAGCCGGCACTTAAGCCGAAAAGCGCAGCTGGCCATACATAATGGAGTGCTTGTCCCAACGCTGTTATATGGCAGCGAGAGCTGGGTATGTAAGAAGGAGAATGAAAGTAGGATAAATGCGGTGGAAATGCGAGCTCTGCGGAAGATGTGCGGAGTGAAGCTGACCGACCGTATTCGCAACAGCGTAGTAAGAAAGCAAATAGGTATGAAAGAGAATATCGGTGTAAAGATGAGAAAGGGTATGCTCCGTTGGTTCGGGCATATAGAAAGAATGTCCGAAGAAAGAATGACAAAACTGATATACAACGCGAAAGTGGAAGGATGTAGGTACCGGGGAAGACCTAGACTATCTTACCATGACCAAATAGACCGGGTCTTATCTGAAGGACAAGTCAGGAGTCTCCGTAACCGGCGAGCGTGTATGAGACGAATTATGAGAGTAGAGGAAGCCAGAGAGGTATGTAAGGAAAGAGCCTGTTGGAACTCTGTACTCTCTGCCTACCCCGTAAGGGATCTGGCGTGATGATATAGATAGATAGATAGATATATTTTTAATATTCTTAAATACAATATGCATGAAATGGAACATGATCAAACGTCATCGTAGCCATGTCACGAGAAGAAGACTATCATATTTTTTACCTCGATTTGTAACAGACGGCCTTTGTTGGTGATATGTGCATAGGTGTAAATAGTACACCTATATTACCGCGGTTCGGGGAATATAGGTGTAACCATTGATAATTATTATTGCACTGCGTTGTTTCATTGTAAATTCAAGACCCACAATCTCTATTCTTCTCTCACATTCTTCTTCTTCTCCTTTAAGTTATGGCTTCACTAATGATAAGGGTATTTTGCCAGTGTCCAATGAGATATATAATCGTGTTTGTTTAAATTAATTCGACTCCCCGATGAACTTGATGACAACGATGATAATGAAATTAATGAAGTACCCCACCCTGGATAGTAAAGCGGTGGATACTTTACATACCAATTGCGACGGTCGTTTTGAGGGAAGTCGAAAAGGCACGTTTTATCACTTTGTTACAATTACCTTCACTCGTACACATATAAGAACACATAATGGTTAATATTCCACCAACATTACACATTATTAGTCGAAATAACACAAGTTTTGGAAATTAAAACATATTGATAACATCACTCTTCGACTTCCCGCCAAAACTCTCTTCTCTCACATTTTTATCAAATGTCGTTGAAAGGGCGCTAAAGAGGCGCTAAGCTAAGTGACCTCAAACTCGTCTCATTGCTATATCTCATCACGGCATATTAAGCAAATGTTCACCAACATTACCTAAATATCGTCGTTTTTACGCCGTTGTGACGAACCGGCTAAATTGTGCCGCCATTTTGTTATTGTGCCTAAGGGAGTCCGACTGAAAATGGACTGAAAGCGTAATTGCAGTTTCAAATGCCTGTATTGTGTCGAGATTGTGGCGGAGTTTTAACGATAAAAAATATAATGGATATCGTAAGGGGTTAGGTAAGTACTGTATTTTTGAAAAAGAAATGGTTATAAACCATTTCTCTTCTTAAAGGCCAAATAAATTAAATTAAAAGACTAGCCAGCTGAGTGTTTTGCAGCATCTTCTCAGTCAAGGCCGCGTTGCGATCCGGTTTGAGAGTGCTATTGTATTGGCCTATAAAAATAAATGATTTTTGACTTTGACCTTGCGGAAGATGTGCGGAGTCACGCTGACCGACCGTATTCGCAACAGCGTAGTAAGAAAGCGAGTAGGTATGAAAGATAGTATCGGTGTAAAGATGAGAAAGGGTATACTCCGTTGGTCCGGGCATATAGAAAGAATGCCAGAAGAAAGAATGACAAAACAGATATACAATGCGAAAGTGGAAGGATGTAGGTGCCGGGGAAGACCTAGACTATCTTACCATGACCAAATAGACCGTGTCTTAGCTGAAGGGCAAGTCAAGAGTCTCCGTAACCGGCGAGTGTGTATGAGACGAACTATGAGAGTGGAGGAAGCCAGAGAGGTATGTAAGGAAAGATCCTGTTGGAACTCTGTACTCTCTGCCTACCCCGCGAGGGAGCTGGCGTGATGATATAGATAGATAGATAGATAGACCTTGGATATATTGATTTTACTTGTTTTGCCGAGTAAAGTGAGTTTTAATTATTTTTTCTTCGTGTGATGTAAACATTTCTTCTATTAAAAATCGGTGTTGTGTTGTGTTTCACGTTGTAACACAGCTTAGTGGTACCCACAGCCATTGGTGTCGCATGTATGTGAAAATTATCGCATTTCATTAATTTCTTAACCATTGTATGCGGCTTAAATTGGTATTTGGAATCATATCCAATTGAGAAGAGTCTTCCAAAAGTTGTAAAATATACTTTTAAGCGTATCAAAAAGTATTTTTTACATGTGTGTGCATGTGTGACAAAGCGGCGATAATTTCGGACGAACTCGTTCGCTATATTATTTACTAGCTGTTTCCCGCGGCTTCGCACGCGTTAATTTTGTAATTTGACATAGGTAGGTAGGACTTTTTGGGATAGCATTATTCTAAGACTTCAGAGACCCCTTATATTAAGTTTCTTTTAAATCCGTTCAGCCGTGTTAATATGGAGAAATAGAAACAGCTATCCCCATGGAACCTGCATTTCCCGAGCTAAAAAGTAGTCTTAAACAATCTTTGAGAATTCCTCCATTTTCCAGTGATAGTGTATTTAATCGGTTCCGCCGTTCTGACAATTAACACGGGCAAACATATTTTTTATTTTGCCCGTATGCGAATAAAATATCTTCTTTATTTCAAAATCACAAATCCCAAATGAATATTCCCGTGCGCTGTGCGGGAATCATACCTGCGACTATTTGACAAAGTATGTTAAGCAGTCTACCTTTTTTCACTTAAATCAAGTCGTCTTTGTTTTGCAAAATTATTTATACAGTCAACTTAAATACTACTAAATTTTCGTTGTAGAACAATTTCAGCATGAACCCAGGCTTTCAGTCACCTGTGAAGAGGAAGAGGGAAATCGAAAGATGATTGAGATGATTAATATCTTCGGGCCTTCATGCAGGCCGGTAAAACCCACCAAATGCATATTGGTGTGATTTTATATACCACTTAGATGGATAATATCGGTATGATCTAGTGCGCAAATAAAGTTACCTATTTCCAATTATTATTTCACGACTTAAGATACTTTAATACTATCTAATAATCTATATCATCATGTCAGGTTCTTTCCTTACAGACCTTTTTATCTCTTTCCACTTTCATAGTTCGTCTTATATACGCTCGCCGGTTACGGAGACGCTTGACTTGCTCTTCGGATAAGACATGGTCTATTCATGGTAAAATAGTTATAGTTGATCTGTTCTAGGTACACTAACATCAGACAGCGGCGTGTAAATATGTATATTTCTTTTTTGCTACCGCTTTTTTATTAATAATTCTTTGCTGTTGTAGTTATATATAATTATAAATATTGTATATAATTTGTGAAACTATCAATAGTTGCTGTTCTATCCGTCCTGTTCCTCCACTATCGCATTGTATACCTGTGTGGATTTTTTCATATTAAGATTCTTCATAATCTGTTCAGTCGTTTTAGTATGAAGAAATAATAGATAACGGCGAGCGCGTATGAGACGAACTATGAGAGTGGAGGAAGCCAGAGAGGTATGGAAGGAAAGAACCTGTTGGAACTCTGTATTCTCTGCCTACCCCGCAAGTGATCTGGTGTGATGATATAGATAGATAGATAGAAATAATAGATATTCCACAGAAGTATGTTTCGAAATACAAAGTGTTTTGTTTTATTTTACTATGTAAGACACCTTCATATCAAGTTCCAATTAAATTTGTTTAGCCATTTTAATATAAAGGAACTAACAGGGAGACTAACTATTCCGGTAGAACCGTGTAGAAAAAATATATATTATATACTTTGTCAACTTCCACCAGACTTATTTTCCTATCAACTAACTCTATCACTGGGTTCAGTCTCAGACGATTAAGCGCAGTGGTTAAGAGCTTAAGCCACTCCGCCCACTGTGTCTGATAGTCGCGGGTTTGATTCTCGCACAGGACAAATCTTTGTGTGATCCAGAACTATTTGTTTCGGTCTGGGTATAAGTGTATGTGAATTTTCATGTTTGTAAACGCACCCACAACAAATAAATAAATCCAAATGCGCGGTTACGTTTAAAAAAAAAGGAAATTAAACGTGTTAGCCCCGTTAGCCCGCACAGGTGGTCTTTGTAAAATACAAACTAAACTATAGCGCGATCCTATTCTATATACAACACTAACGCCGTCTCATAAAAAAACGTATACAATATCTTTCTTTTCAAGAAGGATTATCAGTCGACTATTTGTTTTTAAATCATCGATAATATATTTCTGATTTAAATCTTCTCTACCTACCCTGTCAAAGACTATAATCTAGCCTAATAGTATCTAACGGTACATTGCTCGCTAAGTATGTAGCAAAGTGTTGTCAGTACATTTTGTGTTAGTCTTCTCGTAAGATATTCATCGTCATTACAATTGTCCATTCATCGTTAGATTTCTCTCCAGAAGAAACAAGCCTGAATGTATCATCGGTTCATGCATAAAACCATGTTTAAGTGTTTAAATCAAACATGTATGAACAATTTAGAGTGAGTGCTTTTAACCACTGGAAAGTTTTTCGTGAGGAGATGAACCTGAGTCCAATATCAATTCATGGACGAATTCATGTATAGGCAAAATCACATATTTTACATCGTAACATTTCAGTTCGGGACAAATAGTAATAAAGTTGTATGGTTTATTCCGCGACAATGTAGTAAGTTGATTTAGAAATAATGAATGATTTATCAAAATCGACTCTCTTTTTCTGTCCTCAAAAACTGTTAGATTTTACGAAAATATAAGTATGCAGAGTTGTGATCTTTTGTACAGGCTACAATTATACATTATATTATTTCCTAATAAAAATATTCCATGTGTAGACATGATTTCCTTACAGTTTATTATATGTAGTATGTATGGATATAGATGCTCTACTTTTCCATACAAACCGTTTGTTTTCCTGAAAACTTAAATATTAACTTAATTGTCTGTCATATCAATATCTCCGTGCTAAGTTTCACTGACTTCTAAAAAGTAGTTTTGGAACAATTAATGATTTATCACAATCGACTTTTTTGTACTTTCCTCAAAAACTGTTAATTTTTCGAAAATATAAGTACACAGAGTTGTGATCTTTTGTTCAGGCTACAATTACACAAAATTTCATTGAAATCCATCGAACAGATTTCAAGTAACGTGTGTTTTTAGAAATCCAATGTTTTGCTTATTTTTGCCTTTTCTGGAGAAACCTTTTAATTTTCCGAAATAAATACTATACAACATGTTAGCCAACATTATAAGGTCCTATTGATTAAACCGCATGCAAAGTTTCATCAAAATCCGCCTGGTAGTTTTTGCGTGATGCTGGTTCATACCCTCCGACAGACAGACAGACAGACAAACAGACACGAAAGCCAAAAATTGCAGAATTAACTTCTACATCGATAGTATGATACCCCCGGGGTTGTCATTTCCTAAAAATATTCCATGTACAGACACGACTTCCTTACAGTTTTATTATATGTATAGATTATGTATTGTTACGATGCCCTCAGAAATAGTAGTAGACAAAGTAATTTTTCCGCACAATTTGGTAATGATTGAAGAAAATAAAATATCAGCGTAACATCATCGATATATCATAACATTTTCTTTTTTGTTTTGTTTTTTTTTTAAAACGTAGCCGCACGCTCGGATTTATTCCTGTACACATACACAAATACCCAGACCGGAACAAATAATTATGGATCACACAAAGATTTGTCCCGTGCGGGAATCGAACCCGCGACTATTAGACACAGTTGGTGGAGCGGCTCAAGCTCTTAACCACTGCGCGAAATCGTCCGTCACTGTGTAAGATACACAGTCTCGTTCAAAAGTTACACTAAAGAACGTCCCCAAATCGACGAGTAGTTATAGTTATGATATAAACATACATTGGCATATTATACCTTACTCGTATCACTTAAAGTTGTATTTGCATAGCAACGAACCAAAAAGCAGCTCGTGCGGTAAGCGAGTATTTACCTTTATTTGCTCTATGCGTGATATAATCAGCGCCTATAGCCAAGTGGACAATCTACAGTCGTTAACGCTAATAGAAAGCGGAGAAATGTATGGGAATGACATTTTGCAACGAAAAGTCACGTGGTCAAAACAATGCGCTATCGATTGCGAGAAGAGAATAGAAACAAAACGCTTGCAACTTCTCTAGGCCCTCGGTTTTAGTATCACTTACAAACCGTGGAAGGTATTTATGTTAGAAAAATAATGATAACCAAAATGAATGAGCATTTCTATGTCCGGTAGCGCAAAAAATTAACACGTTATGCCTATATTCCCCAAACTGGAGTGGCCGAGGTTTACTGTGTTCACCCACTCTTCGCCGACGATGTTAGGTCTCATGTAATAGGTGTCGAAACTACTGCCATTATACTGGGCACAAAGCCAGACTCCAGGCTGAAACTGATACTATTTTTTTCTTACTAACCATAAATGAAATACAACAGCGTTGTAAGAAAGCGAGTAGGTATGAAAGATAGTATCGGTGTAAAGATGAGAAAGGGTGTGCTCCGTTGGTTCGCGCATGCAGAAAGAATGTCAGAAGAAATAATGACAAAACAGGTATACAATGCGAAAGTGGAAGGATGTAGGTACATGGGAAGACCTAGACTATCTTACCATCACCAAATGGACCGTGTCTTATCTAAAGGACAAGTCAAGAGTCTCCGTAATCGGCGAGCGTGTATAAGACGAACTATGAGAGTGGAGGAAGCCAGAGAGGTGTGTAAGGAAAGAACCTGTTGGAACTCTGTACTCTCTGCCTACCCCGTAAGGGATCTGGCGTGATGATATAGATAGAGATAAAACACCTTCCAAAAGGTATTTTGAGCTGTCCTTTCCACTCGTCTACTAAGCCGTCCCTATTTTATTCACGAGGCGTAAATGTAACTGGGTTAACTATGTGCCTTTCTTATTATCACGGTTTGTGTTTATTTTGTCCTCTCCGGAACGCCGAGTTGGATTGAGTTAGCTGGGTTGGTAGGTATTTATCCTATCTGGCGGGTCGCGGAAGTATGTCCGCGTCCCCGTAACTCGCCGCTTAGCGGGTGATGGAACACGGTGGGGTTTTAGTGGGTAGGACTTCTTCCAGTGACGACCGGAGTGATGCCGACCGTCGCTGGAGCAAGGAGTCCCACATAACTCGTTCACGTCCTCGTCGTGAACGGGTATCCCTGAGGATTTCCCGACCTAAAAAAAAAGGTATTTATCACATGCGTGGAGTTTTCAAATCTCCCCCCCCATGGCGGGTTCTTAAGAGCGCGGCGGAGCGCTCATACGGAGATCCCGGAGCCCCTCCAAAGTGCTGATGTCGGCCGCCCTGGGTTTTTAGTCGGTAGGAATCCGACACGCCCCGCGAGTTTAACCGAAGGCTCGCGCCTATGAACGAGTTTCCCCAGGAAAAAAAAGGTATTTAGTCACATATGTATTTCGTATAAGGGACGTGACGAGCCTTTTCTTTTTCTTAAAAAAATACACTGAATAATGATGAGAGTTTGGTTCACTGGGCGACTGGGTCGAGTATGTTTCGGTCTGTCTTTGGTAATGGAATTCTTTATTTATGAATCTGCATCCACGACACACAAATTCATAGCTAGTTGTGTGAGTCGTGTGCTAGTTTTATAGAACCTACGTGTTCTATAAAAAGCCGATACATATCTGTAGGATGGCTGAAGAGTAAAAGGGCTATTTTCTGTATCCAGTTACTTTATTTACCAACTGCCCTCTACTTTGTTGTATTTCTTTCGATTTGGTTGCCTGGAAGAAATTGCTATAAGTAAAAGGGCTATTTTCTGTATCCAGTTACTTTATTTTGCACGTAAACAGAACGTCTTTTCTTCTTTAGTCTTTAAGAAATAGTCTTCTTTTATTAATCTTCTTGTAATATTATTAGACTATTAATCTTCCCTTAATAAATCTTTCATGCGCCTTCCTTATAAATCGTTCTTCATGACATGCGTCTTCCATACATCATCTCTTATTCAAATCAAATTCAAATAATATAGTCACACATGGGCCTTTTGGCCCGCGGTCAAAATCGGAACTAACCTTTGGAACTTACCTCACTAACGCTGTTATCAAGTGAAATGTCAAGTGACATTTCAGTTGATAACGTGACTATTTTTCCATAAAAATTACCTTAGAAAACTCTTTATTGTACACCAAATTATAAATAAACAACAATGTAAGGTACAAAACAAGATAGGGTACAATTGGCGGCCTTCTTCCAGGCAACCAAGTCGAAAGAAATACAACAAAGTAGAGGGCAGTTGGTGGCGTACATTCATTAAGATTAAAAGTAACTAATAAAAGTAATATATATATATATATATATATATATATATATAGTAAGAAATAAAAAATATAATAATATTTATATACAGTATTTATTTAATCATGACAGCGTCTCACTAGTGACAACAGAGAGGAAGTGGTTCTTAACCATCGTTTTAAAACTAGCCAATGTCTGTGCACGTTTAATTGTCAGAGGTAATGCATTCCACAAACAGACAGCTTGAACTGAAAAGGATTTATCATAGTAATTTGTGGAATGCATGGGTGTTTTTAGTCTGAGCTTCTCCGATGACCTTAGGAACCTTGAATGTGTTACATGGAGAAAGTCAAATCGTCGTTTGAGATAGGCAGGAGATGCTGGATTAAACAGGACGTTGTATAAAAGCGATAACAAGTGAGCATTCCGGCGAAGGCGAATTGGCAGCCACTTGAGCTTAGCACGAAATTCTGAAACATGATCATATTTCCGCAAACCAAATATAAATCTTATATATATCTTATAACCTTAGTTCTTTTTTATATTAGTAATCTCCTTGGAAGTAGGAAAATTTTACTAAATGTTAGCCCAAAGAAGTTTGAAGAAATAGAAACCTGATTTTCGTAAGAATCAGTGAGGTGTATACAAGGTGCAACATAATAAACGCAAGACCTGAAAGTAGTTTGTTCTAAATCGGTAACTGAATTGATTCCAACAATTTTTAATGTATCTTACGTTCTTTTTTTAATTTGCAAAAAATGCTTTTCTCCTGCGCTATAAAAAAATAAACTTATTCTTGACTCAGAGCAATATGGAGATTTCAAATGCAATCCTAAACGTATTTCTCAAACCGGACACATACACGTGCAAGTTTCATTGATAATTGGGGTATAAAAGTGCTTAAAAAAGGGATAAAACCTTTAATTTTGGAAATGTGGTTATTGTTTTGAATTGATGAAGCAATTCTTTAATCAGGGTGTCTGAGGCCTTGCGTTTATTATGTTACAGCTTGTATATGTATCTGTCTTAATATCGATCATTAACCACACTAAAATTGCTTGTTGTTTGAACGAATATAGCTTAAAAATTGTCTCGCTGGTATTGTGGGCGTATGTATGTGGGTCTATGTGTACATAAAATGTTTACGTAAATTTTAATATATAATCTTGTAGCCCTCACTCTATAGTACTCTAAGGTTAACTCATGTAATGTCATCCATGGGCCAAAAGATCCTTGTCGCACTGTATTTACAATTTAAAATTAATCATCTAGCAAACAGTCTTCATTTAATAACATTCAAAAAATCCTTATATGAGCCACTTAAAGGTTATTAATTCAGCAATGTATAAGATTGTACAAAGCTCTAGGGTTGGAACTGTACTCTCTGCCTACCCCGCAAGGGATTTGGCGTTATGAGTGTATGTGAATGAGGACTCTGTTGGCTGAAGGGTTTTTACAGCTTCATTGGACATTAGGGCGAGCTTGCAGCCACTACGCTCTAGCCCAAAGGGTAAGAGAGCAACTAGCTCAAGGGCGCCTCAAGGAGAGACGGCATCGGTTTGGGCAGTCGCTATGGGGTAGGGCATATACTAGGTGTCTCGCCGTGACAGGGTTCAATCCATTGATGATTGTGATTAAAGGCAACTATTTAGTGTCCAATGATCACCATACGGCAAATCACTCAGGTGATTATTATAGAATAGTTCTTTTTATTTTTTTGAGGAGTATGTTTAAACCGGAGCCTTTATTCGCTATGACCAATAGCGGCGTGTTACGCTATCTTTGTCAATTGACCGTGTAGCAGAAAGTATTATGTAGGAATATCAGTAACAAAAATATAGCGACATTCATCATGTTAATACACGGAACAAAGATGATCTTATTGTACATTCTACTTGTCTCCATAGAATTAGTAACTCTTTTATGGGGCAATGTACACGCTTCTATAACAAATTACCCATAGATATCCGAAATTAACCCTATTAAAAAGTTCAAAAAGGGTATTAAAACTATACTATGTAGTAAACGATTATAAAATTTCGGAATATATTAACCACAAAGGCTTTAATGTAGAACAGATAAATACTACAAAGTTCTTAGGATTGTTTATAGATAGTAAGTTAACATGGAAAACACATATAGAAGAGACATGCAAGAAACTAAATAAATCGGCATACGCCTTGTTTCAACTTTCAAAGAAAATTAACAGAGACTCTTTATTAATTGCATACCATGGTCTAGTGGGATCAATTTTAAGATACGGTATAATGTATTGGGGTCACTCGACCGATCGAGAATCAATATTTAAATCCCAAAAAAGGTGTATAAGATCGATGTGTGGTCTGAATACGCGAGAGAGTTGTGTATCAGCTTTCAAAGAACTTAGAATTCTAACTGTGCCGTCCTTATATATTCTACAAGTTGCGTTGTTTGTAAAAGAAAACATTAAACAATTTGAAACCGTGTCTACTTTGCGCACAGTCCCAATTCGAAATCAGTACAAAAATGATATCTGTACCCGTAAATGTAAAACTGCATTGGTACGGAAGAGTATTCTAGGCATGGCAGCAGTTATTTATAATAAATTACCAAATCGGATTAAGATCATGGATATAAATAATTTTAAAAAGACCTTGACATTGCTATTAATCAATAAATGCTATTACTCAGTAGATGATTTTATAAATGACAAATGTATAAAGTGAACTATTAGGTAATTAATATATATTATTGATGATGACATAACACCGATTAACAAGGAATATTTGTGACATTATAATTGTAACTACAGTTAATTATCTTAACCACTGACATTTGTACGCCTCACAGGCAAAGTATAGAGATCTTTATAGTATATATATAACAACAAAATGTATTGTACCTATACTTGACAAATAAAATATTGATTGATTGATTGATTGATAAAACTGATTGGGTGTGAGCAGCTCCTCATTCAGCAACTCCTAAATATATTTTTGTAAAATACATTGTTGTTAAAAAACAATTTTATTAAAAGAAGAATGATAAACAGAAAGGTCAGTCCAACAAAACAATTAAGTTAGAAGACTAGCTCGCTGAGTTTCTTACCGTATCTTCTAAGTTTGAGGCCGCGTACCGATACGGTGGTAGTTGTAAAAAAATTAATAATTTTTGACGTTTTTAAGAACTATTGTAGGCCTATGCCACAACATATTTTGACTTTGACTAATGCTATATGAGTACCATTAAAATCATTCCACGAAGTTTTCGCAACGCGCCATCATAGCGAATGAGGGCCCTGACTGACGCAAATTATTATGGCGTACATCGAACTGTGATTTTTTTTTTTCGGACTGGTTATTTTTTGGCAAAGATTTATCCGGTGCGGAGATCCAAGCCACACCTACTAAATCCATTTGAGTTTATTACACTTTCATCACCTGGATGATCAAAGGCGACTAATTAATATCTAATGACATTCTATCTATCTATCTATATCATCACGCCAGATCCCTTACGGGGTAGGCAGAGAGTACAGAGTTCCAACAGGCTCTTTTTTCTTACATACCACTGGAAAATCTAATGACATTCCAGTGACAAATCACCCAGGCGATTATGTAGCCCTTTTTGTCTTGTTTTGAGCGGTCTATGTTGACGACTAAACTAAGTTATCGTTAGTTTTCGTTTAAGTTTGTTCAATTCGACGTGAGCTGGCTTACTCAAGAGAATCAAACGGTTTGCTGTTCAAGCCAGATTTCATACTGAAACTAGTAAACTTCGAAACTAGTTTGAAATTTCAATCGTATTCTAGTTCTTAGAGATTCTATTTGGTAGAGATGGTTTCGAACTGTAGATTTTTTTATAATATACAGTGTCCTTCAGTCGAATACATAGTCGAATACAATAATATTTTAAACAAGTCCTAAATTATTTTAACTCCATGAATTTGATGACAATGAAATTGATGAAGTATCCCATCCTGGATAGTGAATTGGGGGATACTTTACATGTTTGGGGATTTGAGGGAATTTGAATCACTTTCACTTATGCGCATATAAGAATACATAATGATTAATACTCCACCAAAATTACACATTACATTCAAAATATAGTGCCACAAGAATCTTTGGCATGTGGATGACATTGAGGGGAACGCTGGCATGAAGTTAGAGTTATCATGTAGAAAAAAATTCCAACTTCCAGGGAAATGTTACAGTAGGTGGGGCCGCACGGTTACTAATTAAAAAAAGAACTTGGGTAAATTTCATAGCAAACGGCAACTCTGCGACTGTCATGTAGTGACATTTTAGTTTATGACAGCGTTAGTTCCGATTTTGGCCGCGGGCCAAATGATACTTTTGGGACTGTAACACAAAATTTAGGTATATATTGATGACATCAGTCTTCAACTTTTCGCCAAAAATCCAGCTTGTATTGTACTTGATATGGATGTGTTGCAAGTTCATTTTGAATTTAAATATCAAATGTCATAGTCGTTTTATCATTAGGTAAAAAAATAAATTTTATATAAATTATCGTTAAAATCAGTAATGGCCAAATAATACATTCAAATATTGTTACGACTTCAATACACCCCGATATCTCGTAAACCACTTATCGGGGAATGTTAATTTTAAAATGCATTACACACAGTTAGGTGCCCTAGCGATGTGTCTAGAAACATCTGGAATCTGCGCTTAAGTGCTGAAACGTCTAGAAGGTTCCTCTCCTTTTAGTTATCGCCGGCGCGCGGTCGCGGTTTACAAGTACCTATTTGTTCACGTACAAATAGGTATATAATAATAATACCGCTTTGAGGGCCGCGCCGGCTATTGTTCGATGTCCTTAGAGGGCTCGCGTCCATTCTAGAACTTTCATTCGAGTATAAAAAGAACACAGAGCGCAGGGACGGACACAGTCTCTTCTCGGAAGCGATAGTGATCAAATCGAGAACAAGCGATCTAAGTGGAATACACAAGCGACCTTATCAACGATATACGGATAATACGAGTGACTCAGGAACTTCGAAGCAGTATTTGGGTACTAACGAGAGAAGTACTAGTGTGTGTTTAGAGCTTGTGTGTACTTGCATTCGACGTACTGTTTTGTGCGTACAGCGCCTAATAAAATTCTTCGCATGTTATTCGGCATTTATTTACCCCGCAAACGTAACAATACGATGCGCTTAAAACCTATGTACATAGTATATCTAGGTCTAAATATAATAATTGGAACCATCCATTGCATTCGAGTGGACGTTGCATTTTAATAATGATTTCATATGTCTGACAACATTTCGTCACGATTTATGTAACCGGTCATTAGATTTACTTTAATATTATATCGAAACCGTTTTTACTTCGTTAAATTTCCACGGATCTGCAATCACGCCGATAAAGAGACGTTTATAATTATTTAGTTGTACTTAAAGGTAACCTATTATCATCGAATAAGCAACGCGTGTGAGTAATTCCAAATTCCACTCAACACCACACCCCTATTTCGTATCGCTACTAAAATCGGAGCCATAAGAGGCTTATTAGAACATCGACCGCGAGAAACGCGTTCAACCGCAACTGAGTTTATTTGAACGATATTTTACGGAATATTATATTATATTGCAATTTAGGCCATAACTGCATTACTTTGTGTAGTGTCGGGGTCTAAGTAGAGTTTTTTATTTATATGATTTTCTTCCTTTATGGAACTAAGTTCTTTAACGCGGCTTGACATAGGTGTTGACAGGTCCCTCCAGCCCAATAGCCCGGGGCTTAAGAATACGGACTAACTAGCGTCCCCCGCTGTCATATCTGGCGGAGGACCCATCTGCATCAACATCAGCAGGGGGGCCTTCGGGGTTGCGGACGCAAGGGGCGGGGGCCCTGAGCGTCCTTCACGAGCAACCCCTAGGAGGACGGTGGCGTGGTGTGGCCCACGTCACCGTGAGCACCACGTCGTTGCAGGAGGGAGCATGTCATCAAATCTCCCTCCGATGGCGGGCTCTTCGGAGCGAGGCACAAGAGGGGCACCGGTGCGTTCCATACGGAGATCCCGGAGCCCCTCCAAAGTGCTGATGTCGGCCACCCTGGGGTTTTTAGTCGGTAGGAATCCGACACGCCCCGCGAGCTTCCCCCGAGGCTCGCGGAAATCCTATGCAGGATTTTCCTCAGGTAAAAAAAAGGAGTTGACAGGTAGAAATCGTAACATAACGAAAAATCGTTACGAGACGTTTGGTTCCGTCCGGCGTAGTTCGAATGTTATCGTAAATGCTGGCTGCCATACTTGTTTACATCACGTGTTAGTTAAATGTGTTCGATGGTCAGAATATACTCCCGTTAAATAAAATCGTCGTTTCAATAACTAGCAGTTTTATTAACAGTGAGTTACAGAGTCTGATTTGAACTTTGTTCCTGACGGAGTTCCCCCGACCTAACATTTTAGTTTTATTTTTTGGAAAAAATATATCTTATTGAGTTTTTCACCACCCTCGAGTATAGTCTAAAGTAGAATTATTAACAATTAAAGTTGCAAGGAAGTCTATGTGCGAATTTTACCATCTATGAGTAGCCTATCCGACGGTATAATTAACAGGTTTTAATTACCGACTAACGCTTATTGAGAAGTTACTGACCAGCGTTTTACGCGAGGGTGGTGAAAAAGGTCCTTAGTTTCACACTAGAAATTACATCTGTGTCGCGTGTCCATTTTAAAAATGTGAAATTGAAATGACTCAAAAACCCAGACAGGGGAAACAAAGATTTGTACCATCCACGGATAGAATCTGCGTCTATACAACCATTGCCACAATAAATTACATACTGAAGGTATCTCAACTTTACTTGACCCCTGCTTAATCTATCTATCTATAACCTCACGCCAGATCCCTTGCGGGGTAGGCAGAGAGTACAGAGTTCCAACAGGTTCTTTCCTTACATACCTCTCTGGCTTCCTCGACTCTCATAGTTCGTCTCATACACGCTCGCCGGTTACGGAGACTCTTGACTTTTCCATCAGATAAGACTCGGTTTATTTGGTCGTGGTAAGATAGTCTAGGTCTTCCCCGGTACCTGCATCCTTCCACTTTCACTCCTGCTTAATACGGATATAAAACGTATAACGGATAATTAATTGGAATTTTCTGAAAACGATTATTTTTTTAGGTAGACTGCCTCGTTGGTCTGGTGGCAAAGCGCATCGCTTTGTGATCACGAGGTCCTGAGTTCAAATCCTAGGTTGGACAAATGTAGTTTTTCTATCGAATAATTCCCAGTATGAGTCCGGAGTCTGGAATTATGCCCGGTATATGGCAATAGGCTCGCCCCCTATTACATGGGACCTAACAACGTCGGCGAAACGTGGGTGTACTCAGTACACCTCTGCCACCCCCTCTGGGGAATATAGGCGTGTCGGTGTCTTTTTTTTTTTTTTTTAATTAACTTTGTTTAAAAAGTATAAACACGTATCTAGATAATTTATGAATGTTACATTTTAATAATTCAACACCAGAGTACACTGTTAAAGTACAAGGTATTACCATAATAAAAAAACAAACATTGTATTCCAAATTTGAATTCAGGAATCCCAACATGGCCGCTTGGGGACAATATTTTTATGCCGCGTAAACATAACCTTTACCCAACGCCTATGGATTTGTTGAAAAAAGGATATGTGTTTTCTTTAAGTTTTGTTTTTTTTTTCTAAATTGCAGGCAATAGCCGTTCAGAATGGAAAGGGGCACACAAAGGACACACGTCTGTATTGCCTTGCTGTTGTAATAAAGGCGGGCATTTCTGTTGGTAGGCAGCAATCGTAAAAACAATATCTGTTTCATTTTCTTTGTATGTACTTTCTTGTTGTGTCTTTATCTGGATTCTGGTTTTGTATTGTAATTTTATTTTATGTTATTCATCTGTATCTATTGAGCAGTGATAGCCTAGTGGTTAGACCGTTGGACTGCAAAGTCGGAGGTCTCGGTTTCAAACCCAGGCACGCACCTCTGTCTTTTCGAAAGCTTGTGCCTAATAAAAATTAACTATCACTTGCTTTAACGGTGACGGAAAAAATCGTAAGGAACCTGCATGCCTAAGAGTTTCTCGAAGTTGTGTGAAGTTCGCCAACCCGCACTGGGCCAGCGTGGTGGATATGGCCTTAACCCTCTCGGTTTGAGAGGAGGCCCGTGCCCAACGGTGGGACAGTTTCTTAACAGGGCTAATATTATTATCTGTATCTGTTATAACAAGGTGGACTGATAATCTTGTGAAGGTTGCGGTCGCAGGTAAATTCTGGATGCAGGTCAAAGCCAGATACAATACAAAACCGGCCGTTGTAGCGATCTTTAGGGGCCTTTGTCCTTCAGTGGACGTGTTTCGGTTGATTGACCTTTATCTATATCATCATATCAGATTTCTTGTGGGGTACGTTGAGGTGATGATGATTTTTATATTTCTAAGACTTTGTTAGCAGTAAAAACATTGTAATGTAACTTACACCTCTGAGAAATGGTAGGGGGAGGAAAGGGAGACATGTGATATCAAAATGCCTTAAAAATATGACGATTTTTGTTCTTGTTAGTTAACTAATAAGGGCTTAATTTGGTTTTAATTTCTTACTGCAAAAAATCAGCTCATAATAAGCACTTGTGTGCATAAAAGCTTTTTAATTTAAATAGCATTTGATGTAAAGAATAACGGCCAGAATGCGTTGTGTATTTACACCCCTAAATTAATGGGTTTGTATGTTCAAATTTAATTACTTTCAAATTACTTTTTTAAGTTCTCTGAGTTTCCAGCCAGGTCGCGTTCTGATCCTTCGGTTGTTTAGTTTTTTTAGTAGCATATTCTGTATCCCACCGCTGGGCAAACACCTGTATTTTGCATCTCCACACAAATCGATCTTGGGCCTGTAGTATCCATGTCATGTTGCCTCAGATAAGATTGAAAATTCGTATTTATACGAAGAAAATGCTGCTAGATAATTAATTTTAAACTTTAACGTAATAACATAAAAGTCGAAAGCTTTATCGATTTTAAACAGACAACCGCAACCCTATTCCTTTTACATTACTAAAGTCGACTGCAATTTGTTAAAGCATGTTCTAGCTCATTATATGGAGGCTCGTTTAGTCGATATCTATTCGTGATATCGAATGCTTTAGTTGAGTGTCTGTAGTGAATAGTTAATAAAAACCGCCGGTCCCGAGCGGCTATTGAACTATTGCTGTGGGGCTCCAGTGTGGGAGGCAAACTTCTTTATTAATAAAATAAACACCGTAACGCCTATATTCCCCAAGCGGGATTGGCAGAGGTGTACTATGTACACTCACCTTTCGCCGACGATGTTAGGTTCCATTAGGGGGTGAGCCTACCATCCCCTGAAACAACATCAGCAGGGGGGCCTTTGGAGTCGCGGACGCAAGGGGCGGGGGCCCTGAGCCTCCTTCGCGAGCAACCCCGAGGAGGACGTCAGCGTGGTGTGGCCCACGTCGTCGTGAGCACCGCGTCATCAAGTCTCCCGTCCGATGGCGGGCTCGTCAGAGCGCGGCACAAGAGGGGCACCGATGCGTTCCATACGGAGATCCCGGAGCCTCTCAAAAGTGCTGATGTCGGCTACCCTGGGGTTTTAGTCGGTATGAATCCGACACGCCCCGCGAGCTTCCCCCGAGCCACGCGGAAGTCCTATGCTGGATTTTCCCCAGGAAAAACAGGGGGTGAGCCTATTGCATTATACCGGCCACAATGCCAGACTCCAGACTGATACTCGAATTTTTTGTATAGAAAAATTACAGTTTTGTCCGATCTAGGATTTGAACCCAGAACCTCAGATCGCTACGCGCATTATTCGCTAGAGCTAGAGCAGCAAGGCGATCTTTTAACTTCTTTTCTTCCGTAGAAGAAACATCTCTAGGAACTAGGAATTATCCCTACGCCGTGGGTCCGTTTACAAACACGAAATTGACATTCGCAAACACTTAGGCCCCTTATTTGCTATCACCAAACGCGGCGCGTTAGTAAAAATCCGGATCAAATATACATATGAGGGTTCCAAGGATTTATCCTGTACGGAAATTCCAGTGATTCTTTATCCAGTAGGCGAAGCAACTTACGTGCTTACCACCCAATCGAGCAGTCGCGTCGTGCCACCTGCTTATTGCTAAATTAACAGCGTTACTTGTTTTCATTGTAGCATGAATACGTTTCAGCATCTCTGTATTTCAGAAGGCACTTTATGGCGTTGGTTTCGACTGGAACTTAAAATTTTCCGGTTGAAAAAATAAATATTTTTCACCTTGTCACCATTGCTCCCCCTAGATATACCTAAATACCATAATGGAAAGAAAGCAATAAAATTATGCTTCATCATCATCATCAACACATCAACATAGGCCTCCCCAATCGCTTTCCAGCGTAACCGGTCCGACGCCACTTGCATCCAACGACTTCCTGCCATTTTCACAAGATCGTTCCTGCCATTTTCACAAGATCGTCGATCCATGTGGTAGGCAGTCGTCCTGCGCTACGCTTGCCAATACGTGGTCTCCACTCTAGAATCTTTCTGCCCCAACGCCCGTCCGATCTTCGCGCTATGTGGCCCGCCCATTGCCACTACAGCTTGCTAATCCTGAGGGCTATGTCGGTGACCTTGGTTCTTCTAAGAATCTTCTCATTCCTGATTCGATCACGTAGAGAAACGCCGAGCATAGCTCTTTCCATAGCTCGCTGAGTTACTCTGAGCTTAATTATGCTTATGCCAGAATAAATTGTAATAATCTGTTATAATCCTACTAACTCAGTAAGCTAAAGTGGCAATGGGCTGGTCACATCTGCAGAAGGACCGACAGCCGATGGAGCAAACGTATCCTAGAGTGGAGATCGCGACTTGGTAAGCGTAAGGTAGGACGGCTAGATAGACCGACGACCTCAAAAAGGTCGCTGGGACAGACTGGATGCGGAAGGCGGAGGACCGTGTGCAATGGCGCGTGTTAGGAGAGGACAATGTCCAGCAGTGGACTGCGATAGACTGATTGATTGAATACTACTAATATTGTAAAAGTGGAAGTTTGTTTGTCTGAATCTTTGTTACTCAATGAAGGACGATTTAGCGCAGTAGTTAAGAGCTTATGCCGCTCAGCCCACAGTATCTAATAGTCGCGGGTTCGATTCCCGCACGGGACAAATCTTTTTGTGATCCACAATCATTTGTTCCGGTCTGGGTATTTGTGTATGTGAATTTTCATGTTTGTAAACGCACCCACGATACAGGAATAAATCCTAGAGTGGCTACGCTTTTTTTCTTAAAAAAGTAAAAATAAAAACGTCACCCAAAATCGGCTGAACGGATTTGTATGAAATTGGGCAACCAGTTTATTACCTGAATTAACACATCCTTTTTATCACGGAAAAATGTTAGTTTCCAGTCTAAAGTCGACGCGGATGAAGTCACGGGCTGAAGCTAATGTCTTATAAAGTAAAATACAGTTGTACAAAGATATTTTAGCCCGTGCCCAAAATCGGAACTAAACGCTGTCATCGAGTGAACTGTCACTTCATAACAGTCGCAGAGTTGCCGTGTGCTATAAAATACCCGTGTGCTATAAAATTTTAACCCTATTGCCTCGTTGGTCTGGTGACAAAACACATCGCTTTGTAATCACGAGGTCCTGGGTTCAAATCCTAGGTCGGACAAATGTAGTTTTTCTAACGAAAAACTTCCCAGTATGAGTCCGGCGTCTGGAGTTGTGCCCGGTATATGGCAATAGGATCGCCCCCTATTACATGGGACCTTACATCGTCGGCAAAATATGGGTGTAGACAGTACACCACTGCCACCCCCGCTTTGGGAATATAGATGTGACGGTGTATTTACACCGTCACCCACGCGAAATTAGGGTTAACAAATGTTGGGATGTACGCTGTTGGCCGCGAGGCCTTTACAGCTTCACCGGACTTAAGGGCCAGCGTACAACCACTACGCACCAACGCCCCCCAGTCACTGTAATCCACGGGCCAAAAACGATCCTTGTCGTGCTGTTACATACCATTGATAGTTTTTATAAGTATTTCCAGAAAGATTTCAAAATGTCAAGGTGAAAAATATTTTTTTTTTCATCATAATATCTTTAAAATAAACTTCTACGCCGATGGTCAGTGTGACCACACCCTCCTATAATAAAAAGGAGCGGCCTATACGGCGCCTGCAACTGACATAAAATTGATCCCAGTTTACACCCATCTATGGGCTTCCAGGATTTTCGCTAAGCTCACTAAACGACTTGGGTTTTGCATCTAAATCTTGTGTGAAAAACCGACGCGGCGATAGGGCAATAGACTAGGTATCTCTTACACCTAATACTTATAAACATAAATCTTTTTAGTATCTGTATTTAATAGCCCGAACACAACGAAGCTATTTTATTTAGTTAAGGAGTTCCTATGAACAAATTCCGGCTCTATTGTCTGATGATGGAAGCGAAATATGACCATTACCGGTATTCACGTACCCCCTACCTAGAGCTATAGCACTTGTTAAGATAAATCTAAGGAGTCCAAACACGACGTAGCTGTCTTATTTAGTTGAGGAGTTCCTTTGACCACCTTTCGGCTCTATTATCAGATCAGTTCGATATATATACATAGGTATATTTAAATTTCAACTTAATCGAAATCCATTAAGTGCTTCAAAAATGAAATTAAAATTTAAACAGAAAAGGGAGAAGAAACTTAAACGCTTGTAAAAAAATATGTGGAACCGAAAGACATGGAATGGACAGCCCATAAGATTGGTGAAAGATGGTGAAGATTTAAACTGGGGTAACATAGCAAACTAGGCGGCGCTCGTAACGCTGTGCGCGCGGTGTTCTTAGCGATCACCAAGTTTTACCAGCCTTCGACTCGGTCCGCCTGAGATGGGTGATCATTTGTAGCATTTTCATATTCGAGACTCTCCGTGCTTTGAAAGGTAAGTTAAGTCGTTGGTTCCAGTCACCATGTAATGTAGTAGTCGTTAAGCCGAGTTGAAAGCCTTGTATGCGGCTTGATATATTACAACATTAGGTGGCCACAAATCTGCCCCCGCCAATCTGCACTGGGTCCGCGTGGTTATGACCTGATCCCTCTCACCTCGATTCGTGAGAGAAGGCCTTCGCCCAGCAGTGGGCAGTGTAGACTGATATTATTATTATATATCACCAGAGTTAAGTAGCGTTTGGTCCGGCCAGTGTGGATTCCAATTCTAGTTTGCACAAAGTGTCATATAGATTTTTTTATCGAACTTTTTTTAGTGGTAGTATTGAATCCTGCGCGGTGGTGCCATTGGATCGTACCCTATTACATGTGGAACCTCACATTTTCGGCGTAATGTAGGTGTATACCATGTGTATATAGTTCTCATCTACCACTCTTGCTTGAAAAGGGCAGGTGTGGCGGTTCTTTTTCTAAATTTATTATAATATTAGCCCTGTTAACAAACTGTCCCATCGTTGGGCACGGGCCTCCTCTCAAACTGAGAAGTTTAGACCATAGTCCACCACGCTGGCCCAGTGCGGGTTGACAAACTTCACACACCTTCAAAAAACTCTTAGGCATGCAGGTTTCCTCACGATGTTTTCCATCACCGTTAATGCAAGTGATAGTTAATATTTAATACGCACATTCTTTCGAAAATACAGGGGTGCGTACCTGGGTTTTAAACACAAGACATTTGACTTTGCAGTCCAATGGTCTTACCACTAGGCTATCTATCACTGCTATGTGCTACGTGATCATCACAAATAAAAAAAATCTTTTATCCAACCAATAAACAAGCCAATTATCCTACGAATAATAGCGAGAGGAAATCATAGACAATTAGGTAAAGGAAGCATAAAGGAAGAATGCGACCGGAAGTACGGCCCGACGGGAGGGACCGGAAGTGAGATAGCAACATGGCGGCATGGTCAGCCGTTAGGAAATACAGTTTATAATTCGTTTAGGGAGTTGTTGAAATTAATGTTCAAACTTTTTTTACACTGGCTAAATTCTAGAATTGTTGCTAAGCATTTTTTGTAGCTTACGGCTAAATTGGTCAAAAGCTTGGCTTGTAAATGGCCTTTTAGAACTTATTGAGTACACTGACATTTATTTTATAGAGAGAGGGTAATTTAGGACATTCGGAATACTTTAATTTTGATATTATACTTATTAAGCAGTGATAGCTTAGTAAACCGAGTCTTATCTGATGGAAAAGTCAAGAGTCTCCGTAACCGGCGAGCGTGTATGAGACGAACTATGAGAGTCGAGGAAGCCAGAGAGGTATGTAAGGAAAGAACCTGTTGGAACTCTGTACTCTCTGCCTACCCCGCAAGGGATCTGGCGTGAGGTTATAGATAGATAGATAGCTTAGTGAGAGGTCTCGGGTTCAAACCCAGCACGCACCTCTGTCTTTTCGAAAGCATGTGCGTATTAAAAATTAACTATCAGTTGCTTTAACGGTGAAGGAAAACATCATGAGGAAACCTGCTGAAGGAGTATTAAGTTCGCCAAACCGCACTGGGTCAGCGTGGTGGACTATGGCCTAAAACCCTTTCAGTTTGAGAGGAGGCCCGTGTCCAACGGTGGTGACAAATTTTATAATTTTCGTTCTTTTTTTCAGCACATCTATAAGAGAGCCTTTGTATTACTAAAGTGTGTGTGTGTGTGAGTGATGTACGCTGTTGGCCGCGAGGCCTTTACAGCTTCACCGGACTTAAGGGCGATCGTGCAACCACTACGCTCGAGCCAGAAAGGCAAGAGGCGACATACTCGAGGGCGCCTTGAAGAGGCGGCTACGGTTGGGACAGTCACTACGGGGTGAGGGGGTGCACTACTACGTGCACCGGTCAACCGCCGGCTAGGGGAGGGGATCTATGACTTCGTCGTCCTCGAACTAACGTGTTTGGACATCACACAAGGAAGAAATATCCCTACCAAATCCCCATTTGTTTCACTTACTGAGAGTCTCTCATCTGGACATAAATTATCATGGCCGGTCTGGAAATCTTTAAATAGACTTCGGACCCAGGTCGAACGGAGCAAGGAAAACAAGTTCAGGTGGGGATTCATAGACGGTACCAATTTGGGGTGTTTGTGCGACGTAACCTAAACGATGTCCCACCTTATATCGTGCTCCGCATCCCCTAACATCAGTGCGCAGCAGGACTTAATGGATGTAACCGACAATGCAGACAATGTGGTCGCATTCTGGGCTGCATCCATATAACTATAGCATGTTTGCCGTCGAAACGCTAAGAAGGAATAAGTATATGCTATTGACATAATTTGTTTTTGTTTTTTTCGTAAAATTCTCTAACATTCCGACATTGAAATCGTGTCCGGTACGAAAGGAATAGGTTCACCCCCTATTACATTTTGACCTAATATCGTGAAATGTGGGTGTATATTTTAACCTTGCCACCCCCACTTAAGGGCATATAGGCGTGAATATTTAATTAAAATAACGTATTTATTCCTGTTAATTGGGTGCGTTTATAAAAACACTAAATTTTTTATTGTTTTTTTAAACATAGCCCCACACTAGTATTTAATTCTGTGTCGTGGGTGCGTTTACAAACATAAAATTCACATACACAAATACCCAGACCGGAACAAATAATTGTGGATTACACAAAGATTTGTTCCGTGCGGGAATCGAACTCGCGACTATTAGACACAGGGGGCGGAGCGGCTTAAGCTCTTAACCACTGCGCTAAATCGTCCAATTCACATACACAAGCGCCTAAAACCAAAACATTTGTCGATCATACAAAGATTACAAAGGTGCGGGGCTCCCGCGACCGTTTAATCCAGTGAGCGGAGCGGTCTACGTTTTAACTAATGAACCAAACCGTAAATAGATATCGTGGAATTTAAATAATTAAAGTGAGTTCAACTCATACATAAAATGCATCATAAGTCAAATTCAGTACTCGGATTTCCGGTCAAACTTCTGTATAAAGCGATAAGGATCGTCCGCCATTTCCGTTTCCGGTGAGCTAATTTAAAATTTGACTGCATACTGTGACCCATTTCCCGTACAATAGCTTTATTCGTTCGAATATAAATTGGATTATTTCCTTGAAATAGGGTAGGCAGACGTGTATTTAGTACACCCACGTTCGTTGATCACGTCCTAATAATATTATAAATGTAAAAGCTTGTATGTTTGTACCTCTCTCTCTCAACCACGCAAAAACGGTTGAACGGATTTGGATTAAATTTGGCACACAAATAGTTTATACCATGGCGTAACACATAGAATACTTTTTAACTAGGAAAAAATTAGATTCCTGTCTAAAGTCCACGTGGACGAAGTCGCGGGCAGAAACTAATCATTTCATAAATCTTTCGATTTAATTTAAGTTAGGGTTAAAAAATAAACATCGTTACCCCACTCAAGAGTTTTTAACCGGCGAGCGGGACAAACTATGAGAGTGGAGGAAGCCAGAGTGGTCCGTAAGGAAAGAACCTCTTGGAACTCTTACCCTTTGCCTACGCCGTAAGGTAGTTTTCCAAACTTTATTATGCCCCGGCCCAGTTATTTTAATATTTCCCCGTCTTGACCCCCACAAGTTTTTAACCGTCCTAGTATATATAGGGAAATTAAAAAAACACACTTCAATGTCCATATAATATAAGAAAGCGTATTAAAGTAAAAAAACGTTAACTTTTAACAATAATATTAATATAATATCAATCATATAACTTTATATTTTAGTCAGATGTATGAAGCTGTCTGTTTTTAACTACAAGTATGTATGTTTGAACGAGTATGATTGATTGCAAAAAATGAGACAATACTGGGACCCGGTGTTTTATTTTGGTGGCCCGGTGCCGTGTCGCGACCCACCATATGGGAAACGTTGCCGTAAGGGATCTGGCCTGATGATATATGTAGATAGATCGATAGAACACCGTCTCGCCTATATTCCCCAAGCGGGGGTGGCAGAGGTGTACTGTGCACTACCATATATCATCGACGATGAAAAGTTCCAATGTGTGCGAGAACCAGGCACAATAATTCCAGACTCCGCACTGCTATTTAGAGATTTTTATTAAGGGCCTACCGCGATCGGCCATTTATCGACCGAAGAAAACAGCCGGCGCAGCGCAATGGGAGCGCGACGGTGGTGCGTCTTGGGGATTTGTAATGTACAGAAATGTACGGGAGACGCCACACACCGCAGCCACGCTCGGCGCGACGTCAAACGTCGCAACCGAACGCAGCCGAGCCATTTGACCAAATCGAGCAAATTGGGCGAGATCATATAGTTAAAGTACATAGCCTTATGTGAGGAATAGCTCTAGATAAGGACATAAGTACAAAGGCCTCTAGTACAAAAATGTTAAATTTTGGTATATGTACATCTTTAAAGATTATAAATATAACTAACATTAAATATAACCGAACTTTGACATAAAGGAAATACTTTATCATAAATTAAATAAGTAATTATAACAAAACATACTTATAATCACCAATATAATTTGTAGCCTTTGTCTGGTGCTGTACTCAAAAAAGAGATCATTTGACAGTAAAAAAAAAATAATAATAACCCACATACCACTTGGAAGCCACCTTAGTGGGGAAACAGGTTTCCCTGTCTTATATTGTTATAAATTAGGTACTAACATACTTTGTTTCCAGATCTAGTACACAGTAAGAGTCTTCTATCTATATCTGATATGATATGATATCTATCTCTATCTATATCGTCACGCCAGACCCCTTGCGGGGAAGGCGGGGGGTGCGGGGTTCCAACAGTTCTTTACTTACATACCTCTCTGGCTTCCTCCACTCTCATAGTTCGTTTTGAAAGGGTTTTCTATGATACTAGAATTATAAGAAAGGGATTAATTTCATATAGACAAAGTTCTGGATCGGTAATTCCTCAACTCTAGTTATATAAAGAGACATATATATAAAAAAAAATCTATATATAGAAGACATAACAGATGGAGAATGCACTGATATCTGATAAGTAATGATTGATTATTATTACCCGGTAGTAATGAGTTATGGACAACAGGTGTGCTATAACAGGTGCTTTAAAGATTTTTGTTGAGATCAATCTACGCTATATAACATAACATGTTATAGAATTTGATTAAATAAATTTATTTTGAATAAGTTAGACAGACTGGTTGTAAGAAACAATATATGTGTGTATATATATATATATATATATATATATATATATATATATATATATATATATATATATATATATATATATATATATATATATATATATATATATATATATATATATATATATATATATATATATATATATATATATATGTTGTATTTGTGCTGTATAGCAATGCAAACAACGGGAATGTGTTATACAAATGTACTCATGACATGTTATGTTTTAGAGCTCACGCTTAAAAATGACATTCATGTGGTATACTTCAACTTTACCCTTATAGCTCTAAACAGCTGCATGTTTATATCGAGACCGAAGGACACAGTATAATAAGTGATCAAACGAACTTACCTGAAGTGAAGTTCGATCATTATTATACGAAGTCCTTCGTTCGAAGATATAAGTATCCAACCCGCCCTGCCCGTTGGTAATTTTGAAATGTACTACTTCTAAAAGGAATGGTCGCAGAGGTTATGTCCACAGATACCATAGAGGAGGCGTTGACGTTTTGTCTCTAAAATTAGCGAGCTGCCAAGCGAATCGAGAGAGCTGCATGTTTATATCTTCGAACGAAGGACTTCGTATAATAATGATCGAACTTCACTTCAGGTAAGTTCGTTTGATCACTTATTATATTAGCTAAAAACATTCTGTAATCGATTCTGTGTTCGACTCTACCCAATTAACGAGGACTAAATATTTTCGTTCGCTTGAATAAAGTTTCCATAAACAACGGAAAGTTCTACTCATAACGGAAAATTTCGTTGTTTTCACAGATGTTTCATATTAACTGTTTCTTGTTTGTTTTCGTTAGGAAAGAAAACAAGTTATTTTGAATTTTGTATATTTTTTTTATAAAAGAAAAACGTGTGGGGCTTCGTTTTTTTTGAACTATGAATTATTCCTTTGTCGTGGCTGAGTTTACAAAAATTAAATTCATATGCGCAAACACCTAGACCAAACAAATATTTGTGAGTCACACAAAGTATTGTCTTGTGCGGGAATCGAACCCGTGCCTACGCAATCCAGTAAGCGGAGCGACTCAAGTTTTTAATCAATGGACCAAGCCATCTGTCAAATATTGAATTAGGTTTGTATCTAAGGGATATCATGAAGGAAACAGATTAGTTCCCAATGTATTCTTCACGCCGTTATCTCCGAAAAAGTATGCAGACGTACACAGTATTTTGTAAAAAAGAAGAATGATAGACGGGAGGACAAGTCAAGAGTCTCCGTAACCGGCGACCGTGTATGAGGCGAACTATGAGAGTGGAGGAAGCCAGAAAGGTATGTAAGGAAAGAACCTGTTGGAACTCTGTTCTCTCTGTCTACCCCGTAAGTGATCTGGCGTAATTATATAGATACACAGAAAGACCAGTCTAATAAAATAATTAAGGTAAAAGACTAGCCCGATGGGTTTCTCGCCGGATCTTCTCAGTGTGACGTCGCGTTCCGACCCGATAGTAGTTGTAAAAAATATAATAAAGGACATTGTTCTGCGCCCACATATGATTTGCCCCATTGAAACAACAACAATGAAAAACTATTTGCATGATTTCAAATCACCCATAAGTTCTCTTAAGGCATTTATTATTAAACGGACAAGCGGGGGAATCGCAATATTGCACAAAAAGTATTGACCATTTTGAGCTTATAATTCAGTAGCCATTAATACATATGACGTTATATTGTATGTTAGCATTCAGTAAAGATATCGGCGACTTCGATATAAGTACTTACGATACTTTGAAATATTCGTTTTAGATTGCAAATTGTCCGTTAGATACGGATATTTGCCATTATTTTAATAAAATAGATAAATAATGATGGCATGGGTCAAATGTTTGTTGGTTCTGGGGCAATTTTCGACAATGTCCTTTTGACGTTTGTAAGAGATCTTGTTGGCCTATGAAATAAAAGAATTTCGACTTTGACTTTACAAAGTACACCTGAGTTTCACCTGGGCACCTGGTAATTCTTTTTTTTTTTAATATTTACGTAGTCCCACACTAGGATTTATTTCTGTGTCGTGGATGCGTTTACAAAAATGAAAATTCACATACACACACACCCAGACAGGAACAAATAATTGTGGATCACACAAAGATTTGTCCCGTTCGTTAAGCTCTTAACCACTGCGCTAAATCGTCCGTCAAATTTTTGCTTCCTATGTGACGGGTAGCGAGCCTATCGTCATTTTTAGGTCATCATCTCAGCGTATACTTGTCCACTTTTGAACATCATCATCATCATCATCATCTCAGCCTATACTTGTCCACTGCTGAACATAGGCCTCCCCAATCGCTCTCCAGCGTAACCGGTCCTATGCCACTTGCATACAACGTCTTTCTGCGATCTTCACAAGATCGTCCGTCCATCTGGCAGCGGCCATTCCACGTTGCGCTTGCATATTTTTCAAGTACCTCATTTTATATATTTTGTTTTGGGATTTTCGTTATTCTAGTGGAAAATAGTGCGGGTGAGAATCACGAGATCTCGGGTTCGAATCTTAGGTCGGACAGAAAGTACTTTCTTTTTATTTTTTCAGGTGCAGTGCGAAATCCCCTCATTACATTGGGGCCTAACTTCGTGGGTGATTTATAGGTGTACACAGTACACCTCTGTCGCCCGCGCTCGAGCATTATTATTATATTGTTACGTAGGGAGGTAAATAAATGCCTATAACGTGCGAAGTACTTCATTAGGCGCTGTACAGTACGTCGAAATAAACACAAGCAAATACTACACAAGCACTAAAAGCACACTAGTACTACTCTATACAAACCACAAATACTGCTTTCAAATCGCTGAGTCACTCGTAGTATCCGTATATCGTTGCTAAGGTCGCCAGTGTATTCCACTCAGATCGCTGGTTCTCAGATTTGATCGCTGTCGCTTTCGAATAGAGACTGTATCCATAGTCGTGCTGAGTGTTCCTTTTATACTCGTATGAAAGTTCTTGAATGGACGTGAAACCTCTAATTACATCGATAGAAATTATTACATACCTATTTGTACGTGAACAAGTAGGTACTTGTTTACCGCGACCGCACTCCGGCGATAATGAAAGGAGTGGAATCTTTTAGACGTTTTAGCACTTCAACGCGGAATCTAGATCTTTCTTGACGGATCGATAGGGGACCTAAGGACGTGTAATGCGTTTTAAAATTAACATCCTCTGATATGGGGTTCACGAGATATCGGGGTGTATTGAAGTCATAACAATATAAAGATGCACTTCTGCCTAAAAATGGGCCACTTTCCCGTTTGGACACCTTTTTGTTTCGTAACCCTCATTTTAACACGTTTTTATTCGCTTGACCTGTAACTATGTACATATCTATGTATGTAACGGAATCTTTCAACGTAATTTTTACCAACTTTAAGGCGTTCAATTAACTTAAAAATTGGTGCACAAGAACCGATGACAATAAAATAACTTTGGTCGAATATCTTAACCAGGATCACCAGAATCTGTCTGTATGCCTTTTCGGTTTAACTCATGTGATCCATTTTTTAAGTATTTGCGGGTTTCTTATTGAGCTAAAATTTGGCATACGTCTGTAAGTTAGGTGATAATGCAATAATATGGTACTATAGACCTGGTTAATGGAACCACCCAACTACTCAATATAACTCTGCTCTGTTTGGCCTCGTTGGATTTGTCTTGACGTATCGTCAAGTGTTTATCGTTTTACTAGCGAAATACGAGTATCCTAGGAACTAAATACGTGCTTTACCAAATATAAAATTCAATTCATATACAGAAAAACCCAGATCGAAACCAACAATTGCGGGTCACGTATTTTTCTGGGCGTGGATCGAATCCGGGACTTCTCAATCCTCTAAATAAAGCCACCTACGCTCTAACTTCGTACGATTTAGCGCAGTGGTTAAGAGCTTAAACCGCTCCGTCTACTGTGTCTAATAGTCGCGGGTTCGATTCCCGCTCGGGACAAATCTTTGTGGGACCCACAATCATTTGTTTCGGTCTGGGTATTTGTGTATGTGAATCTTCATGTATGTAAACGGACACAGGAATAAATCCTTGTGTAGGGCGACGTTTTATCAAAGAAAAAAATATCTATTAAGCCAAGCCGCCATACTTATCACGAATGTTACTATAATTCACGTTATTAACTTGTCAAACATGTAGTTGATAAAATAATTATCAACATACCCAATTATGCTATCAACATAACATAATTAGGTATGTTCATAATCATGTAATTAACTCCATTACAATACGTAATAAGCGATTTATTACATAATTGTCACGTGTCATAAAGTTTTGGTCCCACTATCCGCGGAAGTGTTAGCAGACTAAATTTAACTAATTTTAAGTTTCTAGATTTATGCGAACATTAACATAAACGACTGCCTCGTTGGTCTAGTGACGAATAATGTGCTTTGCGATCGCGAGGTCCTGGGTTCAAATTCTAGGTCGGACAACTGTAGTTTTTTATCGAAAAACTTCTAGTATTAGTCCGGAGTCTGAAATTGTACCTGGTATATCGCAATAGGCTCGCCTCCTATTTTATGGGACCTAACATCGTCGGCAAAGTGGGTGTACACAGTACACCTCTGGCACCCTCGGGGAATATAAGCGTGACGTTTATTAAAATAAAATATAAAAAAAATTGGGATTTTATCACGTCATTGGTTTAAAGATTACCACGACGACTGACTTTTACTGTACGCATTTAAGTGTTACCTGCGACCTTTACCAGCTTATTGATACTCTCTACGTAGGGTATGAGGTTGCCACCGAGCACCTTTCTGCTCCAATGGCCGTTAGTTCTACGTGTAATTTGCCCCATCCACTAACGTTAAGTTTGACAATTTTGAGGGCTAATTACTTTAGCTCTTTCGTGGATTTTTTCGCGATCTCAAAAATGATAGTGGTGTAGTCTCATCTCATACCGTATTAAGTACTCCTTTGGGGAAACCAGACTAGTCACTGCACAGAGAAGTACCGATACGTTCCTCATGGAGATCCCAGGGCTTCGCCAAAGTGTTGATGCCGGGCTCCCTCGGGTTTTTATTTACTAATATAAGTCCTATTCAGAAAAAAAACCAACACTGTCACGCCTATATTCCCCAAGCAGGGGTGGCAGAGGTGTAATGGTATAATGTTATACACCGGACACGATTCCAGATTCCGGCCTGGGAATTTTTCGTTAAAAAAACTACATTTGTCCGACCTAGGACTTGAACCCAAAACCTCGTGATCACAAAGCAATGCGCTTTGCCACTAGACGAACGAGGCAGTCCTATGCAGAATTATCATGTAAATATTAGGTAAAAGGAAAAGAAATACTAGCATGTGTCACACGCAAATCGCTTGCACTCAAACTATACCTACTTTTGAAGGCAAGTAAGGTCATATTGTCCTAATATATCATATCCAGCTCAACTTCCAAGCAAATTGGTTTACCGATACTTAACATAAATCCCACGTCTCCTGGGTTGCCAGAAGTATTTCAGCTCGTGTGTTATGATCCGTAATATTATCTAAAATACCTTTGAGGCGTATTTGACATGTATGGAATATTAAAATTGACTACGTGGGGCATGTTGTCCCAAATGTATGATATTTAAATGTTTGGTAATTCATTGTGTTATGGATGCAGCGAATATAAATGGATACATAATAATACATTATTTTTAAGCGGGAAAGCACAGTTAAAGATATTTTCCCGAAGTCCCAAGTAATATATGTCGTATCCTATTATTTGAAAATCAGTTAATGGAATGACGAGCAGTTATTTTTAATTTAGTATTCTTGTTATCTTGTCATACTCTATGATTGCTCAAGTGTGTTTAGTTGTGAAGCGACGACAGATGGCATCTGACAAATGACGAATCATCGATGACAGATAGTCGATGTATGATGGCGGACGACACTGCGTTGTTATTCGATTGGCAACGGGGCAAGCGGTCGGACGTATCGCTGAGCAGCTAACCTTACTGCATTCCATGTGACATTTATTTCCAACTATTGTGCGCATACTCGCATATTAAGGAAGATCAGTGTACCGAACGAGACTCCAGTGTTATATCAAGATTTCATGTTCGGCCACCATGCGGACGACTATAAAAACGAAGATAAGTCTACCTTTCACCGCTACCAGCATTGAAACGGCTATAAAGAAACCTAAGCGCCGATATATAATTCATACGTAAATACAAAAGATTGTAGCTGTGTCTTGTTAGAGCGTTTGATTTATATCCAAGATGTCAAGGCTCCAAATCCCAGCTTATCTTTCTGAGTTTGAAACCATATGTTTAAACACTTCCTTGAAAGGAAAACATCGAGGAGAATCATTTTAGGTCCTACAAAACCCAAAAAAAATAATAGATTCGAATGAATCATTAATAGTAGAGTGTCGACAAGTTCACACTTCTTTGTGGTTTTTTTATACGTAGCCCCACACTAGGATATATTTCTGTGTCGTGGATGCGTTTATAAACATGAAAATTCACATACACAAATACCCAGACTGAAACAAATAATTGTGAATCACACAAAGATTTGCCCCATGCGGAAATCAAACCCGCGACAATAAAAACCAGTGGGTGGGGTGGGGAGCAGCTTAAGCTATTAACCACTGCGCTAAATGGCAGGCAAAGCCTTTTTACAAAATGTTGGTACAATGTGCACCGCACGGCGGCAAACGGTTCGAGAAATATGTCATTCCTCCCTTAAATAAATAATAAAAAATGCCATTACAAACTACGTTACTAATGTGTCGACCCCAAAGAGTAATTGGGCGTTAATATCATCAGGATAAAAGTCTACTAGCGGTTTAATGGCCTAGTTACGACTCCCATCTCGGAGGCAGCAATATATTTCGACAGCCTTACCACGTCTTAAGTTTCCCCTCTCTTTCTTAATGAAAGTAATATTTATTAGATGCAATAAAATTCGGTAGTTCTTGGTATTTCAATTACGTCGCAATAAATAGTGGACGGGGCGGGACGGCGGCGCGACGGGGACGCGACATGGAGATTAAAGCCTCGTGTTTATTAATGTCTCGCGACACGAGCCGCTTTAGATGTGACGCGGAGTCGAGCTAGTTGCTAAACAAATGTCCCGCAACCTATATTACCTATGTCATCTGTTTAGTTAGTCGCAGCATGTTGCCCGAAGTGTTTTAACATACGTTTGTCTATTTGGTTGCGCAACACATGGCTAGTCTCTGTGACTTTTGTTCTTCAACAGAAGCAACGCGGTGACAAAGAACAGGTCGCGGCATGTCGCCAGATTTCTCGAGTAACATCGCTCGACTACGTCTGATGTCAACAGCGACACTGTCGCCGACAGTTGTCCCTTAATGAATAGGGGAATGTACTGATATATATAGAAGAGACGACGCAGCTGGGCGTGACGGCAACTACTTCCCATCACCGCCGTGTGCTGTCGCGCCCGACGCAAATGATGAATGGTGGGACTGGGACGACAATGCGGGTGCGAGTGGGATGCTAGCGTTAAGTACTTTGGCAGGCAGCGTCGAGTTAACGTTTGCCGGCGTACCGCTACCGTCCCGCTCCGTCGGCTATGTGGCGAAACCACCTGGCGACCACATAGCAAGCATGAGCAGGCTCCCCATTAGATGGATTAATGACCATGTGAAGATCTCAGATTAAATCTGGACGCGTATAGCAGGGCCGCCTCGCTGGTCTAGTGGCAAAGCGCATCGCTTTGTGATCACGATTCTGGGTTGAAATTCTAGGACAAATGTAGTTTTCCTAATGAAAAATTAGCAATTTTAGTCCGGAGTCTGGAATTGTGTCCGGTATATGCCAATAGGCTCGCCCCCTATTACATGGGGCCTAAAATCGTCAGAAAAAAGCGGGTGTACTTAGTACTCTGCCACCCCCGCTTGGGGAATATAGGTGTGACGGTGTGTGTGCGTATATAACAAATCCGGTGGTTGAGGCTATATTTGGTGAAGATCTTTGACTTGCCGTGGGCGTCATTTGGTTCCGGCCATCCATGGGGTCTACTTACCTGTAAAATGATGTCTGAAATAATGCGAGAGGTCTGACGCATTGACGCCAAAATACCGCGGCCAAATATAGGTTTACTGGGTACACCGTAATCGCTAACCCCTTGAGAATTAAACGGCGTGTGTTCCGCCAAGTGCAAATAGCAGAAAAAGACTCTATATATCAACGGATAGTGTGGCGAAGTGGTCCTGAAAATGAAGTCAGTAGTTAAGTACGGCTTCAGCTCCTTATTTAGCGATTAAAACACTTTATCAGGTGGCCCACGATAAAGGTCTGAATACCCGTTCGCTGTAGATAATGTATTAAATAATTTTTACATGGACGATTTAATGTCTGGTTGTTACAGTTATATAAGCAAATAACATGATTGTTAAGTGGAGGAGGTTTTAAATTACAGAAATGAGACAGTAACAATAAGTACATATTAAAAGAAATAAATAATGAAGAGGACCAAGAAATAAGAGTACAAATAAAAGAAAGAAAGGTCAATGAAATTATACACGAAAGGAACAGCACAAAAGATAAGGATATAAAGGACACTAAGGACATAGGTATAGATATTTAACTAGATAATACTATAAAAATACTAGGTCTTACCTGCAATGGTCACTAAGATACATTTTAGTACACGGTGAATCTCCCACCCGCACCTGCAGCACCTGTTACAAAAAGGTCTGTGATTTCAGATATAGCAAGACTATTTGATCCGTTAGGGTGGATCGCTGCGAGTATTATTATTGCCAAAATCTTCATACAGCAAGTTTGGTTAATAGGTCTTGGTTGAGATGAAGCATTACCTAAGCATTTGGTGAAAGAGTGAAATACTTACCGTTCTGACTTAAGCAATCTTACCAAGGTTCAGATCCCACGATGGCTTGGCTCGCCACGCACAGATGACATCACTGAGCTTCAGGGATTCTGTGATGCATCGAAGTCAGCATACTCAGCCGTAATTTATTTACGAGTCGTTGATATCTTATTGGTAGTTGCTATCACTAGAGTCGCGCCGATCAAGCAACTGAGCATCCCTCGCCTTGAACTCTCAGGGGCTACTCTTTTGTGTCTTCCACTGTGGTGCTCGGATGGTTAAACAGTCAACCAAGTAGGTGGAAAACCTTTGTAGGAAATCGCGTCTCTGGAATTATTTCAACAGTCAGTCCAGCTCAATGGTTTCATGTTTTATCATAGTACAATCCAGCCGACTGCGCGTCAAGAGGTATGTCCCCGGATCTACTTGCGGACAATGCAATTTGGTTTAAGGGTCCTTATTTTCTAAAACAGGAAGTTATAGTTTACAAGAAGTCCAAAGATATACAGACAGATCTTAAAGAATCAGTGAAGGTGCATTTGACCACTGTTTCTGACGGAACTATTTTTGAAAAGCTCATCATTGAAGAGAATGCTGAAAGTCATAGCGTAATGTCGTAGATTTTATAGGCGCGATAATATAGAATAAAGAACAAAATATATACAGAAGAAAGAAATAGAAGACGCAGTAGAAGTTTGTATTAAAAAGGTGCAAATGAAAGAATTCGGTGTAGAATATGCTCAATTAAAGGACAAGGGATTTTTTAAAACAAAGGCTAGCAGATTGCGGGTTATATGCCCTTACATAGATAAGAAAGGCATTATAAGAGTTAGTGGTAGACTTCATAAGGCTCCATTAGACGAGAACAGGAAACATCCAATAGTGTTACCAAGCAAATCTCACCTTACAAAGCTATTGATGGTAGATGCGCATGATAAAACACTACATGGAGGTTTTCAATTAATGCTTAACTACCTTAGATCAGCATACTGGATTTTAAAAGCTAGGAATGTAGTGAAACACTATGTTTGCAAAAACGTTACGTGCGTGAAACAAAGAGCTAACGTTCAAACCCAAATGATGGGTTCATTACCGGCAGTTAGATGTCCCCCTGCGAGGCCATTGCTCCATAGTGGCGTAGACTATCTTGGCCCGGTAAATATAAGGTCAACCAAAGGATGAGGACACCACTCTTACAAGGGCTATATTTGCCTATTTGTGTGCATGGCTACTCGTGCCGTGTATCTTGAAGCAGTCACAGACATCCAAGCGTTTTTAGCTGCTTTCCGGAGATTCGTATCCCGACGTGGCCATTGTGCGCAGTTATGGAGCGACAATGGAACCACGTTCGTAGGAGCTAACCACGAATTAAACGAGTTAGTTTCAGTTCATAGATCACTTGCGGAAATTTTAGAGGTCAACAGAACCGTGTGGCACTTTATACCACCTCGCGCTCCTAACTTTGGTGGACTGTGGGAAAAGTGGTGGAAGTGGTGTGTGTAAAGGCCACCAAGTTCCATTTAAAGCGAGTTATTGGTGGCTCGTCTCTCACCTATGAAGAGATGAGCTAACTCCTCACTCAAGTGGAGGCGTGTTTAAATTCAAAGCCCATGAGTGTGATTAATGGTGCGGATCCCAGTGAATTATTACCATAAACTCTGGGTCATTTTTTGGTTGGAGAACCGTTAGTCAGCGTCCCCGACTTTAATTATGAGTCGTCTAATGTAAATTCTTTAAGTCGTCGGCAATTCATTCAGAGAATGTTGCAGACATTCTGGAGGCGATGGTCACAAGAGTACCTATCAAATTTATGAAACATATTGTCGTAAACCTTACCGCGAGTAACATCTGTGTTGAACCGTTCCAAGTATTTTAACGTACCGCATTGCAATTGCAGAAGTGAAGTGGTCAAAATTTTGTACATATTGAGGACCAAATTGGAAGCTTAATATATAGCCTGATGTTCCGAGAATTTAGCTACTTCCCTTCACCGTATTTTTAATCAGTCTTTAACGTCTGGTGTATACCCACATGACTAGAAAACCGCCAAAGTCGGACCTATTCATAAGTCGGATTCAAGAAATAAAGTCTCTAACTATATATAGGCCCATTTTGATTCTCTCTGTTTCTGGAAAAATCCTTGAATCTCTTGTTTGTCCACTTATTCAAGCTCACTTTCAGCAACATATATCAGACCATCAGCACGGCTTTGTGAAATCCAGATCCACATCCACAAACTTAGTCAGCTTTGTCGAGGAATTTGCCGTGGCCATAGATAAGGCACGGATTTCAGAAAGGCCTTCGATAGAGTTAGTCATTAATTACTTGTCAAGAAGCTCTCGTTTTATGGATTTTCTGACCATTTTACTAATTGGATTGAGTCGTATCTGTTCTTTCTTCGTCGTCGTTAATGGTTATCATTCTCATTTGTTTAAAATTAATTCTGGTGTACCACAGGGATCACAGCTGGGCCCTATCCTCTTTAACATATATGTGAATAATATAACAGTGTGTTTCAATTACTCTCTTCTTATTTGCTGATGACCTAAAAATCGCATGGAGCGTCAATTCTAATCTTGATGTTTTACTGTTGCAAAGTTATTTGGATCGACTATGCGAATGGTGTAGCACTAACAAGATGAGCCTGAATACTGATAAATGCTTTCATATAAAATTCACACGGCGGCGCAATGTCATTCAATCCAGATACTATATTGGGGGTACATAGATTCGCGAAGTGGACCATATTCGAGATCTGGGAGTTAAACTGGATACTAAGTTAACGTTTCTTCACCATATCGAAAACATTGTTAAAAAGGCATCTAACATGTTGGGATTTATTATTAGAAGTGGTAAAATGTTCAGGAAACCGCAGACAAATTTTACTCTACAATACCATGGTCCGCAGCATTTTAGAATACTGTCCTGTAGCCTGTAGACCCCAATTTGCATCCCATATATTAAGGATAGAGAGAATACAGAAAAGATTTTCATGGCATCTATCCTATGCAACTAAAATTGGACGGAGAACTGTGTCCTACGCTGAAAGACTACAACATTTTCGAATGTCATCTTTACAAAAATGTAGGACGCAGTTAGACTTACTCTTATTGGTCTTATAGATTGCCCACAACTTTTAAGTAGATTATGTTTCAGGGTACCTCGTGTGGCTCCTAGCGACCCGATCTCTTTACTTATTCCACCTCTGCAAGCCGCAGTCTTAGGTAGAAACTCACCTATACCAAGGCTCTGTAGATCTTTAAATGCCATTGACTCTATTGACATCTTCACAACCTCGATAAATGGATTCTGAATGTATTTATATAAAAATCTGCCAAACTGACCTCATTTAAGTTTTGATTTTATATTACTTAGTTTTTTTCTTTATTTACATTTACATTCACATTATACTTTTCTTATTAAGTTCTTCCCTTATGTTAGTCTTTTTCATTTATATTAAGGCATGAGGTGTTTAACTGTAATTGGTTAAGCAATTTTAAGGAGATATGTGTAATAAATTAATAGATATAAATGGACTTACAAGATACCTAAGCCAAAAATAGGGGATGTTGTATTGATAAGGGAGGACGACTTACCCCTAGTCGCTGGTTAATGGGTCGCGTTTTAGAAAAACATCCAGGACATGATAGTATTACCCGTGTGGTTACACTACGTACCAAAACGTCAATTTTAAAGAGACTAACCTCAAGGCTTTGTGTTTTGCCTGAGGAAGGTGAAAGTTTATATACCTAGGTTATTTTATTATACATTTGTTGTTTTGTTTTCCTTTTTTGTATGTATTTTTAATTAATTTTTAAACTAAAGTCCAAAACTTTTGTTTTCATATATTTGTTTTTTTTTTTTTGCAATAAGAGCAAACCGATACGTCGGCAATTTTTTGTTGTTTGTTTTATATTATAAGACTTTAATGAAATTCAAAGCACGTTGTTAATTTTACTTAATATTAATTTTAAATGCTGGTCAAACTTTCAATTTTTTAATTACCTTTATTTACGTTACATATTTTTTCAGTTACTTTTAATTTATAAGTTCTTAGATTAAATGAAGTTCTATGGTTACTTTAAGGCCAAATAGTAATTTAGTACAAGCAATGTTAATGTTAGTGATTGATATCATATGTCAATTATACCTATACGAGTAATATAGGGTATTTTATCGGACCAGAATGGAAAACGATGCGATGCGGGTGTCATGAGTTTTGATCTGACACCGACCTCGCCGGCGAGGTCGTAGAATCCCTTGCCCGCCGACCGGTGCAGTGCACCACGGCGAGACACCTAGTATACGCCCTCCCCCATAGCGACTGCCCAAGCCGAGGCCGTTCCTCCTTGAAGCGCCCTTGAGCTAGTTGCCCCCTTGCCCTTCTGGCTCGAGCGTAGTGGTTGCACGCTCGCCCTCTTGTCCGGTGAAGCTGTAAAGGCCCCGCGACCAACAGCGTAGATCTTTCACACACACACACAAAGAGTTTTGATCTGGGGATCGTTTTGCGTTGTTATTCATACTAGAATTGTTGATGTCTTGTTTCGTTTGGATAAGTTATAATCATCGTTGTAAATAAATAACCGACAGACAATGTGTTATGTTGTTTGAAAACCTA